>MU204310.1:3084696-3181745 GCA_017309775.1 Paedocypris sp. Pulau Singkep
CTCTCTCTCTCTCTCTCTCTCTCTCTCTCTCTCTCTCTCTCTCTCTCTCTCTCTCTCTCTCTCTCTCTCTCTCTCTATCTATCTATCTATCTCTAGATAGAAGTTATAAAAACTCAAGAAAATCTCTCTAAAATCTTATCTATAAATCTGTCATTCTCTTTATTTTATTGTCTTTGTCTCCCTCTCAGCAAGAGAACTTACTGAAATACTATTACGGGGTTGGGCTCCCTTTTGAGTCACTATTGACCAGTGTAGACGTTGGTAAAGGTTTGTTGTGCTATGAAGTCGTGACTTTAATCGGCCAAAAACAAAGTTCTGGAAAATAAGTGTATAAAAATGTGTGTAAAGACTTAACAGAGTGTGTTTGAATGGTGTGGACAGTTCTAAGATGAAGATCGGCCGGAGCTTTGTACATTAGCCAAAAATTGTCCTTCAACCTGCACCGTTTTTGGTCACTTTACTCCTATTTGAACAGTAAATATGCACACTATATATTCAGTGTTTTTCAATAATATTGTTATTAATACTAGTGGCTGTTCCGGCAATTTGATTTAGCCACTGTGGGATCAATAAAGTTAATTTATTTATTCATCCTTGCATTCATTCTGTAAATCTTGCATGTCAACGCTGTCCATTCTGTCCTCAAAGAGAAGCAGTGTTTCTTTCCTTCATGGACAGTCCAAGGCTTGAACCTTTGTTTTCAACCTTAGAGAACATCTTTTCCTGCTTTAAATATTCACAGCGAAAAAGGTTAAAAATTCAATTTGTTAATTTCTTTAAATGACAGGCCAAAATGGCAATTTATATAACGGCAAAACACAAAATTGGACAAAAGACAATCAGCAATTTATTGACGTGTATTTCAGTTCATGAAATCAAGAATTTGAATTGATTTCCAGTACAAAGCCATGGAAGATCTCTCCCTGTGAATTTGATTTAGTGTTATGGTGGAGTTTTGTGCGAGGTTATCTGTGTTGGCTTAACTTTATTTGTTTGGTTGTTGTATTTTACTTCTAGGGCTGCAGACTGTTAACAAATTAAAGTAACAGCAGTCTCTCTCTCTCTCTCTCTCTCTCTCTCTCTCTCTCTTTCTGTGTCCACATGTCTGCTGTAATTTATCACTTCTTCTAGCTCAACTGACAAACTATTTGTAGGAAAATGAGTTTTTCCGCTATGGATTTGTCCTCTGGGAATGAAAGGGGAAGCAGTTGTGTTTTTATCCTCTTCCACACACACACACACACACACACACACACACGTAGCAGAGCAAGAATAGATGTACGTGGGGGTTTAAGATAAATGAGGTAAATTAATAGAGTCACTGAAGGAAAAGATTCAGCCTTCACTCCGACACACTCAGACACACAGAAAAGATGCTCGACCACCCCCTCTCTCTTTCTCTCTGCCTCTCTCTCTTTCTTGCATACACGGGAGTTTAGGTAAAGTGGCTGTAAGGAATAGTTCATCCTAAAATTGGGATCTGTTATAATTTACTCCTCTTCAGGTGAGTCCATTCAGTATTAATGTACTATTAGAACCTGCTGATTATGGGGAGAAGAGTCAAAATCTCTTGATTCACTTATTCAAGAAACCAAGTCATTTTTCTGATTTTTTTGCTTTGATTAATTGATGGTGAGTTGATCATTTTTTCCCCCCAGCAATTCAATGATTTGTCCAAAAGATTCTGAGATTTAATTTTTTTTCTCACAAGGCTCACTGCAGATTTGTGCTTCACTCATTGATTCATTGATTTGTTCATAAGACTCGCTGCAGATTTTTGAGTCACTAATACGACACATGTTGATTGAATCAACTTGATTCAACGATTCTTCCTGAAGACTTACATTGAATTCTCATTTGAGTCTCACTTATTCTTTGCGTGAACTAATACCTGCAGTTTCACATTTAGATGTGCACATAAAGTAGATGTTCCTTTTGTCAGGCTATAAATACTCATATTATTATTATTATTATTATTATTATTATTATTCATAATCTGAGATCTTCGTGTAATTGCTATGATGATGCTTAGCTGTCTCTGACTCTCCTGGTTACAATTCTTGTTTTTAATGTGTTGAATTGATTGCACAGTGTTTTCTGTTGTGTTTGCATATGCTTTGCATCTTAACGTGTTAATTGGTAACATTTTGCTGTGTGTGTTTGTTGTTGGCTGTTCTCATGAGCTAATGCTAAAGATCGCGGACCCTGGTAAATGATAAATCAGAGGAGTGAAAAATAACAAGAAACTTCTCAGCCTGGATGTAGAATCCCTGGCAGCACACGTACAATTACACAGGTAATGCTCGTCACACTATTTATATCTACTGTTGATATATATAAGTTGAATTAATTAAGGTTCACTTCCTGTTGTTTGACTTCTGGTTCTGAAGCACTTAACGGTTTGAAAAAGTCCTAAACTTTTTTTTCTGACCATACTTCATGACTAAATGATAGCTGGACGTGTTATGAGACTGAGTGCGACGGTGAAGCTCTTTTTTCGAATCAGTCTGACAAACTGACACTTTGGTGGAGCTCAGAATGAACGTTTATGGAATCTCAGGGCTGAACGAATCCAATTTTCTCTCTCTCTCCCTACACAAACAGCACTGACGAGTGTGTGATGGAGAGTTACGACCCTATAAAGGCCTAATTGCCCTGAATTGACACGAGAGTGTTTGTAAAGCTCGGTGGATTCCTCCGCAGGGTCTCTGCCTGTAAATCTCCTGCAGACACTGGTGTGAACCAAGATCTCGTGTCTCCCTTAATGACTCTGGAAGGAAATGTGTCCTCGCTGGATTCATTTTATTACTACAGAAGAGAGAAATAAGCTTGATCTGGGGTCTCGTTGAAGAGAAGTTTGTGTGAATGAATCATTTAAGTACAGTGAGTCTAATAAGTGAATCATTACTTGAAGTGAGTCTTATGAACAATTCTTTGGGTCAAAAGGGATTTGTACTTGAAACCTTATGAAAGAATTTCTGAAATTATTGAGCCTTGAGTTATTAATCAAAGACACTGAAATAACTTTTGTCTTCCTCGTGTCTCGCCCAATTGACACTCAGTTGCAGAATCAGCGGTCGGGGGGAATCGAACCAGCAACCTCTTAGACACCAGAGTGTTTTGAACAAATGATTGAATCGCCATGAGTGTTTTGAACAAATATGTGAATCATGGTGAGTCTTGTAAAGTCATTGAATCGAGGCTTTTTTAATGAATTATTGAATCCGAGTGACTCCTTCGAATGAATCATTGAATCGCTGTGAGTCTTAAATTGTTCAATGAGGCGAAACCCTAGACTTCATATTTTTCTGCTTCTAATGGTTGTGTGATCAGGTGAAGAGGAAGATCTTGTCTCATGCAAACCTATGGCCCTTACGTTGTGAAGGCTTCACTTCCGTGCTTTTCATAGCCGTTTCCCGATGCCTCTGGCTACTTTATTTTTTTCTGTTGTCCTGTTCAGAACAAACATTAACAAGTCACACTGTTTTTGTCAGACAGTCATCATAGCCCCAGACAGAAAAAGCTGGTGAGACAGAAAGTGTTTTCTAAATCATACATGTTTTCATCCTCCTTTCCTCTCACTGTTTGTCCTTAGCCAGTTAGTCCGTCCATGGCCTGGCACTTCAGTGTGACCTTTGACCTCTCACCCAGGTTTCTCATTTTCTCATGTTGCCTTCATTTTGTCATATTTGACGTTTACAGACTTACAATTTAGGATCAATGCTTGGTGATTTGCACAGGGTCCTCCTGTGATTGAAACTTTTTTGTTATGGGGTAACCTGAATGAACAAGAATTGCAACATAGCGTAAAAAATGGAAAAGCCAAAAAGTAAAACCAACACAAGTCTTATGGGGAAACCATCATGCTTATGTTTTCTCATGTTTAAGTTGTATTAAGCTGTAAATAAGATACTGATAATATGTGTCATAAAAAAGAGATGGAGGGATGAGAGAGTGATATGTGACAGAGTGAGATTAAGATTGAGAAAAGAGAGACAGACACAGACGACAGATGAGTGCATGATAGCGAGAAGGAGAGAGGTCTGTCGGTGTGGCCATCAGAGACAGCAGCACTGCAGCTCCTCACACCCCGCAGGACGTGACATCGAGCCGCCCGCAGCCCCGCGGTCTCGATCCGGCGGCGGGGTGAGGAGCTGCGGGGCCGCTGTGTCTGATGTCGCACTGATAACAGAGGCTTTGTGTCCGATCCTCTGATACAAGATGCAGCAACATGAACCTTTGCCCCCTGATTTCCATTCGGACACACCCGCAGCTCCAGTCTTTATCTTCATCATCGAGAGAATCGCGCTCCAATCGACCGTGGACGGTCTTTTCCTCTTCCGCCAAATTCTTTAAGAATGCGGTATTTTATTTCAATTTTATTGTTGTGTTTTTTGGTAGTTTGTTTAACTTTTTTGCTATTATTAAAAACATTTCCGTTAAATAATATTAATTGTGTTAATATTTGTAAATGTGTGGATACTTTAAAGAGTTCCCTAGATCGCAATAATTTATCAACTGCGAAATAAACAAAGGAGAGAGAAAAATCTGAAGAATCCATAAGGCAGACTGTCAATCCGTCCGTTTTTCGGGTTGCAGGGAAACTGAAAATAAGTATAAAATGTTACCTAATAATAGCAAATTTTTAACTATACGTTTTATTGAAACAAATTTTCACGTCTTTTCACACGACTGCGTACTTAAAGAGAAAATATTACATGAATTTTATATTACATAATTGTTTAACATGTAATTGTGTTTAAGGAAGGGCGCTCACGATTATGAGGATCTACTACTACTACTACTACAATAAAAATAGTAGCAGTATATTGTTGTTTGAGATATATATAATACTAGTTTTTATATTGTTGTTATTATTATAGTATTATGGCCTCATACAGTCATGTTAGTCAAAACAATAGCAGCTATAATAAAAGAAACAACAATGAGGGTACATGTGGAAATATGATTAAAATACAACAAAATGTTTTTGCAGCCCACTGTATTACCCATGCACTATAGTGTGCGCGCGCTCGTACTTGATGTATATCAGACGTATTTAATCTCTCGGTAAACTCTGTGTCACCCTGTTTCTCTCCCCGGGCGTTTCATCTCCACTCTGCTTCCACCCGCGCCGTGGCTCTTTGACTCGATATTTATCCGCAAACAGCAGCACTTTGTTCCGCTCTCGCTGTATTTACACTGGGCGTCAGGTGAAGGCATGAATACCAATGAATGAATGAAAGAGGAATAACGAGATAAGAACATGAAGCATTTTAGCCTGTCATTTCTGCTTAATGTGTCTTAATTACAGCGGAGTGTGGCCGAGGGCGAAAATCAGAGCCTAGACGAATCTGTATTTGAGTTTAGTGAATGTCTTCAAATAAGCTTCACCTACAGCAGCGCGACATATGGAAAAGGCCGATGATGGCGTAAACGAGTAATACATATTCTCTCTTTTTAACTCTCTCTCTATAGCTCTTTGTCTGTCTGTCTCTCTCGTTTCGCGTGTTTTACTCTGTTTGTTTTACAGATAACAGCAGAAAATCAAGAGTGTGAAGATCCGCGGGAATTAGATCTCCCGCCGTGAGTTGTTTTATTCATGTGGAGCAGGACAAGTGTCAAAACTCTCATAAAAAGACATTGGGGAATCGTGTGCCTCTTCGGACGGGGTAAAATCTTGTTTTATTGGTTAGTATAAATGTGCTTTTACCTGTATATATTTAAATCGTTTTTACAATAGTTAATAAATTGTTTAAATAGTAGATAGTGCAAACAATAGAGTGCAAACAACACAACTAAATGAACAAAGTATACTTACGTATTTTTTTAAAATACGCAACAGAAATGTATAATTCCATATAGTGTTTTCATTCACATGAAGTTAAAACAGCAGCATAACGTGTTTCATGCAGTGTCACGATTATAATAGTATTCGCATAATGGTATTATTCGCTTGTATTAATCACCTCCTTTGTAACGAGAAACGTCCGATAGCCGAATCACCGAGCTGGTTTCTTTCAGGTACTTGTCAGTACAGAATAATAGATTATAGAAAATCAAGAGCGTAATTGTCTGTGAAAGATGAGCGCGTTCACGTGGCCTCGGGAGGCGCGCAGCATCTAATCACCGCGAACGAGCCTCAGCATTGACAAATATTTCCTCGAACGCGAACGGAACCGCTCGAAGTTTGACAGTGTCCCAGAAGCGCCCGGAACCACCCGGCCGCGGCGTTTGGTCTGGATGACGTCACGGTATACGGACCGCCCCCGTCCTCGTCAATCCAATAGTCGTGGCGCTCAGGCAGCGCCGAGATAAAACCTGAACCGGGCCCGTAGACCGCTCTTACTTCGCTTTTTAACACCGGATCGGCCGAACCTCGACAATGGCTCACTGTGAGTGACACTGGCTTTGGATAAAACACGCTGGATATTTTCAATCTGTCTTCTCTAGAAGGTAAAGCACATCTGCGTCTGTATATTTGTGCAGATTTTTGTCAGTATTTGTCTTCCGTGCTAAATGCATTGATTCGTGTTAAGTGTCGATGATCAATAACTCAATACAATACAAATCGGAACGTCGTTAAAACGAGTCAATTTACACAAACACAGATGTTTCGTTTTTATTCTTCCATGATGTAATCGTCAATGGTTAGAAATTATGTACAATTAAATAATTAGGGTACAATCGCAAATAATTACAATAAACACATGGCGAGGTGTGTTTGTTTAAATAATAGCAATCTTTATTAAGTCACAAATAGGTGTGAGGTTCACCATTAAATGTCCTTTTGCAGGGAGTAAATCAATCCACGCAGGAATTTGATCACGCCAGATCTCACATGGAGTAAAACACAGCAGATTAAGTGAGAAACCAGCACGTCAAGAGCCCGAGACTTCTCTGAGAAATGTCCAACACAACCGGACGAGGTAAAGATAATAAGCAGACCTTTTTTGTGTAATTTACCTCGAAGGACAACAAATAATGTAAAAAAAAAAAAAATAAAAAAAATAAAAAAAAACCCTATTATAGTATTAGTATTATTAACAACAACAACAACAATAATAATAACAAACACGACTCGAAGTAAATTGTAATTTTTCACGTTCCGATTTTATGAACAACTAAAGATAATTTTGCGAACATGTTTTAATAATATTTATTTCGTATCTTAAAAATTGTTTTTGAACATATCGCGCATAAATGTTATTTATCTCTTATCGGCCATAACAATTCTTAATTTAAACGAATTAAGTTTTTCCTCATTTTTATGAAACAACCGAAACAGTTCAGTATTGACTTGTTATTAGTAATAACAAAGCTAAATCGTCTTTGTTCCTATAACGAAGCTAAACCCGATTCAATGTATCAATTTGTATCATTGTATTTGTATCACAATGTATTCACAAATGTATCACATTTTTAGCTGTTTTTATATTTTGAATTTATTGTTTCGTTACAAAGTTTATTGGTTTTAAACTATTTATAATACACAAAAGTTAATAATACACGCGCGTATACAGCATCTGTTATTTCTTAGAAATATACTGACAACTGGCTTTTTAAACGGCGTCGCTGAACTGAGTTTCTCCCAAAAACGAAAAAACAAGAAGTTGTGTTTCCTGTTACTATTGCTTTTTAAATTTAGCACATTACTAGAATCGTTTATGCGATACATGATGTTTAAATTGCTATAAATAATATGTGAAATGCATGATGCAAGTTTTTCGTGTTGGAGCATTTGCTTTTCTTTTTCGCCCGACACATTACTTAAAATATTTTAATAAATAAATATGTTTTAGCTTGTATTCATGTTATTTGTTATAAATAATCGTTTCGGCGTGTTTGGTAAGTTGGTTATTTTATGACTCAATGCATCAGAAAACTTGACAATATAATATATAATAATAATAATAATATTTTAGATTTCTAGCGCCTTTCTGGACACTCAAGGACGCTTTACAAAACAGAAATAACTAGAAGACATATACAGTAAACAGGTAATATGTAATCATAAATAATATAAATTATATCCGATGCACACTATTTTAGGTCTAGTATAAAATAAAAATTAAAAGAACAAGATTGCGTTTTTAAAGTACTTTGTGTTAATATTTCCTATAAATCAATGTGTTGAAAAAACACTATCATTAGCTTCGAGCACCGAATAACAGAAAATATACATATAAGGAACAACAGTTTACTTATTTTAAAAATTTAGTTACACCCCCCCCCCCCCACAATGTGTTTGTGTGCGTGTTCGTGTGTGTGCGCGCGTTCTCCAGGGGTTTCTCTGTTTTAATATCCTGACTTTGGGCTCGGAGAGTCTGACACACTCCGCTAACACCGTTAATGGGCTCGTTTGATGTGGAAATGAAAGCTGCAAAAGAGCAAAAAGAGAAGAAGAGACTGAAAGGGTTAAATTAAAAGAAAGTCACTGATGCAGCGCAGCGTGACACACATTTCCTCACAAAAGAGCCGCGCGACACACAACCCCGCACTACACACAGTATCAAACAAACCTCACGCGCCAGCACACACACACACACACACACACACACACACACACACCAACGACTGAAGCAGATTGAAGCGGTTACAGTTACTTGTTATTCGGTCATTATGGATCCATAAATGACATTTGTTGTGATGTTCTTGAGTGTAAAGATGAGTTGGTTTCTAGCAAAACGCCGTGCTGCTGTTCTGCCGTGACATTCATGTGTGTTCATGTCATTTCACCCCCAGGTCATGGGGGTCTTAATCAACTAGGTGGCATGTTTGTGAACGGCCGGCCGCTCCCGGAGGTCATTCGCCAGCGGATTGTGGACATGGCACATCAGGGAGTGAGACCCTGCGACATCTCCCGCCAGCTGAGGGTCAGTCACGGCTGCGTCAGCAAGATCCTGGGCAGGTAAACAGGTCACACACACACACACACACACACACACACACACACACACACGCACACCAATAACTTACACACCTTATCCATCACATAAACAGACATACTCTCTCATCCAGACACACTTTTTTTTGTCTTTGACACACATACAACACTATATATTTTTTTAACACGTTCATCCAAAACATACACATTCACATATGCGTTCTTTCTCTTGCTCTCTTCCACTTTGTCTCTTTCTCTCACTCTTTTAAACACACACACACACACGCAAACATTTTTATCTTTCACACACATAATCAACATAAATAATACATCAAAACATACAAAAGTCACAAGGTCATACACACAAATTGCGGAAAAACAATCACACACACACACACGCACATTTAAAATTGTATCTATCTCTCTCTCTCTAACACACACACAAACATTTTTATCTTTCACACAGACAATCAACATAAATAAAAACAATCAAAACATACAAAAGTCACACACACACACAAAGTGCTAAAAAACAATCACACACACACACACACACACACACACACACACACACACACACACACACACACACACACAGACAAACTTTCCTTATCACACAAACACACATTAACATACAGTCTCTATTTCTATCTTTCACACAAACATTCTTTCTTCTTTCACAAGCGCACACACTTAACCCAACACACACACATGCAAGTATGACCATGTTCAGAAACATTTCAGTTTTTCATTCAAGCAGAATGTTCCATGCAGAACGACTGAAGAAATCTTTCCGCAGAAAAAAAATAGTTGAAATGCAAGATGAAGGTCCTGTGATTCTCTCAGGTATTACGAGACGGGCAGCATCAAGCCTGGGGTCATTGGCGGCTCCAAGCCCAAAGTGGCTACACCCAAAGTGGTGGAGAAGATCGCGGATTACAAGCGGCAGAACCCCACCATGTTCGCGTGGGAGATCAGGGACCGGCTGTTGGCCGAGGGCGTCTGTGACGGAGACACTGTTCCCAGCGTCAGCTCCATCAACAGGTCTCCTGCTTCTCTTCTTCTACGGTTCTCCTCTATTTTTTTGGAGGCGAAAAATCTAAATCTGCTTTCCCCTCTTGAAGGATTATTCGCACCAAAGTTCAGCAGCCGTTCAACCTCACTCTGGACAGTAAAAGCCTGAGTCCTGGACACACGCTGAGTAAGAAGATCCACGTTTTCTTTATCCTTTATAACCAGAGATGAATCTGAGTCCATAAGAGACTCTGAGGGCTGAACGAGGGCCCGGGTACGTGTGGGCTCCAACTATAATCGAACTGGCAACATTCCATGCATCAATGTAAATTATAGCAAGAAATGTTCTGCCATGTTTTTGTTTATCAGTAATAATCTGATGGCGTTTCTTTGAAAACCAGAAATTGGATAAACATTTGCAATGTGGTTTAATTGGATTTGAATATTGGCTATTTAACTATTCGATAGCTACGGTGGCGCAGTGGGTAGATGGTTCTGTTTGACACTTGAGGTGTGAGTTCGAGGCCGGCCGGGCCGCTCTGTGTGGAGTTTGCATGTTCTCCCCGTGCTTGCACCTCCGGGTTCTCCGGTTTCCCCCACAGTCCAAAAAAACATGCGTTTCAGGCTAATTGGAATTGGAAAATGGACCACATAGGTATGAGTGAGTGTGTGAATGTGTTTGTCTGTGTGTCCCGCTCTGCGAATGGTTGACCACCAATGGTTGTGTCCTGCCTCCGGGCCTAAGACGCTGAGATAGGCACCAGCTCCCCACGACCCTGTAAAGGATGAAGCTAGGTAGATGACTGACTGACTGAACTATTCGATATTTAATATTTATCTATAGTACTATTAAACCATTATTATTTAAATAAACATTTATATGTAATTAAACACATGCTTTACTAAAACAGGTCAGTAACTTTACTATATCTAAAGTAATATAATTAATATACAGTTTTATTAAACTAAAAATTAAACTTGTTTTATTTTTAAATATGTAAAACAATCTTCTAATAATATTAGCATAATGCTTTATTATGCTTAATTTAATATATATTTCTATTAATATATATTAAGTGTAGTGTTTCTAATATGTTTATTGCCATTGAAAAAAACATGTTATATTGTTGTTTATGCACCTGTAAGAAAAGTTATGTTTTAAAACGTTCAACCGTCTGCTGTGTGTTCAGTCCCCAGTTCCGCCGTCACGCCACCAGAGTCGCCGCAGTCCGACTCTCTAGGCTCCACCTACTCCATCAGCGGCCTGCTGGGAATCCCGCCCACCGGCGCGGACGGCAAGAGGAGCCACGATGACAGTGAGAGCCATTTACAGCACCGATCTTCAATTCTTTTTTTTTTTCATTTAATGCAGTGATTTGTGTAACATTTACCATGTTTACGGAAACGATTAAGTTCTATAATATAAAATCCATCAGGTGACCAGGACAGTTGTCGGCACAGTGTGGACTCTCAGGGCAGTGGCGGCGGCGGCAGGAAGCAGTTGAGGAGCGAGAACTTCCTGTCCCAGCAGCTGGACTGTGGTTTTGAGCGGCAACACTTCAGCACCGACTCGTTTCATC
This sequence comes from Paedocypris sp. Pulau Singkep, assembly GCA_017309775.1. NCBI lineage: Eukaryota > Metazoa > Chordata > Actinopteri > Cypriniformes > Paedocypris > Paedocypris sp. Pulau Singkep. Next base: position 3,096,178 of record MU204310.1, read on the forward strand.
AGAGCGCAGGGAAAAGCGAGCAGGTACCACATCACAGCGGCACCAGCTCATCCAGCTGATGCTCAGCTCCCTCGCTCTCTTTCCTGCAGTCGCTCTACCCTCTCTCGCTCATCAGCAGCGGCCTGGAAGACGGCAAACCCGGCTCCGCCATCAGCCGGAACCTCGCGGCGCATCAGGGATACACTGTAGTCGCAGGTAATGCGGAATATCCGGGATACACATTCCATTTGCCAATCATGATTGTTGTGACCCATTCCGCTTCGCCTTCAATTAACACCCATAAATGGATTTTCCCACCTGTTGCTCCGCCTCAGAACCTCTACAGCCCCTCCCACTCTGTCTGAAACAGGAAGTGTCACCCGAAATGAGCAGCACTAGCTCCTCCCCCAACATCCTCTCTCATTCCGCCTTCGTGGAGCTCACGTCTTCTCCGGCCACCAACACTTGTACTAGCGCCTCTCATTTGTCTCACGGCTTCAGCTCATTTTCCCATCATGCACCGGTCCACGGACAGTTCATCGCAGGTAAAACATCGCTCACCGCTCATGCATCTCCATCAGCGTGCTTGTCTGGTGTCCAGGGACAGATTTCTGGCTGGTCCAGACTAATCGGTCACCGCAATGTCTGTTTCAGGACGAGACGTGGCGAGCGCCATGTTGCCCGGCTACCCCCCCCACATCTCCTCGGCCGCTCAGACCGGCTTCACGTCTTCCACCCTCACCGGGATGGTCGCAGGTGAGGACGCCTGACCACGATCCTCTCTCTCCTGCTGAAGATTATAGAAAGACTCTGCCATTGAGACCTTGACTTCACCGACAGTAGCTTTAGTGTCGTCTAAATGAAGGATCAGCATTTAAAATTGTACCGGCGCCACTTTTTGTCAGTTTCGGATTTTCCTTCAAGTGCAACTCCTTTCCAAGTGCAACTCGAAGTAGTTTCGTGGTAACAAAAAGTGTGAATTTTTAAACAATACTTTGACGTTTCTCGACTTGCACGTTTGACTTTGAGGAAGATGCGCGGATTTTGTTCAGAAACGCTTCAAACTATTGAATCCCAGTGAGCAGGGCAGACTGTTGTTGAATCGTTGTTGAATCGCTTATTCTTGAATCGCTTGTTCTTGAATCGCTTCACGGTTTGCCCAGATCTTTCAGGTAGCCATGGCCTCTTACTGGGATCAGACTTTTCTTGTCACCCTGGGACGACTCCAGAGCATTTATTTGGCCGTGGCCAACCATAAGTATGCGTCTCTCGGTTAAGTGCGCACAAACCTTCTCAGGTATAATTTGCGCACTGGAAGCTACTGTAACTACTTTCACACATTGTTGCTAGAGACGTTGCGATCAAACAGAAGAACGACGTAGTGTTGATTCATTGTGTTGGATCTGTAAAGGAAAGAGGAGCAATGAGAAATGTGTGCACACTTGTTTACTAGCATACGTTTGGGATTGAGGTTTTGGCATCTCTCTGGGGAGAATTTAGTCAATTTTGCGAGCTACAAGACGTCTCGCAGCAGCGCGCGTAAGTGGAGCTCGTCCCGTACACGGTTTTGCGCGGAAACATCTCTGCTAGCTGCAACGTGGCAACGCTAGGTTTCCAAACAGACATCGCGTAACGGTGACAACAAGGAACGCTATTCTCTGAAACGCTCCGTGATTAACATGCAGCAGAAGGAAGCTGAGCGGAACGCTGCAGGGCGGGTTAGAGATTAACGCAGGGACGGGTGGGTTAATCAGTGACCGGCCTGGTGGCAGAGGAGTTCCGCCCTGCTGCCCGCCGCGGCCCCTCTCACCCGACCACACAGGGGCCCTGGGCAGGGAGAGAGAGAGAGAGAAAGCCCGAGACAAAGAGAGAGTGAGGCGGAATGAATGTGGAGCCTGTAGGAAGGACGGCGCTTCATCCATTAGGAATCAAACGGCGTGAGGAAAAAGATGGAAACGCAGTGGAGCTGCTGAGGCTCCGATCAGCTTTTCTTTCTTCATGTGACGTCTGCCCTGCCAAGCGCGAAATGAGAGGGTCTGATTTATTATTTTTCTGGTGGGCTCGCTGAGTAGAGGCGCTCACACACAATTACTCACTGGAGGGGGCTTCAATCCCGCTCTCGTAATTACCAATTAGATAGTGGAATGTGAGATGCGGAAGTGAGGCACAGAGAGACGTTCACCTGACGCTGGATTAATGCTTTACCTAACCGAGTAAATCATGGCCTAGAACAGAGGAGTATAAAACTCTTAAAACCAGCCAATGCAAATCCGTCCAGCGCCTGACACCCGACTGATGTTTAATGGGGTCTCTCCTCCCGCAGGGCCAGAATACGCGGGCCAGACCTACAGCCACCCGTCCTACGCCTCCTACAGCGACGCATGGAGATTCACCAACTCAAGCATTTTAGGTGAGAATCTGCACTTAAACCTGCCTTTGGCTGAATGTGACCTCCACGGCGCCCTTTAGCCGTTGCGTAACGCACCAGTCACATGGCCACAAACTGGATTCACCGCTTGAAAGTGACTTTGTCTTCAGGGTATTGAGCTTGTCTATGAAAACAAATAGTCACAAGACTCACAGTGGAAACGCTCCTAATTGCAGCACGTGTTTATGGGGTTTTAAACAATAAAAAGTCTGGAGGTATTGACGGCATCACTGTCGCCCCCTGCAGGTTCTCCGTATTACTACAGCTCAGCCTCCAGAGCGCCGCCAGCTTCCGCCTCAACCTACGACCACCTCTGAGCAGCGACAACGTTCCCGCGCTTACACTGGCGGACTGAGGAAATAAACAAAGTCGCAATAGTTTGAGATATTTATTCGCTTTCAGCCGTTTACACCTGAACTATGCCGCGGCTCTATTTATTATGTTTCTGTCGCCAAAGACGTTTCTAGACGTTTCAGAGCCTCAACTTCCTGAATTGGTCCAAATTTTAAACTTTCCTTTATTTTATCTTTGTTTTTCCTTTTTGCGGGCTAATTGTGAAACAAACAATTTTGAAGTGTATATGGATTTTGTTGTTCCGATTTGTGACGGCAGATTAATCAATGAAGGAGTCTTCTTACAATTTTTACCTGCAAATTAACAACAACGACGTCTCATTTTTTTACCTTAATGTTTTCTTTGCATTAACAGAATGAAGTCTAGTGTAAATTAGAATTACACAAGTCTTACCACTGTTTGATATTGGGGCGATATGTAAATAATGTAGAGATTTTAGGACCCCAAATAAAACGAGACGTTCTTTATATGCTATGTGTTTTTTTTTTCTTTTGTGACTGAATTGTTTTAGGATTCAAATGTAGCAAATTTCATTATTTTTTAACTAAATATTCTTTCCATTTCCATTCATATTTTCTGCAATGAAAAGACATTGAGTGAGTTAAAGACATTAAGCTTGATTGTACTGTCAATTATACAATGTAAATGAATACTTTGTACGAAATTATTTTTTAAATAAATAAAGCATGACGATATTCCGCGCCACGATTTGGCATGGTGCTTTCATATAACAAAATCCAACATCGAAATTGTTCTATTCAATAATTCTATTACTATAATTATTATTATTATTATTATTATTATTATTGCTGCTAATAATAAAAATAGCAAAAATGGTGGTGACGAGAACCGATGGGGTTTGGATAGTTTTTAGCTTAAAAAGCTCCATTTATCATGTTGCCGGGTTTTCGCCAGTCAGCAGTTTAACACATGAAAGGGACAAAAGCAATGATCCTGAAAACACGCGCATCTGTTTAATTTCCTTTTTTATTTTCTGCATCGCGTACTTTTATTTGCAATTATTCCTCGCCTCTCTGTAGCCTCATTACACTGGCGCTTTAACGAGGTCACGGTTCGACGGTGCCGCGGCCCACCTGGATCCGCGTGCGCGCGCGCGACTGTTTGCCCGCGAGTCCGAGAAACGGATGAAATTAGGGAGTAGCTATTTCAAGCTTTTTAATTGAGTTTGTATATCTAATTTTGTTAAACCAACGATTTAAAAATACCGTAGTACAAAAATTGTATATATATATACACACAGTATATATAGCATTTATAATGTATTGTAAATATCATATTAGCATATTCATATATATATTTATTATATATACACATTATATATATATATATATATATATTTATATATATATATATATATATATAATGTGTATATATCTCACAGTTTAGCACTACTGTCACCAGGCAAGGCAGGGTGGATCCACTTGCGCTTCGAGGATTAGATCAGACAGGAGCATCAAGGGTTAAGTTTTTCTCCCAAGGTTTAATTCAACCATGTACAAGAACAAGAACGTGAACGAGACTCTATGGTGACAGGACACACTGCAACAAACCGACAACAAGATAAGGACTGGACGAACTTAAATACATGAGATAACCAATAATCATAAACGGAAAACACCTGAGTTATAATAGATAGTGAAACCATGTGGATAAACTAAAACAAGATGGCGGCGACATGGTGAACTTCAACATAAAAGTCTGTGACACTTCAACACAAAAGTCCTGACCGGCTTTTAGCCGGGATCTGCGACAATATATATATATATATATATATATATATATATATATATATATATATATATATAAAAGTATATATACTTTTGTAATCAATTTTGTAATCGGTTAATTTTACCAATTCATATTTAAGGAGTAGGACTTTTTACATATGACTAAACCATTATTTACGTAATATAAACATACCCCTTCTTTACTACTTTTCATTACAGGTCTGCAACAAAGAGATGTGCAACAAAGAGACTCGAAATATAAACTGAAAAGAGTGTAAGTTAACTACACTTAATGTGATTTTATTTCATAATTTCTTAATAGATGTAGAATTACAAGTAATCTGCTCTCTATGTTATATATTACATTATATTATATATTTCAGATTGTTATTCAAGACCTGCTTTTGTCATTCTGGAAAAGGGAAACGTGGTTGCCTCAGGGGATTGTATGATGGCCCAGAGGTCCCAGACTGCTGTTTTGCGTGCCATTATTAAATTGGGAGGGAGAATTAATGCTTGCTCACGATTTGAGGTCTATCAGAAATATAGTCAAATACAATATAATCTTAAATAGATAAAAGTGAAATTCATTCACCTGTCATCATAATTCATTTGTGTCATAAATGTTTGTTGTAAGTAATTTGATGTTTAACCTTTTTATTTATTATTTTACAAACAGGCAAAACTCAAAAGTAGAACAAAACAAGTAAACAGAACTATCAATGTTTTAGTTTATTAAACTTGTTACAAGATAAAACATTGTTGCCACCAGTGCTCTGTGGGGTTTATGCAGGTGGACCGTAAGAAGACAGCTACTGTTACTTCCTTAAAATTAAAAATGTGTTCAACTTAAAAAGTATAACTTCTTATTTCATTTAATTTACAATTCAAAATCATAAATGCCTAAAAATTCTCAATACTCAAAAAGGTTAAGAAAGTCTGTTCAAAGATGGAGATTGTGTTTTCAATAATTGTGTGCATTGCTCTCCATGTGTTCCCCACTCCTCTATCCTTTCTATTTCTATAAATAAGTTTAATTTATTCTTGAGGAATATTACAAATTTTTCTGTTGCAATAAACTTGCAGTTATCTTACAGGTCATTGGCAATGAAATCATCAATACGGAATGTCCATTACAATCTTGATGCATATAAATGTAATGTTTAGCTAGATACCTGTTTACTTGTCTGCTTTGTTAATAAAAGGCCTTTCATGTTAAAAAAAAAAGGCCTTTCTCTCTGGCTAATCCTGGCTGTCCCCGTGTTTCTCTGACCGGAAACAAACCATTTCTTCCAGGTCTGAAGAAACAGCAGAGCTTCATTATTCCGCAGGAAACGACGGGAAATGGCAGAATGACCCGAGATGAAAACGTACTGCCTGTACCTGCACATCTATGATGCGACTGCACCTCTTATTACTAATAAAAACACAAGACAATTCATAGTTCTGAAACTTTTTCTCTGTCTATCTCTTCAGCATTGAAATGGCACAGAACAACCATCGCACTGATTTTGTAGTGTTAGAATGCCAGAGGAGACTGACACCAGTGAGCCGGTTCTCCCCAGGGTTTTTAACACCAACTACTAATGAATAAATAGCAACAATCTTCTTACATATTCACATGCACTTTGAGACAGTTGAAACTGTGAAGAACTTTAACTTGAACTTTGTCTATAGATAAAATAATAGAACAAAACAACAAGTCATGAACCAAAGAACACCCACATTTCTGGATGACTAAAAATGACACTTTATTAAGGCAGGTGAGCCCCAATTGAATGATGCGTTGCGCAAAATCTTTGAAAAATAAAAAGCAAACAATACTAGCAGGTCTTAGTCTAAGAGTTTCATTGGTCTAACGTCTTCGTAATCCAAAAGCAAACCAATAGCGTAGTCTGATTTTTCTTTCCTGCGCTTCATCTGTAAAGCTGATGTTTGCAACACCAAAGGTCAAAGAGGTTCGTTTTCCAGAAAAAAGATGAAGTTGTTCAAATGTAATAATTGTAACACGTACAAGTCAGTTTGGAAAGCGAATGTGTAAACCGTTTTCACTCCTGTAACTTTTACTCCCTTAATTCTGATTGCGACGAGCATCAGAGTAAACGCAGAAATAATGGGAAACATTTGGCTTCTAAAGCTCCATCTGTGAAGGTGAAAGCGCTGGAACGGCAGCCGCGGTGCGAGACGAAGGCGAGGGGAGCGAAGAACAGATGGAGAACGAGCGTCGAGAGAGACGCGGGACGATCTCAAGCCAAATGACAGGAACGCTCCATCCTTCCTCTGGATGCAGACAAAGAGAAATTCTGAGCGGTGATGTCATGAGTCTGTGACAGACGAAGCGAGAGAGAGGTGGAGGAATGTCAGTGGTCCGAGTGTTGCAAAGAGCTCTTAATGAAGAAAATCCTGCGTTTGCCTTTTTAAATACTCAACCAGGCCTGACAGCAGCCACAAAAACCCTTCAGCCAGACAGACGTGCAGGAACAAAGCATCAGATGCTCTCAGCTCGCTGCTCCGGGCTCCGTGGACGTCGCGCTCCACGGCTCAGAGGCCGAGCTGGGGTCACGACCTCGCACCAGAACTTCCAGAAGTGCAATGGAGAGAGCAAAGACCTCCCAAAAGTCTGCATCTCCTCACTGTGAACGTGCCAAACCAAAACGGGCTCGAGTGTTCCGTGTCCGAGAAGGTTCTGCGCTTTCCTTGAGAAGTCCATGTGGCGCCCGGACTAGTTATCCAGTCTGTTTGCATGTCAACAGATGCTTTGCCCTTCAGATTCTTATCACATCTGAACATCCTGCGGCCTCGGGGAGAAGATCCATCAAACATCACAGGAGAGAGAAAAAGAAAAAATGACGGGAGCAGGAGTGTTAAAGTGAACAAGAGGGAGGAAAAGAGAGAGAATAAAGTGACATTTATTTGTAAGTGAAATAATAAAGGAGAGAAGTTGCAAGTAAGGGTGTGAGAAAAAAGAGAATGAGGAAAAGTGAAGGCGGTTCAGTGAGAAAGAGTGAGGATGAAAAAGAAAAAAAGTGTGACAATAGCTGAATGAAAAAAGTGAATTTGAATTAATAAGAAGAATAAAGTAAAACATGAAAAGGGTGTGTGAAAGGTTGAATGAAAAAAAGTGAGTGAGTGAGAAAGAAAGCGAAAATGGGGAGCAATTGTGTGAGAAAGGAGTAATTAATCAAGAAAATTAATTAGTTTAAGAATTAAAATTAATTAGGGAAGGATTAATTAGTGATAATGAAAGAGAGTAAGAAGAACAAAGGAGTGAGAAGAAACAGAAACAAAAAGATAAAGGTTAAAAAAAATAGGTAAAGTATGAGAAAAAAAGAGTGAAGAAATATGAGATGTGTAAGGCAGAAAGAGATAAAAAGAGAGCGGGAGATAAAAAGATAGAAAAAAAACAAAAAAAAGTAGAGCCAAGTGAGAATAGATAACAAAGAATAGGAAAAAGGAATAGATTAGTGAAAAGGGGAAAAATTAACGAAGCTGAAAGATAAAAGAAGAAAAGAGACAATTTTGAAATAGAAAATAAGAGTGAGAACATGAGAGGAAAAGAGTGATATATTAGTACGGAGGAAAAGAGAAAGCGAGAAAAAAAAAAGTGATTTCATCTGCTCAACCGCCACATGTACAAAGTTTTTGAACAACTGTTGTGTGCACACACGTTAATACTGAGGTCTACAGGGCATCAAGCACAAAGCGGCACACAATCTCTCGCCGAGTCAGTTCTGAACACGGCTGACGCTTCCGCTTCAAAGCTCTTTGTTACGACGGGGAATGACGATCTTCCGGTAGGTGCGTCTCTCTGAGATGTTGCGTCTGACCTTCACCACAGGCTGTTGAGGAGTTTCCAGCTCCAGCGAGGGACTGGAGTGAGATCTCTTCATCCCAGCATCACCATCCTCCTCCTCCTCCATCATGGCGTCTCTCCACAAGGCCGTGTCGATGGCCTGCAGTCGCTCGCCCACAGACACTCCAGGCTTTTCTGTCGTCTTCCAGGCGTCCAGAGTCTTCAGGTAGACTTCATAACGGGACTTCTGGAGGTATGAAACGGCAAGAACTTCAGGCTCTCTCGGTTGCTTTCATTTCAGTTGTTGATGTTCAATACATAATCATATAGAAGACCTGTGTGTCCTTCGATTATTTAAAAACCTGAAGCAAATAAATAAAAAAAAAAGAACAAGCCTGGACAAGCCTTTAATTTGGCCAAAAATTTAGTTTTGCAAGTGATATTGAAACATTTAAGTTTTTATTTAAGTCACTTTGTTGTTGTCTGAATTTAAATGCACTTTACAGGGGAGGTTATCTTGAATCAGTTCATGTTAAGAACTTATAAAACACATATGGGTGTATGTGTTTATTGCCCAACGTTTCATATTGCTTTTGTGTTTAAAATATGTTTAAAGGAAAGTGTTAATTAAAAAACAAATAGCATGTTTATTTTATTTTTATGAAGAGAGAGAGAGAGAGAGAGAGAGAGAGAGAGAGAGAGACCGAAATAGAGGAAGAAAAAAGAGATTGTGAGAGAGATGAAATTAAAAAAGAAAGAGATTAAAAAAGACAGAGGAAAGAGTGATGAAAAGACAGACAGAGAAGAGAGAATAATAATAATAATAATAATAATAATAATAATAATAATAATTGAACCTTAATTAGTCCCTCAGTGGGGAAATTTTTTCTCTGCATTTAACCCATCCGATCAGAGCCCGGGGGGCATGTGGGGTTCAGTGTCTTGCCCAAGGACACTTAGTTGTAGAACTAGCCGTAGGGGGGATCCGAACCGGCAACCTTTTGGACACCAGTCCAAGTACTCTACCACTGTACCACAACTCCCATATAGGGGAAAAGAAAAGAGAGGTCATGAGAAAGAGGATAGACAATCAGACAGAGACAGATAGAAGAAAAGAAAGATAGAGAAAGAGGAAAGATAGACAGACAGACAGAGAGAGAGAGACAAAGGAAACAGATGTAGAGCCAAACAGGCAAGAAAAAGAAACTGAGAGACAGAGTAATAAGATAGACTATAGAGACAAACGGAAATAAAAAAAGAGACAGACAGACAGCCATGGGAGAGGTAGAAGGTAAGAAACAGAAGGAAAGACGAACGAGTGTGCCAGAGTTTCACCTCATACTGCGAGTACTCCTCCCGCATCCGCAGCTCCTCCAGCTCTCGACCTCGGCTCCTCTGCCTCTCGGACGCCTCCTGCTGGAGAGACGCTGCTTCCTGCTGGAAGCTCTGCAACACAGCGGCGTGCGAGAGGAGCTGCTGGTCCTGATTGAACACAAGCCGCGCTGAACACACAGCGCGTCACCGCACTTCCTGTGACGAGGGAGAGTATTACCGGCGTGAGCGTGGACTGTGTCGCAGGCAGGATGGGCCGAGAGAACCGTCTCTGAGACCCGACCGCCGCCGGGAAAGGAGGAGACGAGTGAAGCGCGGACACCAGGTTTATCCGGCCGATCCAGGAGTTCATCTGCTCCGTGGAGCTGAAAACAAGAGACCATGACGTGACCGTTTCGGACAGATAACAACTGCTTTTTAGAGGAAAGAATTGTAGATTTAAAAAAAAAAATGCTCTGTTGATTAATAAAACTGAATAGAAAAGTTAACACACAACTAACAACACGCAACAAAGATATGGAACTGAACATGAGTTTTAACAATTAGAAGCAGCCAATGAAATATACAAGTTTCAAGTATTATATACTTAATACAAGTATTATAATATCGAGTATTATGTTTGAAAGTTTGGGGTCGCCTAGACAATTTTGTGTGTTCCATGAAAAGTCACACTTTATTTCTAAGAACAAGGATAGACTGTCGAGTTTCACGTGTTCTCTATTTCTGGCCATTCTGAGCGTTTGATTGGCCGCACAAATGTGATGCTCCAGATTTTCGACCTGCTCAAAGGAAGGCCAGTTTTATAGGTTTTTTAAACAGCCAAATTGTTTCCAGCAGTGCTAACATAATCAGACAAGGGTTTTCCAATCTTCCATTATCCTTCTCACACAATTACCAAACACATTACACCATTAGAACACTGGAGTGACAGTTGCTGGAAATGGGCCTATATACACTTGTGTAGATATACAGTATTATGTATTGCACCAAAGCCCAGACATTTACAGCTAGAATAGTTATTTAAAAATTAGCAATGTATAGAGTGTACTTCTCAAGTTCAAGTTATATATAGCGCTTTTCTTAGTCCGAGACCACCGCAAAGACGCTATGTGAAAAAGTCTGTAAAAAGAAAAATGTCGATTCTTTATATGAGTTTGAAAAAAATTGGGGGGAGGGGAAGAGTCAGTTAAAAGGAAAAAATATGTCTATTGTTGTTCAGACTATGGGCTACGACCATCTTCTATTACTAATACTTCTGATTAGTTTAAGATGATAGTTAGAGAGAGAGAGAGAGAGATTTGTATAGAGTTATAAACACTTGTAAAAATACAGAGATATGTGCATGTTAATTTTTTGAAGTTTAATGTCTTGTGTGTGTGTGTGTGTTTGTGTGTAATATTTTTAAATGTGTGCATCTATTGTATATATACTGTACATGATTTTTGTACAGCTAAACGCGCAGCAGCTCCCCGTGACCCAAAAATGAGCGGTTCGGGACACAAACACACTCACGGGGCTTCAAACAGAAAGATCCTCCAGTCGGCCGTCTGCAGGCGGAAGACGTGCGGGCGTTTGGTGTAGTTTAGCGCGGGCTCGGCCAGGGTGTGATGGACGCTGAGCGCCTCCTCCGAGCTCTGCCAATCCAGCCGGTACTGGTCCTGAACAGAGACACACCACGCTCACACTTCTGATCCGCGTCCAGTGTTCGGACCAGAGAACCACCTTCTGCAGGTAGAGCACCATCCCCTTCAGCACAGCGTAGAATGTCTTCCAGCGCCGTTTCCCCCATGGAGCTGCAAACCAGTTCAGCGTAAGCAATATCAGGCCGAGCTGGAACTAAACGTTCAATACTGGAAACATAAGAACTGGTTGGCAACAAAAACTGTTGTGGATGGAGATTCTCAGTCATCCAGGTGGAATTGTCTGAAGGTCAAGTCAGGTCTGTTACAACCTCCACCAAAGACAGTTTCATGCCGTGGCACAAGTCGGGAATTGTTTCAATTCTAAAACTGTAAGGTGAAGAAAGTTTGAAGCATGTTCTTGAAAATAAGGCCTAGTAGAAATTGTTGACGGCTGCATGAAACAAACTAAGCTTGAGTTATGAGATTGAGATATGAGCAGTCAATCGGTCGAAAAAGTAGTTTTTTTGTTTTGCATCTGGATCACAAGCTTCATACATGAACAGTGATATCACAGCGCCCCCTAGTGTCCATCATGTTCTCTTGCGCTCCACATGCAAGGAGATAAACCGTGAGATTTGTCATTTAGGGACTAGTTATGAGGCTGGAAATCAGAGGTTGAAATTTAACGAGAAATAGAGAGACTGAGTAACAAATTTTGAAAATAAGACCTAGTCCGTGTTGGATGGTGGTTTGGTTAATCCCTGCAACTCACTGCGCTTTCCATCAATGTCTGCGTGGGCCTTGCGCTTCAGGAAGCCTTTGTGGAAGATGGCGGCCTTGCGGTCATGAGGCAGGTCCTGGAAGGGGTTGGTTTTGGACCGCAGAAGGACATCCCGATCCGGGTCCTGCTCCTCCGCCAAGCATTTGGCCAGAAGTTCTTCCTCTCTGGAGACAAACAAGCATCGGATTGAACCCCAGAGTGCCGGAGGTCAGCGCGGAGGGTCCGAACACTCACATGGCCCATGGGAGACGCTCGCTCTTGATGGAGCTGTACAGAGTCTGAAAGCAGAAGAAACGCAAAGTCTGAGATCAGACTGAAGAACAGAACACAGATTCTGAAGAGATTCTCCTGTCACCTTTAGAGAGTCTTTATCGAAACAATCTCCTCCATCCACTTGCTCCAGATTTGACACAAACTCAGTGGATGACATGGGCTTCCCTACATTCTGAGGAGCATCAAACCATTGAACATGATGAATCCTTGCAGTGAAATCCATCTATTCATCCATCCAGTAATCAGTTCACCTTTCATTCCAAATCCAACTGCTTTGTCATTGAAGCATCACTCATCCCTAAACCTACATCTCTTCATCCAGACTTGCATCATCTCTCCCTCTACACCCACCCAGTCATTCAATCCTCCATCATCTCTTACACAGTTGTGGGACGCACCTGTCCGTGCAGGTCGGTGTTGAGCAGCATCATGGCGCAGGTGAGCGTGAGAACCGACCCGGCTGAGGAGAAGGTCTCTGGGTTGCACTGCAGGAATCGAGAGGAGAAGCGCTGGAGGACCCGCTCCCGCTCCTGAGTCTCCCCGATCAGAACCACCTCCTTCAGAAATGACCTGAGAGGCAGAGACAGGTTCAGGAGACAGGTTCCACAAGCTGGACACCGCCGTACCGGAGAGCTTGCTCCAGACTCTGGTCAGTGAAGTTGAAGAACTTCAGGTACTCCTCACCAACAATGCGGCTGAACTCAGTGCTGTGAGGAAGAGGAGATACAAGGTTGAATTAAATCATTGGCTTCATGAGATATAGTGGCATGTAAGAGCATGACACCGTTTGGTGGTAGAAGATCCGTGTGAGGAGTTACAATTACGCAACAGTTGGAAAGATCGGAAATGTTTGATCAGATCGAATTTAAAGACAAAGCCCGTGATTATGACGGAATCCAGAGAACCGACATACACTCCCATTATCTTTCACATTATCAGACCAAACCCAAGAATGTGAGAGATTTAGAAAAAGAACCGCAGCAGAAAGTCTGAACACGTAGGTGAACTGTGTGCGAGTCGTTTCCGCTGCTCACTCAAAGTGAAAATCAAGATGGAAATGTTCACCTTTACCATGGTCAAAAATTACACAGAAGTTTTATCTATTTGTCAATGGAAAAGATTACGATGACGCAGTTATTGCTGGATTTTAATAAGTACATGCAGTAACCCTATGTGCTATTGAAAAATTATGACACTATTTTTACAGATTCATTTTAGTTCCTGAACTTACAGTTTGGTCCCGATTTAAAATGAATCTCCACCTTCAATACAAATGCTCCAATGTCACTCAAAACAAAGTATCAGCCAAAAACGGACGATGAGCAAAAATGCCTCATGGAGCATTTAAAGGAAGTAACACTGTAAAAAGTGATTTTAAAAGTTAAGCATTATTTTCCAGATTTACTCAAGCCTGAAAACCACAAACATGGAACAACAATTGACATATGACATGTGACAAGATTTGTAGAAGACCTACTCCTTGTACAGATGTCGGACCACGTCCGTCCTCTGAAAACCATCCAGTCTGTAGAGCCTCTCAGCCAGACTTAGAGCCTTGGCCCGGTCCACCTTCACACCAACAGAGTTCATGTCTGTAGCCTTCACGTCCTCTGTGGGAACAGCCAGTGGTGTGGGACCTTCACTGATCTCCTCTAAAGGGTCTGATGCCGGCTTCTTCTGAGCCTCTGAATGCCGGCTCTGCTCTTCATCTGAACATCTCACAATTGTCTCGTCTTCTGTTTGACTCAGAACACATTTGGGTTCTTCAATATTGGTTGGCCGTTCCAGAGCTGAATATTCTAAATGTTGTGGTCGAGTCTCAGCCGGTTCCTCTGAATGTCCTGCTGGGTCATTATACCACGGTTCTGGTATGAAAACGTGAGAAGTCACTTCTTCTATCAGAAATGGGCAAGAATCAAAATCCTGATTTTCTGGAGTGTGGTTTGAATGTGGTTGATCCTGTGGTTTGGTGTCACTTTGACCCTTTTCCGCATCTGTGTTTTCCTGAATTAGAACTCCGGGTCCATTTCCCATCTTCCATTGTGATTGTGAGCTCTCCAGAGCTTCAGTCCTCGATTCGCTCATCTCAGCAATGTAGTGAGCTCCACCTGAAGCTCCAACACAAGAGAAAGATAATAAAAAAAAGAAATAAAAACATTTTTCAATTCACTTACCCGCATCACTACATAATAATTTTTAATAATTCATTCGATTTTTTATTTATTGGCGCCTTTCATGACACTCAAGGTCGCCTTACATGACACACAACATTCACACACATACCAATTGCCCGGTGAAATAGCGGCAGCCAATCTGCGCCAGCGTCCACTTCACTCGGGCATACACACCACACGCTCACGCACCCACACGGCCAGATTAACCTGAAACGCATGTTTTTCTCACTGTGGGGGAAACCGGAGCACCCGGAGGAAACCCACGCAAGCACGGGGAGAACATGCAAACTCCACACAGAAAGGCCCTGACCGGCCTCGAACTCACACCACGAGTAACAGTCAGAACCTTCTTGCTGTGAGGCGACAGCGCTACCCACTGCGCCACCGTGCCGCCCAAGGCATGGACTTTCACTTTCTCTCTCTCTCTCTCTCGCACACACACACGCACACACACACACACACACACGCACGCACAGTCTGGTTGTTTTAGAGAAAGACCACTGTGACTAACCTGTGATGTCAGCAGGTGATGTCAGCGGCTCAGTTGATTCTGCACACATCTGGTCGATGACACACACCAGATGTTCAACACTAATTCACTCAAACTCCCAACTCCAACACAGTCTCACACAAACACACTCTCAATGTGTGTCTCTCACACCTCTCTCAAACTAAATTGCTACAAAACATACATGCTACAAAAAATATGAACCATAGCTCCACACAAACTCAATCTCTCTCTCCTTTACACACACACACACTCAATATCTTACACAGACACTGTCTGTGATCTGTCTGTCTCTCTGTTCCCCACTTCCTCGCTCTCTCTCACTCACACACACACACACACACACTTGAGAAGTGTTGTGTAAGTGGTTACTGACATTTAAATAGAAAAAGCTCATACGTGTGGAGGCGGCTGTTGTGGAATGAGCTGGAGTTCTGAGTGTGGAAGTTTAAAGACCTCAGCATCGGGGTCCAGAGGGGCTCTCATGATTTCGAGGACATCCCACTCAACAGTGGCATACGAGAGAGGAGAACAGGGCACAGCGATGGGCAGCGAGTGCAAACACTCAGCGCGTTCCGTCTCACCCCGAGTCTCACAGGACGACAAGCTGCTCTCATTCTGAATGTCCTGTTCTGTTTCCTGAGAGAGAGAGAAAGAGTGAGAGATGTTGATGTTGGTGAAAGTGTGCAAGTTCAAGTTTGTTTATATAGCGCTTTTCTTAGTTCGAGACCTACGCAAAGTTGATATGCAAATTAGGGGGGAAAAAAGAAAAATCTCCCTTATTTAGAAAGAATCAGACAACAAGAGCGGGAAATATATAGAGAGAAAATAGAGACATGATGTGGATAAAATAGACACAGATAGAGAAAAAAAAGTGTGTGTCTAAGAGAGAAAAGAGAGAGAAATATAAATTTATATATGAGAGAGAGAGAGAGAGAGAGAGAGAGAGAGAGAGAGAGAAAAAAAGAGACTGACAAGAGAAATATGAAATTACATCAAAAAATGATAGACAATTAGATAATTAAAGAGAGTGCGTGATGGAGAGCGTAAATGTTTCATATCCACATATTGAGAGACAAGGAAGTGGTGAAAGCGCAAAAGAGAAAATGAAAGAATAAAAGAAAGAAATACAGACAAAAGGTAGAAAAATGAGACAGAGAAAATCATAAGAGAGTGACAAAGAAAATAGAGATTGAGGACAGAGTGAGAAAGAGACAGAAAAAGGCAAAAAAAATAAAGGGAGTGTGAATGCGACAGATCAAGACATTTAGAAAGAAAGACAATAAAGCTACAAGAGAGAAGAATTGGTGAATGATCAGGGGGATTGAGAAGGAACACACAGCAATATTGAGAGACAGAAGATCAGGGAAGGGCGAAGATGGAGATCAGACAGACCTGGTGTTCCTCACTGGGTTGCCCGTCTCTTGTCTTCTGAAGGCCTTGTTCCATCCTCATCCTCTCTATGTACGCCTTGGCCTCCCGGTAAGGTTCACACTCCAGGCGGTTTAAAATGGCCTCCATAATCTTTTGCGGTTTCAGGCAAGCTCATGCTCAGATGCAGTTGTCTGTAATCAGAGGGGCATCCATTTTGTGAAGAACCTGCAGAAAAACCTCACCGCGACTCTAGAAAACAAACGAAGAATCAGTTACTCAGACCAGATCCATCTTGAGAGATCACATTATTCCGCCTGCTCCCGCTGCTGACTACAGACGATTTATGGCCACATGCTTGTGAAAGCAAAGACGTCTTTCCTCTTTCAGAAAGCTCTGCTGACATCACACACACACGCACGCTGTAATGGATGAGCTTCATGTTTACTGGTTTTTCTAAAAGGTCTGATTCAGACGACCATAGACACCATCACTTGTCCTAAAAAGGGATATCAGGTTCTAAAGAAGAAAACTCACCTTCGCATCTCCACTCTGATCTTCTACGCCGCACACAGGCCGGATGTGATCAGCAATGGCTTCTGCACCAGCACTGAGAGACTTTCACACTTCCTGACCACAGACATCCTCCTGCTACAGAGAGAGAAAGCGAGAGAGAGAGAGAGAGAGAGAGAGAGAGAGAGAGAGACTTATTTACATCAAAAATAATTTGTATCAATTAAAAATGAAATTATTTATGCGGACGTATGATAAACATTGTAAAACCCTTCCCGGAGAAACATTCTAAAGTCTGTTAAAATATTTTCTAAATAAAACTGTTGTCTAATATTGTTTAAATATGTTTTACATAGAAATAATTCCCGGACAAGTTTCTCTTCACCAATTAATAAACAAATGTGTGGTTTGGGATAGGCAGGTTCTGTATTTTATAAAAACAACTTGATCGTTTCTGTTACCGAAACAACAGTGGATTCTTTTGTTTATAAATGATTCAATTCGAAGTTTAGATGAGAGAGAGGAAGAGAGAGAGAGAGAGAGAGAGAGATCCATCACTTCCTGCTCCTCATCTGACTTCCTGTGCTTAAATAGAGGAAATAATTGTTTGCCACAAATCGAAAGTCGCACTTTATCTGACCCATAATGACCGATAAAAAGAAATTAATGTTGCGCTGTGGCACCGGACGTTTTCCGGACACACACACACACACACACACGTCAAATCTCAACTTACGCAAAAGCGGTCGCGACCACCACGCTATTCTAAGTCAAACACTGTCATAATCAGACAAGAAAACACTCCGGTGGCACCAAGTAACACAAAAGCATTTCCCCAAGATATTTTACTCCACTTTAAGCTTCAACAAGACAAAAGCACCAAAACACGTCGGGTGGCTAAAGCATCTACTCACAGATTCACTGTTCTGCAGAAGAGTAATAACAGCGCAGCGTTGGTAACCGCAGGACAAGTGGCCAGAAGAAATCTGCAATCTGATTGGCTAACGGCAAAGACGGAAACACACCTGACCGCGCCCCTCACGTGACCTAAGAATAATCGATCAGATAAAGCTGACAGGGTTCTTGTCAGTTAGGTTTCTGTGCAGAATTGTTCTGTGCAGCAACAATATATAATAATACAATAACAATGATGATAACAACAACAATAATATTAATAATACATAATTTAAAAACAATAAAACCGTTCAATTAAAACCAGAAAACGCTATATATATATTTTCATATTAAACATATTACAAATATATTTGATAATTCTTGCCATCTTTTCTTTTGTTTATGTTTTATTTCTTAACATTTCTCATCACGTGACTACGTTGTCATAACAGTAAACAATTTGTAAGTACTGTATTTCTTCATTCAAAGACGCATGGAAGTGTGGAATACTGGAGTATTCCGTTATACTCTTTGCTCCGTAGAAATCTAAGCTCACCTAGAAATATTTCTTTCACCGAATTCCGATACTTTAAAGTCCCCTCGCGCGTGTTGCTTGCCACGCACATTCTGGTGAGAGAGTAGGCGACTGGCTGGCTGCAGTTCTCCTCCGGTCCACTGGGGGCGGAGCTGTGTGGCGCCGCTGGCGGCTGGACGCTCTCGTTCTGTTGCTGCGGGTCGTTGTGGACATGGCGAAATTCGGCGACCTAAAGACGTTTCTTCAATCGTCGTTAAATGAGATTTTCCGAGCGACTGTCAACGATATTATCGATTCGGTCGAACAAACGCTCGGAGAATATCACCGCAAAATCCAGAGGATCGAGTCTGAAAACCAAGAGCTGAAAAAACGACTGTGCGAGAAAGAGGAGCAGACGAACCCCGTCAAACCAGGTGAGAAAGATAAAACTGTTCTATTTGTGTCGTTATATACAGACACGAGGTGCTGATGTTCGCTAAGTAGCTCGTGACTCGACCTGGATTATAATCGTTTAGATTAGAGAGCGGGTTGTGTTTGTTCCCGTCCTCCTTCGGTCTCGAATGAACGGAAGTTCTGGAAAAACTCGCTGTCATCATTAAACGTGTCACGGGCCCCGTCCTTTCTCTGTCCAAACCTTTTGGTTTAATTAAAATCTCAATAATACATGCCGGGGTTATTAAAAATCAAATAAAATGCAGGGTTCATCAGAAATCTACGGTGGGTTTACAACAACCGCGAAGGAGTCAATCTGAGGGAACAACAACACGCAAATATGCCCAAACACAAAACGAAAAATCTGGTGAGGTAAACATTACAATCGTAGACGACTCCAAAATCCCGTGAAAACGACACGTTTGAAAAAGTTATGCGCTAGTTATTACTCCAGGAAGGGAAGACACTGGACTGAAAAAAGAAAATGGCAAAAATAGCAAAACAAAAGTTAAGTTCCGGGTACAAATTAAAAAAGCAAACTAGAAAAAAGTAAAACAAGCGTATTTAAAAACAAGTGTTATAAACTGTAAATGAATCTAATGAATCAGACTCACGATCCGTGAACAAACTTGTGATGTCCTGGTCACATTTTTTTGGTCATTCCGGTCTTAAGCCTGATGATCACATAACAATTCTTAATCTAAAACTTTTATAAACACACACACACACACACACACACACACACACACACACACACACCTTAAATTACTAGGATAAACTTGAGTGCCGGTGGATTCTTAATATGTGTGCAATTATGCAACGTATCTGCAACAATAGACCAACATGCTTTGAATGCATAAAGCACTTTTATGAAACTTTGCTATAGCGGTGGCAGATTGTATTCAATAGCAATAGATTGCAATAGATTGATAGCAATGCGCAAATCATTTAAATCTTTTATAATGATTGAGAAGTTTTTCATATCACTGTTATCCATAAATAGTTTGAAAAGAGATGCTCATCACTTTTACTTGAGCAGTGATTTTAAAACAGTCCGTCTGCATTTTCCTTTTTGAAAAGGAAAGGAAAGAGATGCAGAGATCAGAACAGAGATAGGATTCTGTTCTGAAACAACCTTGCTTTATCGCTACTCAAGCCGTTGTGATTATACAACAACAAAATTTCAATTATCAAAACTAACAATGAGTCTTTCAACAAAACGACAAGTGTTTGCCAAAGCAATGTCATTATGCCAAAGAAACAAAAGTGTTTAAATAAAATTTTTACCAAGAGGAAGTTCAGAATCCGTTATCCAGGAGCATCTAACTTCATCCCGTTCTGTCTTGCAGATGAAGCCTATTTTACCGCTAGAAGCAGTTCAGGAGTGTTTCAGTCGTTTCCCAGAGAGACAGATGTGGACGTGAACACAGACGTGTCGTCTTCTGCAGCTTTCCCCGTGAAGACCGATCCAGACGCCGAGGATGGAAGTTCCAGTGAATTCTCAAAACATCCGGCTCCACACCTACATTCCCACATTAAAACGGAAGACGGTGAAGCAGCGGCGGACTGGGATGATTTTATAAAAGTGAAGTCTCCTTTGACGCAGGAGGATCCCGAAGATGCAGTAAATGTGACAACGGTGTCTGATGAGTCATTCTCCTCCGACGGAGACGCGTCCGACCCGGAGTCCAGCGCCGCGTTTCACCTGGCTGGGCCTTCAGAGCCTCAGGACGGCAGCAGTTTCCAATGGGACGCGCCTCCCGACGACTGCGACCTGGGCGTTAGACGGCACATCTGTGGCGAATGCGGAAAGGACTTCCATCGATCCGATCTCCTGAAGGACCACCAGCGCACACACACAGGTGAGCGGCCCTTCATCTGCGACCTCTGTGGGAAGAGCTTTGGCCATCAAGGTCAGCTCCGCATTCACCGGCGCATTCACACGGGCGAGAGGCCGTACTCGTGCATGCTCTGCGGCAAACGCTTCAACGAGCTCAAGCAGCTGAAAGTCCACTCGCGGACGCACACGGGAGAGAAGCCGTACAGCTGCGGCGAGTGCGGGAAAACCTTCGCCAACGCCAGCAACCTGAAGAGCCACCAGCGCGTGCACAGCGGAGAGAAGCCGTACAGCTGCAGCCAGTGCGGGAAGAGGTTCAGCGCCACCGGGGACCTGAAGACGCATTACCGCATCCACACGGGCGAGAAGCCGTATCGCTGCGAGCTCTGCTCCAGAACCTTCAGCCAGGCCGGTCACCTGACCATCCACATGCGCATGCACACGGGCGAGCGGCCGTACGGCTGCGACGAGTGCGGGCGGCGCTTCACGGTGGCCAGCAGCCTGAAGCTGCATCAGCTGACGCACAGCGGAGAAAAGCTCCACGCCTGCTCACACTGCGACAAGACGTACAGCCGCGCCGGACACCTGCGCAGACACCAGACGGTGCACAGCAAAGAGAAGCTGCACCGCTGCAGCCACTGCGACCGCAGCTACAGCGAGCGCTCGGCCCTGACGGAGCACATCAGACTCCACCACACCCCCCTCCCTCACCCCTGACCTCTGACCTCTGATGGGGGACAGAAGCTGCTTTACGTATCTAACTCACAATGTAGGATTTGCTTGAAACACCAATGTACTCCGCCTCTCTGTAGTGCTTCTTTGCTAAAGTCTTGTCTTTTTTTTTTTTTTTGTCTGACTGTAAAACACGCGAATAATGTTGGTCCACATCCGTGAGGTGAATGTCTCAAAATGTTTCTGTTTCTGTGTTGGTTTTTGTGAGTGAAGAGTGAGATTAGGTGAGATGTTGTTTGGTTGCTTGTGTGATTGATCAATGTTGAATCTAATGTACAGGCCTGTAATTTTGCTGTTGGATCTCCAAGACAATGTGGAACTGTCGTGTTATATGTATCTGTCGTTTCCAGAACATTATCTAAGGACATGGCACATTTTATCCAAGAACAATGCATTAATCAGGTTGTACGGTGAAATCTTATCTAGCAAGAAAATATAGCATCAAATTATTAATCATTCCGAGTGTTACATTTCAATTTTATATGTAAAAAAAAATTATCGAAAGGGTTGTTTTTTGACTTTCCAGTTCCGGTAAAAATAAAACTTAAAGGACAAAACAAGTGAAAAGCATTATTTGTCTATTTTATTTACTATTTTGTTCATTTTAAAATAATGTGCTGTCTGTCGCGCACGTCCGACCGAGAGGCTGCAGTTCTTCTCCGGTCCACTGGGGGCGGAGCTGTGTGGCCGCGCCGCTGGCGGCTGGACGCTCTCGTTCTGCAGTCGTTGTGGGTCGTTGTGGACATGGCGAAATTCGGCGATCTAAAGACGTTTCTTCAATCGTCGTTAAATGAAATTTTCCGAGCGACTGTCAACGACATTATCGACTCAGTCGAACAAACGCTCGGAGAATATCACCGCAAAATCCAGAGGATCGAGTCTGAAAACCAAGAGCTGAAAAAACGACTGTGCGAGAAAGAGGAGCAGACGAACCCCGTCAAACCAGGTGAGAGTGGTGACATTTATATTTGGTCGAAATCCCTTCTTTTTCCGATGATTTAAAATGTTACATAAGGAAATTGATTTTTATAGCTCAGCCATGTGTGAAGTTGTAAACACTGGTGTATGTCGTCCGATAGATTTTCTAATGAAACATAAAATAACTTCTGTACAAATATTTTTCTGACGTGATTGTGAAATTATCTTTTCAATAACAAGTGTTGGCGCCAGTCATGTTGTGACAAAATGACAAATGCAGTGACCAAAAACAGTGAAAATTGAACACCAAACCTTACAGAACAATGGGAAAGAAGAGCGATTGATTTCAAATTGAAATATTTAAGTCAAAAACTAAAAGCACTTATCTTCTTTTCAGAACAGGCCAAGCTTATAGTAAATGCGATGACGTGCTAATGTGTTTACGATGACAGAATCCGTTATCCAGGAGCATCTAACTTCATCCCGTTCTGTCTTGCAGATGAAGCCTATTTTACCGCTAGAAGCAGTTCAGGAGCGTTTCAGTCGTTTCCCAGAGAGACAGATGTGGACGTGAACACAGACGTGTCGTCTTCTGCAGCTTTCCCCGTGAAGACCGATCCAGACGCCGAGGCCGGAAGTGTAGTTGAGCTTCACAATTCCTAAGCTTTTATTACCACTTTTATCCCACATTAAAACAGAAGAAAGTGATGTGGCGACGGACTGGGATGATTTTATTAACGCTAAGTCTCCTTTACCGCAGGAGGATTTGATGGGAGGCATCGCAAATGTGGCGACAGTGTCCGATGGGTCACTCTCCTCCGATGACGACACATCTGACCCGGAGTCCAGCGCAGCGTTCTGCCTCAGCGGGCCGTCAGAAACCGCCTGTGGACCCGACTCGCCTCTGGACGGCGTCAGCTTCCCGTGGGATGCACCTGGCCACCTCGACATCAGGCGACACATCTGCGGCGAATGCGGCAAAGGCTTCAATAAGCTGAAGCAGCTCAAAATCCACACAAGAACGCACACCGGCGAGAGGCCGTACGGCTGCAGCGTCTGCGCCAAAACCTTCACCAAGTCCAGCCACCTGAAGAGCCACCAGCGCGTGCACAGCGGAGAGAAGCCGTACAGCTGCAGCCAGTGCGGGAAACGCTTCAATGCAACGTGCGACCTGAAAGCGCATTACCGCATCCACACGGGCGAGAAGCCGTATCGCTGCGAGCTCTGCTGCAGAACCTTCAGCCAGGCCGGTCATCTGTCCATCCACATGCGCACACACACCGGCGAGCGGCCGTACGGCTGCGACGAGTGCGGGCGGCGCTTCACGGTGGCCAGCAGCCTGAAAATACATCAGCTGACGCACAGCGGAGAAAAGCTCCACGCCTGCTCACACTGCGACAAGACGTTCAGCCGCGCCGGACACCTGCGCAGACACCAGACGGTGCACAGCAAAGAGAAGCTGCACCGCTGCAGCCACTGCGACCGCAGCTACAGCGACTCTTCCTCTTTGAGAAAACACGTCAGACTCCACCACACCCCCCTCCCTCACCCCTGACCTCTGACCCTTGTGAGCTCCTGTTGCTGTGTCAGCAACCTCTGACCCTGTTGCTCATCACAGAGAGACAGTGAATAAGTATTGAAAACGCGAGTGTGTGTGTGTGTGTGTGTGTGTGTGTGTGTGTGTGTATCTGTTGTACATAAATATAAGCATCCTGATAATAAATAAACATTTGTCTGTATTCAAGAGTTTAATCAGCTTTTCTGTCACATGGATTATATGGTGCTAAGCTTTTATTACACATGGCCATTTACTTGAGTAAACAGGAAGGCCAGTTCTGTGATAACTGAATCGACATGTTCGACATGGCATTCGGCCAAAACGAGCAATGAGACGGTTTACTTTGCAGCACAGTTAGCTAATATAAATAAATATATATACATATACATATATAAATAATACACATACTGTATATTGACTGGGAGGCAATTCAGTTGATTGTGCAAACATGACAGGAACTGTATGTACAACATTTTTCATCAAAGAAAGGAAACTTTTCCTTAATCAAAAAAGGAAAAGATGTGTCATTGAATTAACTAATCTGTGAATCATTTTCATTTGAAAATGTTTTTTTTTTTTTTAGATTGAAAAGATTTACAAAATTTAGTTTAGTCATTAAAAAGTCAATGTATTCATGTTTTCTCGACAGAATAATCATTTTCTATTTGCGCTAGCACACACTCACACAGATTTTGTGGTTTCCCATCCCATCTGATTGGTCTGGCTCAGCTGGACTGATTTGTTGGTCTCATTTCTGTTTGTGTCTTTTGTACATTTATATTATTAAGAATCTTCTTAATAAATAAATTAATTTAAAAAGGCTCTGTATTTTTATATTTTTAAAAAATAAAAATGATTCATTACAATGTTTTTTTTAAATAAAAAGGCCAATAATTAAACCATCTTTTTGAGAGACACGACACCTTTGTCATCTGGTTTTTTATACTGTACATATAATATTTGCTAATCTCTACTATTACAATTATTATGGAATTGTGCCTCTGATGCGATTTTTCTATTCTCGTCTCTATTTTTAAGTGCTAAATTGAATAGGCCCTTTTCACCGGTGCAAAGCGCCTTCTATAAAGCTGCTTCGAGAAACAAGCAGAACAATTAATTTAACATCAGTGAGCAACCATGACCAGCGGGCAAGCAAACAGGAGAAAGTGGCTAGGAACAAAAACAGCAAAATATACACCCAGAAAGAAGCAGCTCACTGATGGTAGTCTCTTCTGACAAAGTCGGACTCACTGAGCAACGGTGAACACCTCAATGTCCGACAGTTCTGCCGTCGTCCCACAGCAGGGGACCTCCTTTGGCAGCTTCTCTCGCGACAGATACAGGACCGGCTGAATGCTGCTGCTGATGTCCATGAAGCCGAAGGCAACGTAGTGGATGTAGCAGCGGAAAACCTCCTGCGAGAAACAGCTTTGGAAAGGAAAGAGAGCCACTGGGGGGAAGTAGTTGAAGACGATGATGGCCAATATGATGATGACCATCTTAAAGGCTTTTTTCTTGACAGGGTGTCTCTCATCTCGGCCTGGAGCGGATCGTCTCAGTGCCCAGAGGATGGAAACATTGCAGAAGACCATGAACACAAACACAACCAGGATCATCACGGTGAAGACCTTCTCAAAGCTCTTGATCTTCAAGCTTTTGGCTGCGGAGTAACAGACAATGAAGATCCACACGATGCCTGCGCAGACCGAGCGATGGCTCTTGTCTTTCAGCTTGGCGAAAGTGATGGGATGGAGAACGGCCACGTAGCGGTCCAGACAGATGCAGGAGAGGAAAAGCGGTGAAGAGTCTTTCACGCCGTAGAAGAAGAGCAGCACATACCAGGAGATACTAGTGTCCGTCAGGAAGAGAATGTTGACAAGTTCCAGAGGGGGAACAAGGCAGAAGAAGGTGTCCAGCATGGCGAGATGGAAAATAAATATGTCGGATGTGGACGAGTCGCCCTTGTTTTTGCAGATGAGCCACAGGACCATGATGTTGGCAGGGATGCCCAAGAACATGTTGATAATCTGGAGCACCAGGTAGAAGATGATAACAGCAGGAATGTGGGAGCAACTGGCGTAGAGTGTTTCCTCCCGAGAAGAGGAGTTCAGGGGCCGATGACTGAGGAGCAGAGAGGAGTTGAAGAATTGGAACATCTCCATCTTGTTCTGAAACAGCGACGCACACAAGCAACTTGGAATAAGACAAGTGAGAAGTTTACAAAAACAATTCATGTTCCATTAGAAAATGACAAATTCAGGAGATAAGCCAGGAGAAAGCAGGAAAGTTCCACAGATTTAAACAAATAAAAATATTCAGTAATATTTCACACCATTTTTGTTAAATAAAATAAAAATAAAATCAATGAGTCTTTTAATAGGTCTTGCACTATTCACACATTTTAAATAAATACTAATTTCTACACCATATATGAAATTATATGAAAAAAATATTTGTTCCGATTATATTATATATTTTAGAATAGATACAAAAAGACAGCAGATGTATAATAAAAAATATATTGTATTATGAAAATAATGTATTTTATATTGCTTTTATATATAATATAAAAATATTGTAAATTATAGTAAATTGTACATAATAAATGTAGTACATTAACTATTTAATTACAAAACAAATATCATAACACAAAATAAACTCAATTGTATTGTTTAAAACAAATCATCAACGCACAAACACACACACACACACACACACACACACACACACACACAGAAACACAGCACATTATTGGCTAAACCTGTCGAGTCTTTAATTGGATCTTCTTTTTCTTTCATAACTGCGTTTATTGCATTTCGGACCTGGGTCTTTTTCCCAACAGAACACACAGAGAAAATTGAAACATATTTCCATTGATTTCTGTTTTTTATTATTTATTAGTAATAATAATGCAGTAACAAGTTCAGCTTTGAATTTGTCTGTCCGCATTTGTTTATTCTTGTGCAGGAACCCATAAATAGACAGATTTAAACCATAGATTTAGCAGTGTTTTGGATCTTTCTTCTCACAGTAAGTCCTCAGTAGTGTCATCGATCCGCTAATTAAGATATGATCTATTCTAGCCCAATAAGGAAGTCATTTTAAGAAACTAATCCCAATTATTAATAAACTGAGCTATGGATTAAAATCATATGAAATCCAATTATTTTGTGAACGAACCCTGGACGTAAATCCCAACCCGGCATCAGGACAAACAATGAGGTGGTCTCTTACCTGTCTGCGATCTTCAGACGTCTTCAGTAAACTGAAGAGACAGGTGAGGTTCACCATCATGATTCAACAGCAGCAGAATCCTCAGGAGCCAATCAGAGCCAAGGGCTCCGGAGACCAGGGGCCATTATGGAAATCCGGCTCCTGACCGCTGTTCCACAGAAGAAGGATTTGCATTAGATTATGTTTATGACCACTCATATTTTCCTCTTATCATGATCTTTACTGACCCAAAGACTGGAAAGCAAGGGCTGAAGTGTGTTTGGTGGACAAGTAGTGGCAAGTCTTCATCACTTGCACCAATCGACAATGATGCAACTCGACATCGGCTCCTGTCGGAAATTCGGTGGTAAACAACTGATGCAACCTTGCATTCATTTAATTCTGAAATCAGTGTAACAAACTACCATTTGTTACGGTACCATGATGTAAGATGAAGGTGACAAAGGCCAGGAGAAGAATACGATGTGTGTTTCTCTCACCAAACCCCGTTGGCCTGTTTTGATGGTCACAGATTTGAAGTTTGTGTCGTGTATATGTGACGAAGAGAATCTTATTCTGCTGCCTTCAGCATTACACATTAAATCTAGGGTGGCTGTGTATGTTGTGAATCTCGGTTCCTGTGAAATATATTTGATTAGATTTTGTTGTAATGTCATTAAACATTTGAAAGTGCACGGAAACAAAATGCAGTAAATGTTGGTCAAGTAAATCAATTTCTGAACATTTCATTTCTGGTCCAGATGGAAGGTGGAGCCAATGCCAGCAGCCCTGGGCTACACGGTGTGCCCTTCTGGATTCTGGATTAGTTGCAGATCAATCTTAAAATGTAATACACATATTAGTTATTTTAAGCAATAAAACATGGCTATACCACTTAACAAACAGTCTTTATCAGATGCAAATAAAGCACATTTTATTACTATTACACAAATTACATATGGCATTACAAAGCA
Organism: Paedocypris sp. Pulau Singkep; assembly: GCA_017309775.1. Taxonomy (NCBI): domain Eukaryota; kingdom Metazoa; phylum Chordata; class Actinopteri; order Cypriniformes; genus Paedocypris; species Paedocypris sp. Pulau Singkep. The sequence goes on from MU204310.1 coordinate 3,124,147, forward strand.
AACAAACGAATTAATCTTATTAACATCAAGATATTCTCAGAATTCATTCCACAAAGAGCACACAATTCAGATACATAGTTCAAAAATAGTTTGGATTGGTTACTTTAAAATATCTATACTCATTAATATAACCCATTTATGTTTACACATTTGTTGCAGAACAGTAACTCAACGACCTAAGGCTAAGACACCTATTGGTTCAGTTTACGAATTCATATTTTTTGCAACGTGTATCTATTATTCCATCCATCCACCCATCCATCCAAGCCTTCCCCAGAATTCCCATCGATTACTTTTATTGGGATTCAAATGAAACAACATAAAAAATAATAAAATTATCTCTAATGAATAAAATACACATTTAGTAGGTAAATTGTTTTTTTTTCGTCAAGACAAGTCGCATAAAACTAAAACTGCCACTACGCCCAGCGCAAGATTCGCTGCAAAACTCAAACGAGCTGTTGTTTGTGGTCTCAGCCAATCACGGTCGAGCGATTCGACCACTGACCAATGAGCGTGTGACCTGATTTTGGTGCGCGTGTCCGGGAGGCGGAGCGAGTCGCGAAGTTTTGGGCTTTCTGGGTCGAGCTGGAATTTTGGTGAAATTCAATTCGGGATAAAATAACAAATGAAAAAGGGAAACGGAGAGTTGCCGCCCGAAACGACTAGAACACAATGGCGCTGGCACTAGCGGATCCCAACAGGAAAGGGAAAGTGTTGCTTAATCACCTCGAAACGGGTGGGAAAAGAAAAGACTGTCCCGTTTATGCAGCGCCGAGCATGCCGCCGGCCGAAGCCTTCAGAACGGACGGTCTACCCAAAGCGTTTCTGCACAGCCTGCGGACCTTGTTCGACATCCTCGACGACGGCAGACTGGGTTACGTTCATCTATCCGAGATCGAGAGTCGGTGGCGTGGTGCGGAGGCGCGCGACCTGCCCGCGGGAGTCCTGGAGAGTTTGAGGCGGGTCGCGCCGCTCCACGGCCGCCTGACTTTTGAGCGCTTCGTTGCCGGACTCCGAAACTCGATGTTTAACCCGGGGAACAGCAGCAGCAGCACAGTCCCGCTCGTGTCGAACCCCCCGCGGCTGAAATCTCAACAGAGGCTCGGTGATCCCGCATTGCCGTTTGAATGCAAAGTTCGGCCGCTCGGACCCAACAACGGGTTGAATACTCTCCGGAGTCGACAGTCAAACCGGGGCAGACATCACGAGAGCTCTGGCTTTCCAGACAAACACGCACTTTCCTCGCATTTAAGGGCGACCTCGGCTGAACTTCGTGGCCGTGGAGGAATCGCCAGGTCCGGTCGATTGTGTCAGGTCCGATCCACGGAACGACTCGGAGTGGAAACGTCTGAAAAAGCACGTACGTATCTGTGCTAATGTCAGTAATCTGCTCGGTAATCAAAAGCACAATCACTCTAATAGTGCTAATAAGAGTGATTTTGAAATATCCGAAAGATGAGCCTTCTTATAAGCCGAGAAGTTTGTTCCTGTCTAATGATCATTTCGACTTTCGCCGTGACCGCGTAATCCCTGATGATGGCGGGAATATTGGTATCGGACAGATTAGTTCACTCTCACTCTTCGAGTTCGAACCCCGCAGTGTCAGAGCAGCAGGAACCCGCAGGTTATCACAACGCCACGGCGCGCGGGTCAATCCTAAAATCTGGATGCTGGCATTCAGCTATTTACGGTGTGTGTTGTTGATTTACGGTTGTTGTAATTTTTTTCACCATGGATTAATGCGTGTGTCCAGTGTGTCATATGTAGTGCGTTACAGTGACTGTATGTATTGAAACCTCTGTTGCTGTCAAAATATATATCCGAAGAAGAAGAAAATGCATCAGTATTTCTGTGATGACCTGATTTATTTTCTTGTTCACACGTGTGTTTCTGACCTGATGAATTTGTTTATTCCATTTATTGTAACACCAATATTTTTTAAATAATTAAAATGTATCATAATATATCACATATTTGCTATTTCAGACACCACATTATGAAACGTGATAAAATGTCATTCACGGTGTAATATAAAAAATATCTCACCCACCCTTCAGGGCATAAAACACACAGTGTTCACGTTTAATCTGTGAGCAGAACATGGTCTCTGATGATTGATCCACAGACCCACTGATTTTGAAGAGAAACACTGTCACGCACTCGCTCCACTAACATCAGATTTGTTTATTTCTTTATTTATAATAAAGTTGTGTTGTTTTCACTCTCTCTGATTTACTAGTTGAGCGCGTTGGACTGCCTCGGTCGCAGAGTGAGACGACAACGGGATTCAGCGGGTCGAGGTGGGACGACCAGAATCCTCGCCAGCAGAGACGCCACACTCTTACAAACGGAGTGGATTATGGCATGGTAAATAACGTAAAGTTTGACCGTCTCTACGGTCCACTCGCCTGTCCACTAAAGATAAAAAAAAATGCATTGTGTGGTTTTTCAAGCCATTTTGTTTTTGGTGCTTAAAACAAATTGTTCTGATTTTCATTCGTTTTTTTTTTTGGCATTTATTTTATACAGAAAGATTCTGCATCTTGTATTCATCGATTGACTTTACTATTTCACTATACATTTTTAATCCGCTTATTAGAATGTAAGCAACACAAAAATTAAAAGCTACGTTGACTATTTGCTAAAAGATTACTTTCTCGTGGTCGTCCATCGCTGAGCGTCATTGATGCAGATTTTAAACCGGAGTCGGCGTGTTGTCCCCTGTGACAGGTCACGTGATCCGTGGCAAGCCAAAATACACATTTTAAACATTCCTTAACGGTTAAACTAGCGGTCAAACTGGTTCAATCAATCATGTTTGGGACCCTCCAATAATTTGACAATGAAGGCTATTTTGTTCTATATTTCTATTCGTTTCTATATAAGTGGATTCAAAGTCAAATTCGTCCTGCCACAAAGCCCATGAGTCTCACTATATAACTGAATTGATACTGGTTGCTGCTTCAGGGGCGTGTCCTCAGCCCATCTAACACCTCCCAACCTTGCCATGCCCCTCCCTTACAGCCTGTAGCTCCTCCCTGGAGTTACAGTTTGCATCTCTCTCTCTCTCTCTCCCACTCACTGTATCTGTGATCTCGCCCTGCCGCTGCTGTGTTGTTTATCTGCGACTCAGTGCTGGTGCACTCCCCCTCCCCTTCCCCCTCATGGTGGTCAGTCGGGTCGGGCCCCGGGGCCTGGACGTTGCCGAGTCTCTGGGGCCGGCTGTGTGGGCTGCTTACACTACTGTGTTCATCCCTCTGAGCAACAGCCTGTTCTCCAGCCGAGCCCTGCACTTCTACCTGTGGGTGAGTGAGATGCAGCCCGTCTCTGCTGCTTGTTGTGCAGTTTGTTGCGTGTTCTCTTCTCGTCCGAGGCGCAGGGTCTTCTGGACCCCCACCTTGTGCTGTGCTTTTTGGCTGTTTGTATCCGGACACTGCAGCGGGCGCATCACTTGTTTTTCTAGGGGCAGTTTTGGTGTGACGTTCTGTTTTCGTCCTCTCCTCTCGCCACACAAAGGGGCTTTTCCCTCTCGCCGGCCCTCCACACAAAGCCTCGCCTCCCCTCCCTTTATCTCCCTTTCACCCGGACCACAAAACAGTCGAATCTGCACTTTAGCCGCTGCACCGGACAAACTTCATTTGCTGGAAAAGAATCCAGATTTGGAATCTTAATCTCACGCATGGATTTTCATTTCATGACCATGAGGTTTTTCTACAGGGATTGAAAACCAAACTCTTGGTTTGATCCACAAAATTAATTTTGCGAAGTTGATGTGTGACTTTTACAAATGGCCGCCAAAGTTGTTCCAAATCGGACTATTGTCAAGAATGAAAAGAAGCTGCTTTTAATGTACACAACTAATAGGCTTTAAAAGTGTAGAATACGATTTTATGATTTCAATTATGAGATTTCTTACTGTCAATCTGAAGGTGTCACCTCACAGCTCACCTTATCAGTCATGCTGCCTTTTTTTCCAAGTTAGAATGTCAAAAAGTGAAATATTTGAGTAACACTGTGTGTCAGAAACAACAGGTAACGTCAGCGCCGGCACGTCTAAACATGTCACGCGTGTGTTGAAGAAGAATGTAATGGCTAATAAGAGTGAAACTTTAACACTTTGCTTTCTTTGGTTCTGTCTGATGTGGTTCCTGTGGTGATTTCAGCTGAAGCAGATGAAGGAGCTGGAGCAGGAGAAAGACTCTCTTCTGGCTGGTTTGGATGTGTTAGAACAGGCCAGGGAATGGTACCAGACCCAGATCCACGGCGTCAGTGAAGCCCAGAGACACATCGGCCAGTGCTGCCAATCCAGCGTACGTCTTCCCTTCGCCACAACACTCCATATCACAACACAAAGATGTCGCAATCACACTGTCACCGCCGTCAAACAAACAGCGGTTTTTGATCTGGTAATTTTGAAATTTTACTAGACTTAAAGCAAATGAAGCACCATATTATTCATTACAAATGTATTTGTCTATTTGTTTTGTTTCAAAGCCGCTGTAACAAACTGTATAATATGTAAAATATATAGATTTATTTTTTAGAAATTACAGTAAATTTAAAACAGTAAAGTAAAGAAAAACCGTTAACAAAATTTTGTGTAGTGAGCAAGACAATGGCCAGGAACAAAAATCTCAAAAGATAAACGAAACCCAGCAAAACTCGCCATTAAAACAGCAATTTTTTCTGACTAAAATAGTTATTTTTTCTAATTGTATTTATTATGATCTTTTTGCAAAAGGAGACAAATGAGTGTGAATGAATGTCAGTCCAACGCAATAAACATCTTTCCGGTTGGTGTGTTTCAGGAGGTTTTGGCGGAATGCAGTGAAGGTTCGCTGGACATACTGTTGCCTAAACTACAGGAAGTGACACGTTGCCTCAGCGATTTGCTCTCACACTCTGGAAAGGTTTGTGTTATGTTTTCTGTTCTTAGTTGAGGTTTGACCCAGAGAAAGTGAGTTATGCAGCTCCATGATTTTCACAAACACTTTTCAAGTAAAACTGGAGACAGGAAATTAATTCAATATTTCATCAAGTGTCCAAATCGGATTTAGTTCGATTCGTTTCTTAAAGGTGTGTGATCAAAGCATGGCACTTATTGAATAGAATAAAGCTATTTTATTAAATACATTTAAAACACTCTAAAAGAATCCTACTAATAATATACACGTTTCTATTTTGCTTCTGTTTTCCAGGAGTTTCCGTCTGCGGGCGGCGCTCCTGCTGCTCCTCAGGCCGTTCACATCCTGAAGGAGCAGAACCGGCTCCTCACACAGGTTTCAGTCGGATATTAAATGTCAAACGTGTTTCATGCCGCTTAATTTGCTGACATTTGATACAGTTTAGGTTCTTTGTAGATAACAGCCTTTATTCAATAGAAAATACAGTGATGTATATGGCAGGTAAACATATACTATATATAGATATCACACGGTCAATTACGTAACAAATGAAATACACACTACAACGTAAACAGTGTTTTCTGTCTGACTGTTGTTACTACAAGGGCAACGTGAACCTGTTAGTTCATAACTTAAAACATTTAAAAAACAATCAGACCCTCGACCAATCAGAGTCTTTCGCAGAGAGATCTCTCAACTTTTCGCCTAGTGTGACGCATGCAACACATGTTAAAAAAAGACCGAAAACACAAATCAAATCTCAGTTGTTGTTTTTTTTTTGCCGCTAACAGCGACAAACACATTGTAACCCTGTGACGGTGTTGGCAAATGACATTGTGTTTGCTCCGCCCATTTGCAGTTTTTCTGTCTAGTCTGTGCTCAGTTTACATATTCATGTCACAAAAACGATTCTGTTCCTCATGAAACAAATATTCTAATAGGACTTGTTCTTCCCTAACAGGAAGTGACGGAGAAGAGTGAGCGGATCACTCAGCTGGAGCAGGAAAAGTCAGCGCTGATCAAGCAGTTGTTTGAGGCTCGCGCCCGCAGCAGCGCGACCGACGCCAGCGTCCTGGACTCCACCTTCATCTGAGCCGCCGTGACGCCGCTAGTGTGCTGTGTTTACATTCAACCACTCTGGAATATTTATGATTGACTCCAGTCGGATTCACTAGTTCGCGTTTACACATCACAATCCAAGTCAGATTCATCATCAGTGCCGCTGGATGTATCTAAATTGCATTACTCGATCCCTTACTCTGCTCTTTTTTTAATCCGTATTTTCTCTCCATACTCTTACACTTCTCACACTCCATCTCTATAGCTGTTCCTGTAGTTTAGTGGTCAGTGTCTGCTTCTCACCACCGGGGTTCACATTTATTGTAGAAGTTGTGGTCCAGCGGTAAGGAGTTGGATCTGCCACCCGTGTGTTGCAGGTTTACGACTTTCGTGACTGGTACCAGAATCAAGATTGACAGTCAAAACACATTTCATCGCTCTGAATAGCTAGCAGCTAACTCATGGTTAGAATTTAACTTGTGGTAGAATTTCGTTGTACGATTAAACAGTCATTTTATAGTTTTGCCCAATATGGTAAGGTTAAATCTTACATTTTTAACCATGATCTGACAAAATTTGCATTGGGCAAAGCAAATACAGATCAATCACAATCAATGGAATCCGGTTCTTACAGTGCCACATACATTTGATTCGGATTGACGTGTTTTCGATTACAAGCGCCCATGTAAACATAACGTGCACGTTTTGGTTTCCTTTCATTGGTTTCGTGGCTGCTTTATTCTATCTTGTTTTTGGGTGATGCGATGTGAAGAGAGCAAACTTCTGACACAAATCCTCTTCACGGTAAACCCTGAAGCGCACATGATTCGCTTCCGTCTAGACTCTGGAGGTCCAGATGGGAGAGGAGGATGCTGGGAGGTTTTACTGATGCTGGTTCAGACCAGCACTAAATAAACACAAGTGAATGGATGAAAATTATTGTCATCATTTTGTTGGTCATTTTCTTTTCTTTTTTCATCAATTTTTTAAGAAAAACTATTTCAAAGGGGCAAAATGTGAAAGTACATACAAGAGAAAAACAAATTGGCTATTTTTATCTGGAATTGTTTTCAGAGAGCAAGGGTCAACACACGGGCACAGCAAGATAAAAAAAAAAAACACGAACAAGGCAAGGCAAGATGTAAACCGCTGGCTATGAATGACAGGCTACAGACTGACAATGTGGCAAAGAAACAGGTGACGAACTTGTGCTTAAATAAATACTTTTCCTTATCAAAAGCCGATTCACTATCCCTCCTCTGCACATGTCCAAACCATCTCAGTCTGGCCTCTCTGACTTTGCTGTTCCTCTGATGTGCTCGTTCCTTATTCTGTCCAACCTCGTCACTCCTAAGGAGAACCTCAACATCTTCGTCTCTGCCTTCTGTCTCTTTCTCACTGCTACTGTCTCTAAGCCGTAGATCAGAGCTGGTCTCTCCACTGTCTTGTACACCTTTCCTTTGAGTCTGGCTGACACTCTTCTGTCACACAGCACTCCTGACACTTTCCTCCACCCGCTCCACCCTGCCTGCACTCGCCTCTTCACCTCTTTTCCACACTCCCCATCACACTGCACTGTTGATCACAAGTACTTAAACTCCTGCACCTTCTGTACCTTCACTCCTCCACCCTGCCCCCTCTCGTTTAGACACATGTATTCTGTCTTACTACGACTGACTTTCATGCCTCTTCTTTCCAGAGCAAACCTCCACCTCTCTAGCTCTTCTACTCTGCTAATCACTATGTCATCTGCAAACATCATTATCCAGGGAGATTTCTGTCTGACGTCATCTATCAACTTGTCCATCAGCATAGCAAACAAGAAGGGACTCAAAGCTGATCCTTGATGTTGTCCCACCTCCACCCTGAACTCCTCTGTCTGACCTACAGCACGTCTCACCACCCTCATACTCCTCTCGTACTGGACTACTCTGACGTACTTCTCTGCCACTCCTGCCAGCCTCATGCAGTACCACAGCTCCTCCCTCGGCACCCTGTCATCCACAAAGACACAATGCAGCACCTTCTGGCCGTTTCCATCAACATTCTCAAAGCAAAACTGGCATCCGTGATGCTCTTGATCTCTTCCTCCTTCCTAAGCCTGGCTTCCACTACTCTTTCCCACAGCTTCATTGTGTAGCTCATCAGCTTTAGTATTTATTGAAACATAAGTATAAATAAACACTGTTTGTGTGTGTGTGTGTGTGTGTGTGTGTGTGTGTGTGTGTCTGTGTGTGTGTTTACAGTATTTATTTATACATAAGTACATGTATGTCCTATTTGTTGTAATAACATAAATACATGCATTTATAGATTATACGTACGTATGTATTTCTGCGTTTATTTAATACATTGTTAAGTACATTTTTTTTATATTTGGTTTTGGCCCTCCATGTTACCAAACCGACACTCCGGAGCAGAGGAAGCGGTAATGCACCAAAACGCTGAATGCCAACCGCCGTAAAACTAGAGAGAAGAAGACGAGCCGCCGAAAAACTAGAGAAGAAGAAGAAGAAGAAGACCCAGCCTATAAGAGACGAGCGGGAGTCGGTCGTTGAGTTCAAAACTGTGGTCTGAGGCGAACGAAAAGAACGGATAAAATTCGGAATACGCACACGTTAAACGGAACATGTCTTCGGCGAAAACGCACTTTTATTATTCAGACAAGTACTCTGACGAGGAATACGAGTACAGGTGAGGAAAATGCACGACGTGATCACGTCGAGATAAATTATTCAATTCTGCAGGTGTTCTGAAAATTCTTCCTTCAGCTCAGAATTTCCTACACTTACGTCACTTCTCAGCCTGTCCTAGCTAGCATTTCAAACCTAAAACATGTCAAAACTGAATACTAATATAAATAACTACAATACATTGTAACATGTTACAAATATCTTGTGTACTGTTATAAGTGCCCATGTCCATTTAGTGCATTTGTTTATTAAATGATCAAACGCCACAATGTCAAAAGTACAAGAGTAGAAGAAGAAACCGATAGATATAACGACTTTAGCGCGCATGTAGCGCAGAAAGTAGAAAAATCTGAGCGGAGAACAGTTGAGCAGTGACGTATGCTCTAACGCGCATGCGCAGCGTAGGAAATTCTGAGCTGTAGGAATAATATTCAGCACTGGTCCGCTTCTTTTTTTAACGTTTTTAACCAAACTCTATTTGGTAACTAAAATGTGCCTGACTTTTTCCTCTATATTCATATTTGTAGACACGTCACGCTTCCCAGATCGTATTCCAAACTGGTGCCTTCATCCCATTTAATGACAGAGCAGGAATGGAGAAAACTTGGCGTCCAGCAAAGTAAAGCCTGGGTCCATTTCATGATCCACAAACCAGGTTTGCACAAATTAAATATACTGTTTACATTTAGATCAAAGTCTTAAGAGCTTTTTTTTTTTTAAACCCTTTTTCTATTTCTCACACAGAGCCTAACATCCTGCTGTTCCGAAGGCCTATTCCTAAGGCATGAGACAATTAAACAACACTGACAGGAGTTAAAGTTGATTCGGATTGGTCAGATCTTACCATGCATTTCTTTCCATATGTTTTGATTTGTATGTAAGTTGTATTATTTGCAGATCTGTGGTTTTGAAATGTTACTCGTTCCCCTCCCTTTTGTAACTTGGGAATTCTGAGGGAACGATATTAACGGGAAAAGGAAAAGTTCCAGAAAAACTTTTCAGGAGTATTGTGTTTGGAATCACTGTGGAAGAGTGTAGAATGGTGTATTTGGCCCTTTTGTATAATACATTGTTTTGAAAGCTGTTCTACTTCAAGTTCATAATTTTCCTGAAATGATACTGTTGCTGTGTTTTTGTGTTGACAAGTACTTTGTTCCAATATAATAAAATTATATTCCTATTTTGAATAACTTGTTTGAAATGTTAATCTATTTCTAAAGTGTTAAACATTTATTTACTTTTCTCTATTGCACCACATTTTAAATGAATAAAAGTTGCAGTAAAATTTGTAAAGTACTCTTAAAACAAACAACATGTTGTGTGAAATGGATAGGTAGGATCTTTGCTAGCCGTTGCAGTACAGAAGGGGTTTCTGGTCAGAGAAGCACAGGAACTGGATTGGCCAGAGAAAAGCCTGTTTCCATGGAGATGATTTGTTGTCACTCATCTACAATCATGAACACACTGAAATTAACCTTATTAAATACCCAATTTAATTTTAACTTTTAATTGTACTGCCATTTATCACAAGCAAGGGATAACATTGGGAAACAGACAGTGATACAAGCAATCATTACTGAAACACACAATCTCCTATTCCAGAAAGACTTTCTTACAGTGTGTGCGCACTTTACAACAGTTCAGGAATGTTCATTCACATTACTTATTGTATTAATTGCATTGTGCTTTGTCATTAACGTGGCGCTTATCTCATAGGTGATATGATCATATGATCATGCCTTCTGATTAATTAATGAGTAAATAGTAATTTGTATGAATCAAGAATGTATTAACGCACAAAGTAAAATATATAATAATAATAATAATAATAATAAAAAAATCATTTGTAGTATTATTTATAATAATACTACTTACTAACGTCTATCAATGTAGGAAAAATGTTTTATAAATTATTGATTTGCTCACTGATGATTTTTATAGTTTTGTGCAAGGCAAGTGTGGACAAAGAGTGTATTAACACGTGAAACAATCTGAAAAAATGATGCAACAAGTTGACCTATAGAAAACAGGATATATATTTTTTTTTACTTATACCCGTAATACAAGCTGACCAATGGGAAATTAAGCAGCATTTATTTACATGACGCTTGTTGGAGGAGCGTGTCACCATCACAATAACGAGCCAACAGAAACTAGAGCGGCTGTGAAGAATAACATTCACTTCCGCGGCCTGTAACGTATCAGTTGAAGACTTGTCTGATCGCATCAACAACGTGTTTCCACCCGTTTCTCCGTTGCAGAGACTCCCGTCAAACAACGGTGAGACTGAGCCACCGCGTTCAGAACATCGTCTGGAACCGTGTGTAGCCTAACCGCGCCATCAGTCCTGCCACTGGCTTCATTTTACGCACTTGTAAACACATCTTCTACTGCCAAAACACTCAACACAACATGCTATATCTTAAAGTGACATTTTCAACGTTTGACTAACAGAAAACACTTGAACTGCAACGTAGGAAGTCTTACCAGAAGTGTTCGAGAAGAAACTGTCCGGAGAAATGTTCTAACCGCCATGTTTTTCCTCTGAAACGTGTTTCAGACTCGGAAACATTCCTTCTGTTTTTCCAAACCGATAACTAGTCTCTATACCGACTATTTTTAAAATACCTGTGAGCAGGGGTGTAAGGTACTTGAGTAAATGTACTTTGTTACTTTACTTAAGTATGTTTTTGGCTACTTTTACTCTCTTTTACTCTCTACTCCACTGCATTTGTGATTGGGTAGCTGTACTTTTTACTCCACTACATTTGAACGAACACTTTTCGTTACGTTGTGATTTATACCGCGGTTAATTTCTTGGGCGGACGAGGTGAATATCGCCATCTTTAGGCTGCTGAAGGTAATGGACGCTATTTGTGAATAGAAACCTCAAGAACGCGAATTAGGGGTGTAAAAATTTGTTTTACAAATGTTATTATATACTATACAACTTTATATAATACATATAATATGTAATTTACTAATTATAGTAGATTATCATTTTACTTTATATCTACTTGCAAATTCAAGTGATTGAGACTGACTTTTTGTTCTTTTTAACTACTTTGTTCTACCAGTTTTCAAACATTGAGGTTAAATTCTCTTTCTGTCTTGGAAAACAAAAGTTTGTTTTCACATTTCTTTTTTTTGGGCCTATATTGAGCATGAATACAAATACTTCTTAATACTTAAGTTCTTTTAAAATGGGATACTTTGCTACTTTGACTCAAGTCTTTTTGAAACTGGTGACTTGTTACTTGTATCGGAGTATTTTTTAATCTGTACTTTTACTCAAGTACGGCTGTCCGATACTCTTTACACCCCTGCCTGTGAGTAAAAAAGCTCCTAGAGAAGGGGCTGCAACAACACTATCAAAATAAAAGGATTTGTAATTTTTATGCGAAAATGTTGTTACTGTCTTTATCGTTGCTTCAGTGAAAACTATTTTATTTCAGGTCTGTGTTATTATATGTCATGGTTTCGATTACATATTTTACATTGCATGCGCACAAACACCAAGGTAGAATAATAACTATAAAGATTGTCAACGTCATATTAATGACGGCTCTGTAAGTAGGTGGGTATGCATTGCATTTACGTGTGTATATCAAAATGCTTCTGAATCACGGTGGAAATTCGAAACTTTTACTTAATTCAGTCTTGTCCTGTAATACCAAAAACAACCACCATGTAGCGTATAATTTTTGATACTCATTTTGCATGTCACTTTCGATAAAAGCGTCAGCCAAAATGCCTGTAGAGTTTGCGAAACACTTAAAATTACAAGGTGGTGTCTTGATGTATGAGTGTTGAGAAATACGAGTAGTCAGTTGACTTTGAAACAAGTAAAAAAAAATATAGATAGAAGCTTCAGACTCGAGACGTCACAGCGCCCTCCAGCGGTCAAAACGTTTTCTCGGTTTTCTCGCGCTCACTTTGCATGGATTATACGCGAAGTTTATTTTAAAAATGTAGTTAATGTAAGAACTATTCCGTTAGAGCACACAGAGGATTTTGACGGTTAAAATCTCAGTTAAAAAGAGAATTTAACCATCACGTCATGTGGAGGTGAGACTGGATAGAGGACCACAATATCGACCACATTTGGGTCTCAGAAGCTTTTAATCAGCTGATGATGTTACAGTATTTCGCTCGGTCCAGTGTCATTGGTGTCAGTCGCAGAGGTCAGAGGTCGGCACAACACACTAAAAACTATTACTGCAAATAATTACCAAAATCTATGACAACAAACAACACACACGCACACACACTAAATGTTTCAGCTCCTTTGTGAGATTTACAGAACGACAATCACATTCTCTCTATCAAGTAATCTGCCAATCACAGCGAAGCTACAGACAAACATAATAGCTGGTGATTCTGTGTCAGTGCGAGAAAGCCTTCCATCAGTCCGAGGCCTCGCCAGCATCCTCCTCCAGCTCCTCCTCCTGGCTCTCACGGGTCATGACCTGATCAGGTGGGCAGGTGGTGGCGGGGGCGGGGTCCGCAGGAGGCAGTGAGGTGGTGATGGCGGGAGACTGGGCCGGGGTGAGTGTGACTTCTCCCTCAGTCGTCTCTGCTGGGCCCTGGTGCTGGTCCGGAGGGGACGAGCGCTGAAAGGGAGCCCGGGGTCAGAGGGCCACACCACTGGAGCGTTTCTGACGCACCTTGAGGTTGAGCACGTGCTGTCGACTCTTGCAGTGAGCGTGTCGCGCCGCCGAGTCGCAGGCGAAAAACTGGTTGCACAGCTGACACTGGAAACTCACAGCCGGCGACAGGAAACTAGAGCCTGACACACAAGCACACACCAGACGAACGTCTCATCTACTCAAGAACACTGACGTGAAGAAGGCAGAAGGAAATTGTATAATTGATTTTTTTTTTTTACAAAATATTATATGTAATACTGCAGTTGGAGGCTTCGGGACACTTAGGACACCTAGTGGTGAATAAGAGAAATGACAAGTTGTAGCTTAGACATACAGTATAAAGAAAGATAAAACCTATATTTGTCCCAATCATTAGATAGTTTGCCACATTGTTGGTCGGAATCTGGCGGCTTTCTACCAAAAACATCTGCATATGTGTGGGAACCTTTGAGAAAAAATATTGACTTACCCAATACGTCCAACTCATCATCTTTGTTCAAATCTTCTAGAGAGACCTCCAGCTGAGGAAGACAAACAATACAGACACACACACACACACACACATGAGATGCAAATGCAGAAGTGTGTGTTTGTGCTTTAAGGAACATCTGTCAGAGATCTTCTCCAATCTGATAGTTACAGCATTGATGAAGCTTCAGTGAAGTGTGTGTGTGTGTGTGTGTGTGACCTGTTGTGCCCTCTGCTGGTGCTCGGCCGACTGCATGTGCTCCACAAACTCCTGCGCCGTCTTGAAGTTCTGCCTGCAGACTGTGCAGCCGGTGCTGGACAAGCTGCTGAGGAGCTGCAGAAGAGAAAGAGTGGTGAAAGGTCAAGCAAGGTCGAGGAATGCTCTCTCTCTCACCTTGTGCCGGCGGCTTCCGCGGTGCTCTGTGATGCTGCAGGTGAAGTCGTGATGACAGGTGGAGCACCAGAGCTTCTCCCTGCGCACACACACACACACACGAGTGCGAGAGAAATTGGATGAATTAAGCAAAAAATACTGATAAAACAAAATGAAAAACAAAAAAAAGTGTATGACCAAGAGATGTGACCAAAAAAAGGTTCTGACCCGTCTCTGCGGACTTCCTGCAGCGTGACCAGCAGCGTCACCAGACAGGCGTTACTCATGTGCTGGATCTCCATCATCTTCTGCTGGTGCATCAGGCTGTTCATGTGGCTCTGGAAGGTCTGCAAAGGGGGCAAGCAGAGGTCAAAGGTCAACGCCAGTCACCAGCGCGTTATTCCTACAAACCATTGCGTGTTTGAACAAACGTTACGGACATCAACATGAGTTGTACCTGCTGGTTGTGACAGCTGATGTTGCAGATGTAGCAGCAGAACTTGCTGGAAGATTCGGCTGTGGCCTCGTGAGCCTCGTCGTGACCCTGTGACCCCATTGTGAACTCTTCCGCAGGGTCTTCCGCACCGCCGCGGTCCAGCTCTTTATCTGCTCCGTCGCTGTCGCCGGCCTGCACCGCAAACACACATGAGAAGCGCTGCTAAAGTGACGAGGAAGACTATGATGAGGGCCATTCACACCTTGCCCAGTGGGCTCTGGTCACGTGACACGGAGCTCATTGGTCCCTCTGAAAGGTCACAGAGGTTATTTTTGGGAACATACAAAAAGAACATGACTTTTCCCATCACAAGTGTTTTTTTTTACTCAATAGAAACACATTTCAAGAATATAGAGTATTTATATTTTAAGTTCATACTAGGGGCGGGCGATATGAGTTAAAATTCACATTACGGTATTTTCGGCTTAACTTCAAAAGGGTGATTAGAAAATGGACAAACAGTTTTTGAACGCTTTTGTTAAATAGATTTGTTTTTTTTTATTAAAACAAAATAAAAATCTTGCTCGTTTTTGTGAACCCAGTGTCTCAAAATAAGTGTCTCATGGGATAAGTGTCTCGTCACACCCTAATGATGAAATTTGCAAAATAATTTCATGAAAGGATGTGGAAATTAAAAATGGTTTGTGAATACGTGAGCCTTTAGTGGCCAGTGTAAGGTGGATGTACCGTCAGCGTCTGGACTCTTGTCTTCAGCGCATGGAGTCAGTTCACTGTGAGCCGGATCTCCAGACCTGCAGACAGACATTAACGGTGTCGTAACCACCCATCGCTGCCACCTCTCGGAATATTCATGGCTGGTGCCACTGACTCGTCCGTCCTGGTCTTCTTAGCCACTGGCTGGTCCGAGGACTGGCATCCGCCATCACCTGCTCGTCAAACACCAGCAGTAACGTCACATGGTGCACAAGAGCGTATCATGCTCGTGACCTCTGACCCCTACCTCGGCTTTCGGATTGGCCCACTCTGCTGTTCGGGATTCTCATCTCGTTCTCCCTCTTCCTGTCGGGCAGACGCGAATGGAAATCCTGTGTACACTGAGAGAGATTACTCCGGTGATAATTTACTAAATATGTTTTTTTTTAAAAATATAATTATGCATTTAAATGCCTGTGATTTTATGTAATTTGTTTATTTTCTTACACAATCTGGCTATATTAAATGCAATATAGATGTTGTTCAAGGTTTCACATTTCAATAACATTCAAAAACGTAAAATTCATAAAAGAAAACTAAACATTACAATAGTAACATTATAATAGAATTGCTACAAAATTAAATAGAATATTTCATATTGAGAGTCTAAACTATTCAGAGTGACCAATCAAAATCTCAGAAATCCTGACTAATGAGGGCAGGAAAACCGAACAGAAATAATAAATCAAATCCCAGAATATTCAACAACTTGAATAGAGCTAGCGTACGTTACAGCACAAAATATGAAACAAAGTGTGAAAAACAATCAAACAGTAACGTGAAACGCGACGAAAACCACAGAGAACCTTCAGGACAGATGGACGGCGAGCGAGTGACAGATAGAAAGCTCAAGTTTTGCTCTGGGCCACATCATGTTTTGAAACAAGTTTTAGTAACATTTTCTGAACACACAGATCTACTCTGACACTCACACTGAAGCTGCGGCCGTGTGGAGCGAAGGGTCTCGGGAAAGCCATGTGAGGGGTCTGGAGGGCCACACCCATGGGAACCGGCCCCAGCAGCGAGGTTCTGGCCCCCGAGGAGAAGAACTGAGTGAACTGTTGCCCACCCATCGCAAAGCCCTGCATGCCACTCGCTTCAGAGTGAGTGAAAGAGAGGAGTGGTAGGAGTGGAGAGAAAGAGATTGATGGAGGTGGACAGATGAGCAGAGGGAGAGAATGAGAAAAATGTGATGTTAACGTTACAAAGAGTGATGACGGGACGATTAAAAAGAGCCAGTGACAGTGAGAATAAAACAGATGAAGCAGGTTTTAGAAAAATAATGAGAAAATAAGACAGAGGGAGATGCCACCGAGTGGGGGAAAAAAAAGAGGTAGAGAGAAAGAGACAGAGAGAGCGAGAAAGAAATAATAAGCCAGAGAAAGACACAGAAAAACAAAGTGTTGTCTCAGAGACATAATACAAGACAGAGAAAAAGAGAGAGATAGAGAAAAGACAAAAAGCAAAGGAAAGGAAAGACAGAGAGGCGGCAGGAAAATATACAATGGTATCAAATTGATAGACAGAAAAAGTGAAATAAAGAAAGACACGTGGTTACAGTTGATTGGAAAGTGTGATAGAGATATTAGGGTGTAAATGTTTTAACATTTTGTCTCAAAACGAGGTTGAAAAATGACAAACTGACATGTTTGCAGTTGTACAGCAAGATTAAGTCTTATTAAACACAAACCTCGGAATTTTGTTTTATTATTGTTAATCCCTGTCCAAAACTAAAAAAAATCCATGTGACCTACTGACCCTGCATCTGCTGCATGAGCACAGCCCCCTGCTGCAAGGGATTGGGCGCGATGATGGTCTGGGCGGCCTGGCACAGACTGTCCCTGCGGGGTGGAGGGGGCACGGGGGCGGGCACAGCCATGGGCCTGTCACACACACACACACACACAGGCGGGTCAGATGTCCTTCTCAGCTGTGACTGATGCTCTGCAGAACGGCCAGTACCGTGCGGCCGGCCGGTGACGGCTCAGGTGGTGGGCGGAGACAGGCTGTGCTGTGGGGATGGGCAGGGGCATTGGAGGCGGAGCTGGAGTCTGATGATGCCGCTGCTGCTGCTGCTGGAAGAGTTGCTGGATCTGCCACAGATACTGATGAAACTGCTGCTGCTGCTGCTGCTGCTGATGATGATGATGAGGGTTGAACATCTTGAAATCTGGATTCAGTGTCTGGAAAAGAAAACAACTCAATTCACAATGCTTTTTAGTGGAAAAACTATTGTTGTTTATTGGACTAAAGAGAAAATAGTTGCTAAAAGTTTAAACATAAACTCCTCAGCTTCTGTTTTATTACTCTGAGAACTAGGGGTGCACCGAATACTCAGCCACCGAAAATGTTCGGCCGAAAATGGCCAAAAAGTGCATTTTAGGTTTTGGGCCACTAATTTTACACTATAAAAGTTAATTTTACAACATTTCAGCAGGCCAGTAGGTCAAGTTAAACATTTTAGTTTGAATTATATTTTATACTCATGAGTGTTGCAATATGCTTGATAAATATTTGCATAGTTGCAACACATTTTGTTTCATTTATTCTTTGAAACTTCATTACTAATTCATGCAATTGCAATGCCTTGGTTTTAGTAAAAAGTTAGTACACCATCATAGCAATAAATGCAATTCTTTCGGTGTTTCGGCCAGGCTTTCCTCTTTTTCGGTTTCGGCCAAGAATTTTCCCTTTCGGTGCATCACTAAGTTTCAGATAATCCAGAGATCGGGTTTAGTGAACATGATTTCGAACGGCCTCTAGGTCACGTCCTGTGCGCGTGAGTGTAGAAAGTGACGTCACACATAAAGCTTCTGTCTTAAACAAAAAGACAAAAAGACGTCTGTCCCCTGAGGAGTTTCGAGAGGACACGGGCCTGTCACAACAGCTGAAATGACTCGCGTCAATTACACAGAATTACACGCGGATCAGTAAGACAACCTGCAGGAACCAACAAACACCTGCTAACAGTAGCTGGCGGACAGATTCCTCTCGAGTCTAGCTCAATTTGGACAGAAGACGTACTCACATTCGTTACAAGACGAGAAAGACGACGGCGGTTGAAGTGTTCTGTCCGTCACATTAGGCCGCGCTTACAAAAACAAACGCCGGTTTCAGCACCACGGAAAGAGCGGACGTGACGTCATTGCACCGCGCCAGCAGCAGCGGAACCGACGTCGGTGTGCACTGTGCAGAGGATTGTCCGACGTCACTGCACATGGATGAACTTGTTGACATTCTAGTGTTTGGTGTGTTTTGCTATATTCTGTTTTTTTGAAAAAGGCAACGTGGACTGACATGGTTCTGTTTTCTCAGAACCATGTGCACAAAGCCAAAAACCAACATCACCATATTTACTCAATTAGAGTACAGTAATTCATAGAACATTAATGTTTTAAAATTGTATTATTGCATCTGGTTTTATATGTTCTTTTCCTGTTTGTTCCCAACTGTATTGTGTTACCTCGTGTCAATCTGAGAATGAACCAAGTAAAACAACGAGTGTATGAAAAAACATACTTTTATGTACAACACACACACACACATACGACAATAGCTGCAAATACAAAAACACATTTTTTATGGAAAAACAGCTGCTCTTGTCTAACTAACTTAAAAAAAAAACATGTCAAACTCAAACGTCCTTCGTTTCTATACGTTCAGCTGGTTAGATCTCACAGTTGTGTTGCGAGTTTAAAGTCCATACAAATTCTAAAACTCGCGAGTGCAGGTCATCAAAAGTCTGGGAACCAGAAGATCTACAAAGAAGAGTCCTTGGTGTAAACGACAGTGACCTGAAGCAAAGGAAACACCGCATCATCCTCCTCTTTAGTTCCTCACTGACGCTTTGTGCGTTCCGCCGTCTTGGTTCTGTGATCCGAGTCGCTCTCATCATCAGCCAGACCGGAACCAGAGAACATCTCTGTGGCGTGTGGACCAGCATCTTCACTCAGCAGCTCCTCCATAACACTCACTCAAACGACATGAGGTTTGCTGGAATCTGTCACACCAACAACACCGTGTTTGGAACAAGTACAAACAGTGCACTGTGCTACAGTACAAATATTACAATTGTTGTAGAACCAGCTTTGTGTGTGTGTGTGTGTGTGTGTGTGTGTGTGTGTGTGTGTGCTCTTAAGGAGTCTGTTTCTGATTGCCGTTTGTTCTCTTTGCCTGTTTGTCTCATCAATCATTTATCTGTCTTGTCTGCTTCTCTAGCTATCAAACTTTTATTCAATTTATACTGTCCGTGTTTCTATTTGTATGTATCTGTTTGTCTGTATCTAACCGTTTCTGTCGAAGCAAAATCTTTTGTTTGTTAGTTTGTCTGTCTCTTATATTTCCATGCTTCGATTTTTATGTATCTCTCTCAGTCTTCCTATCTTTCTTTGCTTACTTCTGTTAGTAGTCCATCCATCCGTCCAATAATCTATCTTCAGTTGTCTCTTTATCCGTCCATCCATCCATCCATTCTTCTGTGTAAAATGTGTCTATCTATATATTTATGATTCTTTTATGTGTCTATCTCTTTGTGTCTGTCCATCTTTGCATCTGTGCCTAGCCATCCATCCTCACACCTCCACCAATGTATCTGTTCATCTATCTACATCTGTCAGTCAGTCCATCCATCCATCCATCCATCCATGTCGTCAGTCCATCCGCACAGTGGGTCTGTGTCACCTGAGCTCTTCTCCTACGACTGGCATCCTGCAGATGTTTGTGCCACCTGATGGCTGAGAAGCGGTCGGGTGTGTGGAACCTGTACACGTTCCCTGAAAAGCACAGACCTTCTGTCAACTCCGGCAGAAAGATGTGTGGGGAACACAGAATGGTCACCGGGTCGCTTCACCTCTCTCGGGGTCATTGAGCTGGAAGATGTTGGGTTGGACAGGGTCGTCTGGCAGAACCACCATCCAGCCCAGGACGGACACCTTCTTATAGGGAGACGACTTGAACTATATCACAATAATAAAAAAAAATGTGTTCACAGTCTCAACATCACAGGCGCTTTAGGATCATTTAAACCGCGAGTACTAGTATAGATTCTATTCTTTGGTCTGTTGGTTTGTTTATCTATTCATTATCCATCCCTCCACCTGACTGTCTGTCTATTCCTCTCAAACCATACATCTGGCTTTCTACCTTTTTACTTCAAACATCCTTCTAGTATCTATATTATTGTGATTCTAGCTTTTGTGTTTTTTGGTGTTCCTCTGAGGAAGACGGAAGTAAACGTCGAAACATGTCAGGTATGCAAGGAATTTAACGGATGCGTTTGTGTCTGAGATACAAAAAACAAAAGCTAGAATTTCAACCTTTTTGTTTCTCTATCAGTCTCTTTCTTTTGCTCTATCCATCCATCCACTCTGTCTTATTTCTGTACGTACATTTTTATTTATCTTTTCTACTTGTCTGTTTATCCATCTCTCGTTCGATATCCATATCTCTGTCCACCCATCATCTGCTGTCTAATTTTCCATTTATTCTTCTCCATCTATCTATATCATACTTGTCTTGGTTCACCTACCTGTTCTTCTCTGTCTGTCTGTCCATCTCTCTATTATCATCAGACCATCCATCTGGATCTCTGTCCAGCTATCATCTTCTCCTCCCTCTCTCTTTGCTTATTGATCTGTTCCTCAGTATGTCCATCACCCTCTCTAACTTTATATCCAACTATCATTTTCTATCTCTCGGTTTTCTTTACCCTTTCCACTTTATTTGTCTTATTTGTCTAACCACCTGTTCATCTCTTACTTGATGTTCACCTATTCATCTCCATTTTCTATCCGCCTATCAACCATCCCCTTTGTCTTTCAGCTTCTCTCTATCTTTACCTTTCTCTCAACATCTATTTTTCTCCACCTGTCCTTTCTCTCTCGCCAAGTAGCCACATGTCCATCTATTATCTGTCTGCCTTACATTTACTTTTCTTCCTTTTCAGATGTTTCAGATGTTATATCTTTTCACTGTATAATGCCGTAGTGGTTCTAAACTTCACAACAGTCTATGTTTATGAGGACATAATAACGTCTAAACAGAACACACATGTTTCCTCTCTGTGGCTCGTAAAGCTTTGGGTCTGTAGAAGGTCAGTGTGGATCCGGACAGTGTCAGCCAGAACCGCGTCCACGACACCAGCTGAAGAAACAAAAAACACCAGAAACACTTTACAGTTCCATCACTCTCAACCATTAAAAAGGTTTGGACAGACGGATACTTGATAAAGGGACAGATAGTTGACTGGATTGAAAGACCAAAAGACATACAGTAGTAAAAAGACAGACAGATGGATGGATGGAGAAAATGTGAAAAAAATAAGAATTGGAAAAATTGATAGTTACTGTTGGGTTTTAAAATGGGCAGACAGCAACAAACACACACAGCACTGGACAGACTTTAGAGAGAAAAGCAGACTGAGAGGAAGACGGTAATGTAAGAAAAGATGGATAAACGAAGAAAGACCGACATGAAGCTTGATAAATGACCTTAGGTTTCCTGCCCTCCTTTTGCAGGGTCTTCCTCTTCACTGCTCCCTCCATCATCATCCCCGACTCACCCGGACTCACACCAGCCTCCAAACAGACACTGCACACGTCAAAAACACATCCGAGAGAAAGAGATAAGGTCATTGTAGAGGGAGAGCGGTCGGAAATGAGAGGAAACGAGAGAAATGAAAGTACAAAGAAAACTCAAAGTTGAACATGAAAAGAGATGAGACAGAGACAAAGAAAGACAGAAATACCCGCCACCTCATTTTAACACTAAGATTACATCCCTGTTTAGGGAGCATTTGAAATGTGCAGTGAAGGGACAGAATTATTTGAACAAGCTTTTCTCAATTGAGTTTTGCTCACAGTCTTTTTTGTGGGAGAAGCATATAATTCACACTCTCACACACACACCCACACACGTACACACACACACACACACACACACACACACAGTGAGATGAAGATGATTCGATCAATAATAAAAAGCAACAGGAGAAAGTTCCCAAAAGTTTCAACCAAGAACGCATGCCAAGACCCCAGCGAAAGTAGAGGGTGACCTTTCACCCCAGAGGGATCACTGGTCATACCTGAGGGCATGGCTGTGACCTCGGGGCGGGGAGCGGGCAGGGACCTTCCAGTTGGGGCTGAGAGTGGCGTAAAAGCGCCCCCTGCTGCACATTCAGTCCAAACCATTTACTAATAAATTTAAGTGCCCCAAAATGAAAAACAAATGATCAACACAACCATTAAAGGAATTTGCCAAAATAAAAACAGCATTGTTGTTCTCCTTTTTATTTTATTTTATTTTTTTTTATACACACACACCATACCGTAATGTGAATGATAACTGATCAGAAACAATAACAGTCAGATCTTTTCCGCCTCGCTTTGCTTTACACACACACACACACACTCTCTCAGAAACACTCACACCAAAATAACCAAACATTATTTTTTTTAAAAGGAAATAACTAAACACTGCTTATGTTCTGCTTCAATAAAATATGTAAGTCTTGGGTTGTTGACAGATAATCTAGTTTTGAGTAAATGGATTATATTGCGACATTGGATATTATATTGGACATATAATGGTGCCAACAAGAGAAACATGAAAAGCAATGAAAACAAAAATAATATCAATGGGTGATTTCGGATGGACACACAGAACCATAAAAGATAGACCAGTCTCACCTGTCGAATCGCGGAGAAAAATCCTCAGAGAAGGAACTCTGACTGCTGCCTGAGAAACACACACCAAATAAACATCAACCAACAGAATCTGCCTCAGTCCTACAATATGTATGAATCCCACAGTGTTTAATACACAGAACTCCATCAAACATGCGATTTGAACGCTGCGTGTGAAGGCAACATCGTTCACGGAGCATTTGGACTGTACAATAAAAACATAAGATGCTAAAGCATTCAGGGACATCGTGCAGCTCAGACAAACGTTGTCACATTAACCGTTGTAACAACAGACCATATATTAGCCATCTGAAGGTGGAGAAGCTGTGAGAAAAATGTAATATAGCAGACCTCATGACTTACGAGTCACGACAACCTTTTGTGTTTCGTTACAAACACGCTATTTGAAGTACTGGCTAAATGTATTTATGTAGCATCTTTAACACTAGATTTTTGCCAAGCATATTCATTAATGAGTACAAAAATGAAAAGAAAATATATTGAAGTCAATGGAAGCCCATTCCTGCCTGATTTCATTATTGCAATAGGACAACTTTGTTTGTTTTGTATCTTAAAAAAAATGGTAAAACACAATGAAATAAAAACAAAAAGCTCGATTTTTTGACCTTGATCAAACTGTATTGGTGTGAAAAGTTCCAATATTTTGACAGAGTAAACGCACTCCGTTATTAAGGAAAAACAGTCAGCAAGGTACCAATGGACACGCCGTTGGACAGAGCCGTGCTGGGTGGCGTGTTCCGGATCGGACTCTGGGACTCTAACACACTGTCGTCTAGCAGGTGGCGTGGTCTCTCGATGGGAAAGGTTGCGCTTTTGCTCTCCACCATACCGAAATGCCACATCATCCTGCAGCAGATGAAATATCCTGTCACTGGTGTGTATTAAATATGTTTGTTTACATCTTTGTGCCAAAAAGTTAAAACACTGTTTGCGGAGTGGAGGAACAAACTGACGTGTTGCCGAGACTGTGGCTTTTCCTGTGGCGTGACGGAGGGGGAGTTGGAACATGGACCCCGACAATGGCATCAGGGCAGGTGGGTCGACGACTATGTCTGACCAGAAACGACACATCAGACGGACCTACAGAATGACAACACAAAACAAGTCAAACGAGAGAAAAAACCAACATAAAGACGGAATGTATGGCAAGTAGTGTTTGTAGAAAATAGATTTATTAGTAATAATGGCGAATGTGAAATGCGTTTAATTGTCTTTACGCTTGAGATGTGGTAAAAGAAATTTGATTTATGACTGTAAACAAAAACACAGAACAATTTTTCATACAGAAACACCCATGGCGCGGTTTTCTCGCTTTCAAGAGTCACTTAAAAATACAAACACAGCAACAAAAAGTTTCCGTTATTTCACGAGGATGACGAGAAGATGGAGAGCCTTGACACCACTTGGTGTCGCTCACACACAAGTCTTGAGGAGGAAATTTAGCTTTATGTCGTGGAGAAATAGATCTTGAGAAAGGAAAGTATGGACAGGAGCTCGATGGTGCCTGAACATGGTGATGAAGACCTCTTTAAACGAGGGTCTTCCTGACAGAACAGCACTGAAACACTCATCGTCTTTGAAGTTTCCTGCACCAGCCTGACCACGAGTGCCACAAATTCAAACTAAATAATACATTTAGGCAGATTAGAGTTCCTCTGGGGTCTATACTCGGACCAGCTGTATTCCTTTTTCGGAGTAGCATAAGAATTTATCCTTTCTGAGCTGACAACACACAGATTTACCTCCTCTTCTTGAGTTCTGACAATGATTATTTGCAGCCACTGTGGAAGTGCCTGAAAGAAGTAAAACTATGGTTGGCTAGCAATTTTCTACGTTTAAACTAAGTCAAGACTGAAGTCATGGTCTTCACACAAAATAAATCACAGATTTGATTTTAAATCCATTTTAATCTTGGTTCTCCTCTCAGCTAGATGTGCTGACTTTCTTTTTGATAGCAAATTGAGGCTCAATGGGCAAGTTAACGGAGTCAAAACATTTTTTTATCTGCCTTTTTCAAAAAACATGCTTTTTGTAGCCCTTCATTGCCTTGAATGGCCACCCCTGCTTTCATCACTTCACAATTAGACTACTGTACCTTGTTCTATGTTGGCATCTCAAAGTCTTCTCCCTCCTGCTTTCAGTTGGCTCAAAATACCGGTGCTAGACTTTTAACTGGAAGACGCAAACACGATCACTCCAATTTTGCGCACCTTTGGCTTTCCGTTAAATACCCGATAGATTTTAACATTTCATTATTTGTTTCTAAAGCACACAATGACCAAGCACCTCACTACTTCTAAAATGTTGATTTCGCACATTTACTCCAAGATCCTGGCTTAAGGCGATCATGGCTTCGCTGTGGTTGGGGCGAAACTGTGGAACAACCCACTTTAGTCAATTAAAATGTGTAAATGTGTATTTCAATCAAATTTGATTGATTGATTTTGCTCCAGAAGTAAGCAAACAATCATAAATGACACATTTCTACCTCTCCACCGTAACCACACACAACTGACAAAATGCTGTTACACTGATTTATATTGCCGTTTATAAAGACAAACAGCATGCTTGATGTTGGTCAGATGACTTCACTGTACAGGAAACTCATTCAACATAGACTGGTTTCCAGAAAGAAGAAAGACTGCCAAACTAAATAAAATTACCTCAGAACTCACCAAGGATTAAAATACGTATTTATTAAGAAATCCAATGGAGCCATGGTTATCGAAAAGTTTGGGACCCAAAATTAATGACTTTGTTTCATATTGAAAATATTTTATTACAATTATTTATTTAATTATTATTATTATATTATATTATATATATTATTATTATTTTCCGACTATAAGGCACACTTAAACAACTAAAAAAGTGTGCCCAATTGGTGAAAAAAAATTGGATTAGCTGTTTATTAATGGTGAGTCTTATAATCTGACAAATATGTTTTGCTTCTTAAATGTAATGCCATTCTACCTGTCGTTTAATCATCACTTGTTGTTGTTCAAGTGTGTGTGTGTGTGTGTGTGTGTGTGTGTGTGTGTGTGTGTGTGCAGGGTCATTGAGAGCAAATGA
The DNA here is from genome assembly GCA_017309775.1 of Paedocypris sp. Pulau Singkep. Taxonomy (NCBI): domain Eukaryota; kingdom Metazoa; phylum Chordata; class Actinopteri; order Cypriniformes; genus Paedocypris; species Paedocypris sp. Pulau Singkep. Next base: position 3,150,281 of record MU204310.1, read on the forward strand.
AAGCCAGACAAGTCCAGAATCTGACAATTCAAACTCAAACGATTATGAGCAGCGAGCAAACCATTAGATGACAATGGCTAGGGAAAAAAACCAAGAAGCGGATCACTAAGGACAGTCTCCACCGTTTCATCACCATTGAAGATTAAACCTAAGTGTGTGTGATAGGTCAGGAATCATTAAACTGCTTCAGTTTAAGCATCCAGTTTGAAAAACGTGCTTCAAGGTATAAAGCACATACCTGAACTCCTACAGTAGTTTTCCACAAAGCATCTGCCACTAAACCAACAGATTCCAATTGGTTTGTTCCAATCTGTTTATAATTCCCATAACTAACTCATAACTCATGTTATTGACAGCAGAGACAATTTCCACATTGTAGGCGAATCGAGGAAATAATTTACAACACTCCAGGACAGACCATGGCCCTCCAGATCCCAACTGGGGCCGAGCCGCGTCATGTGGCCAAGAGGCTAATTCAATAAACGGAGGAAACATTCGCCTACAAGAGCATCTTGGACATTTAAAAGTGATTGGTGGAAAAACTGATGCAGAGAATGCCAAATGTCTTTAGCATCAATGACCACGTGTACGGAGCTGCTCATCAAAATGTTGGACGATTCCTATAAAGACTTGGAGAAACGATACGTAACCCGAGCAACTGGTTGGAATTAGAAATCGTACAAACAGCATCCAGACAGATGTTTGACTTTCACAAGCGACGGCTTCTGCTGCTGGAGTCTCATGAGCAGACATTTCTCCAACAGAAGATCACAACAGATGAGACCAAACACATATACAGCCATGTCCACTAAAGAAATTGACACAAAACTGTGTACATGTGTGCATGTAACAGTGAAAATATCAAGATTGTTATCGTTTAAATTAATTCTTTTTTTTTTTTTGCTGTTATTTAAAAAATGGTTTCCTCACTACAAGGAGGAAACAACATCAAGGCCAATAGTAGTTTGGGGCCTACAATTCAAAAAAACACGTGGCTAATCTCTAAACTGCTGAGTTCTGTGAGGTGGATCTGCTGAGATGTCGGGGGTCCGGTGAGACTTGTTACATGTGGCCCAAGTAAAAGTAAATTTCTCTCTCGTGAAACGAGTCAATCCCGACCAACCCGGTCATACACTTCACTGCAGGGGTCCACGCACACATGCAGATCGGGTGGGTTCTTATAATTCAATTCCTTTTATTTTGAGTTCACGGTTATGATCAGATATTAGTTTACAGTCAAAAAGGCAACAAAATATTCTATGTGATAGGTTTTGTTTCACCCTCTTTTCCGTCAATTAAAGATTTTATGTATACGGTACATTCTGTAATAACGTTTAGAAATGCGTTAAAGCTCAATATTAGACATAAACGGTGAAATAAAGTGAAGCAGAGAGAGAACAATTGTCCTGGTCTGGTCAGAACCATTTTGAGAATGTGGGCTCTGCATTTAAACCATCTGAGCGGTGGTTCTCACACACACACACACACACACACACACACACACACACACACACACACACACACACACACACACACACACACACACACACACACACACACACACACACACACTCTCTCTATCTCTCTCACTCTCTCACTCTCAAATACAGCAACAGAATGTGATTATCGTAATGAACAGTGAGAAGATGAAGTTAAGAACACGGACGCTACCTGCCAGGTCATCTCTGGACGCAGCCATGCGTGGAGAGCTGTTCCCCGGCTCGATCTTAAGAGACAGTCTGAAAGCAGGAACACAATACAGTCACGTATAAGCATGCAGACACATCGACACACTTCTACTCGGCTTCGTTAGTCTTAACTGAAAACAAAAGAAAGTTTCCTTGAATGTGGCAGAGACAAAACCCTAATCAAACATATTCGGTTTTTCCCATTTCATAATAGCTTGCTAAATCTTTTTTAGATTTTTCTGAATATATAATTTGATTAAATTCTGTATTTAATTTGATTTTTACTCATTTATATTGGAATCTATCTCTTTCGTTTGAGTTTACAGACTTATTATATTCAGTATTTCATTCAGTAACAGGAAGAACAGATTTTACCGCTTGTCATGTGGTTTGAATGTGCCTGATACTATTCAGCCACTATAAACATAAACAGCATTAGCATTACATAAATATACTGTAAATAAAAAATAACAGTCAATGTTTTAAGATAACAACAGGTTTGTACAAAAATTCTAAAAAAAAAAAAGACTACTATCATGTCCAATGTTGAGCAGTAAGAGGACCACAGCGCAATCAACTCGAAGTCTCTTGTGGGGAAAATCATCACTTGAACTGAACGTGCATGAGATGCCCTGGTACATGGTGGAGTCCTGGAACCTTCATGGACTCTAGGCCATTTCCGGTAATGAAGAGCTCAAAACTCAACAGCGTGTTCCTATAAAAGTCTCAACGGGTCTCGTGGGTGAAGTAACACCTCGCCGTCTTCACGTTCACACTTTACTAGAGCTGCTCTTAACCTCAGAGAAGCTCAAACGTGATCTACTGGCCTGATAACAACAGGTTTTACAAGGAAGCCCCAAGGATTTACATCCTAATAAATAACCAAACCTTCTGGATCATCTGCTCAAAAACAGAAATCCCAAGTGAAGAGTGAAGTAATGGAATGAAGGCACCATAACTCACCATCTAGACTCGTATCAGTGGTTCTGGGTCAGTGCGCGTTTGTTCTGGCGAGGAGATCCACAAGCAACGCATTCACATAGACGCATTCTGCTTACAGCCAAACAAGTCAAAGCCAAAATGCGTTATCTTTACGATGCTTTGGAAGAAAAACAGGGAATCCGAAAATAAAAATGTAAGATCATTTCCAGAAATTCTCTGATTGGCTAGAGGGCATTTGATGAACTGTTCTTGGTGGAAAATGTTTAGTGACTCTTCACTCCCATATTTATTCATTTCTGCTGATCTTGCAGGAAAAAAGCTGAAGTCAAAAGACTGTCCAGTTCAAAACAAATACTTGAAAATTGTTAGTGAGAATTGAAGCATTCAAAAAAAATGTTGGTTCATTTGACTGAAATGACTGGAAATTGAATTCACGCATCAAGTCAAGAATCTGCAAAGAATAGATTTCACAATAGATGTCAATTTTTGTACGGTTACATGTTTGCATTGAACTCAATTGAACATCTGCAGATGCCTTGACTACTGGAACAAATCCCACCTATTGCAATCCTGCCAGATTAACGCTAAAGACCCTTGTGAACAGCACAAGCTGGATCTCCTCCAGCTGAGCTTGAAGACCTGCACGAATCAGCCAAAACCTGAGCTTCAGTGAGCTGAGACGGGTTTGGTGTAAGACTGATCAGATTCCTTAAAGATGACACACGGTTCAGAGGGAAAGCAGGAATATTTATAGAGTGGAAGACGCCCAGATGAGACGCTAACACCAGCCATCCATCATTCAAGAACACCATCTCCATAACCTTTGCAGATGAGTGGAGAACACAGGTCTCATAAATCCAACAGAGGCCTTGTTGGCCGGACAGGAGTTTAAGAGTTCTCAAAATGAACTCTTCATTTACAGAACAAGAGCCCCGATTTCGACTGACTCTATTAAAAAATGACTTTTTATAATAAATGAATAAATGACATACTCAACTCTAGTAATTCATATTATTAATTGATATTTAAAAATTAATGAATTAAATATAACCTTTATTAATGTAACAATGTTATTAATATCATATGATATTATGCAAGATTTCACATTGATGTATTTATTGATGTTATAATAGACCTAACATTAGTTTGTAATTCAGTGATTTAATAGCTTCTTCATTTTTCCAAGTGTTGACATGTTACTTTATGATTTTAACGTTTGCTATAATCTGCTACTTTTTGTTAGCGCCTGTAAAAATGGTTACAATTATACTGTAGCATTCATAGTTATGTTATTACCTGTGTAACCATGTATTTTATTAGAGCTGTGTTAATACTTAAACTGTATTTGACAAGTGCTTCCTTTTTGGAAAGTCTCAATCAGGAAATAAATCTGTTCAGCCATAATGGTGTGAGTCTTGAAATTTAAAAAAATAATGACTTCTTTTAATATTGTATACATTTCCTCAGCCATACATGGTTCAGAACGTCTTCAGTAGTTAATTGTTCTATCTGGAAACCAAATATGGAATGGAGAAGAAGTTTCAACAGCTGGACGCACTGAGGAGACACTTCCAACTCATCTAGATCTTGTTCCAAAAGGCAAGCTGTTCTTTTGCTCTTACTGATCATGTCGAAAAGCACAAATCCCATGTAATGCAAGTCCACCTTTATACGATTGTCTTTCAGCGAATCCGACGAGGCTTTGTTTTCCAGCGAAACACTGTGACCAAAGTCGGCGAGCTTTAGATTTAAATTGTTATCCAGCAAGATGTTCCTACAGTTGATGTCTCTGTGAGCTATTTTGGCCGTACTGTGCATGTAGTTCACGGCCAGGGTTAGCTGGAGGAACAGATGCTTGGCCGGATCTTCAGTCAGTGGACCATTGTGCTCCAAGTAAATCAGAAGGTTGTCGTTCACATACTCCATCACAATGCAAGCAATGTCAGCGTTTTCGTAAATGCCCAGCAGCTTAACTATGTTTTCATGCCAGAGGACAGAGACGGTCCTTATTTCGTTTTCTACCAACAACCGGTCCTTAAATAAAACCTTAATAGCAACTTTTGGTTCAAGTCCTTGCAAAGTGGCCAAATAAATATTTCTGTAGCAGTTTTCGGACAGTGTCCTGACGAGGTTGAAACCCCATTGACTGAGTGTCTCGATCAAATTCATTTGAAAATGATAAGCGTTCTGAATCTGAAAACAAACATTAAAGAAAACTAAATGAAAGGGTCGGTCGTGCAATCGCGTGGAATTATAAAATGTATACAGTGATGTAGCGGAAAAAATGGCGGCCGCCTCATGACTCACGAGTATTCATGTGACTCGTGCTAAACGCTACAAATTTAATATTTAGTAGAAAAATACTAATAGTAAAAAGTAACTGTTCTACTTTATATTTTATTCCTCTGGCTATAGTAAACATATGTAAAATTATTTTGAAGAAAACTATAAATCTTACATGTTTTTTTATAATTCTGTTATGGCTTCATACATCTTGAGGTTTTTATGTAACCAGTGATGGTAAAGAATATCAGCTTGACTACCATCACGTGGGAGAAGCAGAGTTTTCATGCGCTTGGGGCAGGGAGGAGATGCGTACTCCTTATCCAAGTAAGGTTCCGAGGTACAAGCCTGGCCTATTTTTTGCATCATGCGATACAGGATTACACCCATAGAATACAAGTCAAGATTTATAAACTCTTGCGAAGACGAGGCGGATTCGCTGTTGAGCGGTTGGCTCATTTTAAAGCCCGAAAGCTTTACGTTCAAATTCTTATCCAGTAAAATGTGCCTGGTTGTGATGTCTCTGTGAGCTATTTTGGTGGTTTTGTGCATGTAATGCACTGCCAGCGTGAGCTGTGCGAACAGTTTCATGGCCGTTTCTTGGGGCAGCGGACCGTTCTCTTTCAAGTGATACTCGAGGTTATTACTCATATACTCCATTATAAAGTAAGTCGCATCAACAGTCTCCTCAGATCCCAGCATCCCAACTATGTGTTTATGCCGGAGAACAGATAAAGCTTTTATTTCGTTGTCCGAAACAAATTTGACGGCACTGTCCTTAGTGAAAACCTTCAGAACAACTTTGTGTTCAAGTGCCAACGAAGTGGCCAAAAACACTTTTCTGGAGGGATTTTCAGAAAGTGTCATGATTGGATTAAAATCCCACAGTTTATGGATCTCTGGTAAATCCATTGCTAACGTCATAGTTCTGAAGTGCAGACTAAACAAACTGAACAGTGCAGTCGTGGATCAATATAAACTTTGTCAAGTGATGTAACGGAAAAACGATGGGTCACCATGACATCATGAGTGTAATCATGTGACTCAAGCTTCTGTACAACTAAAGCAAGGCTTTTTTTTGTTTTACTATTGGTCCACAATTGTGAATAAAAGTGCAGTTGTGGCCCAATGGTTGGTGAGAACAACTTGCAACAATCAAAATATTACATGGAACGCCTGGAAATACTGTATCATCATTGTAATCACCATATTTGGATTCAGTGTGTAGTCCTAACACACTCATGCACACACACAGACGTATGTACTGTATATATGCATGTATATGAACTATTAAGAAAAATGCCCATATTTTTTAACCCCGTCAGTGCCAAGTCTCCAACAAATCACACCACAATTTGTCCATTACATTTCCAAATGTGCCAGTCTTATCTTGTCCTGTATTCTCTTATTAGTTGGAGCGCTTGAAACCAATTGGACAGAATAAGATGCAACAGAGTCTGAAATGTACATGATTGTTTCGAACATTAGACGTTAACAAAACAATCATAAAATCCATCACAACTAAGTTGCCTTAGTGAAACCCCAAACGTCATGAAAACGACCAGGACAAATGGACCGGGAAAAATGGTCTGAAACGACGGTCCAGGTTTCCCCGAGCTGTGCTGAGAACACAGGTTTTTATTCAAAACACATTTTATAGTTTTCTTTTGCCATGATTGAAAAGCCCACGGATGGTTCCGGGTTTCACCGTGTTGGCTTCTCTAAATCTCGACCACCCAAACAACTCGTGACTAAATTGGCCAATAAACGCACTGAACCATGAAGGCCTGGCATCTTCCCTCAACCCCAAACTGTCAAACCGAAGGCAATCATAAGCTACTTCCTCAGTTTTGGTTCAAACTCCAGCCTGCGCCAAGAGTCCTGCTAAACGCATCAAGTTGATACAAAAAGCCACAGGGATGGACACTTACTTGAAATTGTCGTCCTCCACAAACTTCTGAAGCTCTTCGATGTAGCGCACCGACATCAAGTACTTTTGCACATGAGGTAAAGTCGCGAGCTGCTCTGTAAGCACGTGCACGTACACACATATCAGTTGCATATACCACTGTGCATGAAAAGAAAGAAAACAAGTGATAATGTGCTGACCATATGTGCAGGACATCTGAAGGTCGGAGATCATCCGCAGGATGTTGTTCATCTGATTGGTTCGTTGCTGGGTCTCGAGGATGCTGTCGGAGGCTGGGTATGCAGAGTCGATGTAGATCATGTCCAGCAGGTAGATTCCTGAGACAGATGAGAAAAAAAACAATTCAATTCGACACCACTTTTATGCTCAACAGCGACACTGACTTGAGAGAAAAGAGCAAAGTAACACATAAAGGAACTTCCTGACACAAGGTGGTGAGATGTTGTGCTTCATTTCAGAAACTTGAAAATTAACGTTTGTTCATTTCTTTGCTTTTCCTTTTCCATGTGTCATTTTTCTTTCTTCCTGTCTGTCCATCCATCCATCCTTCTGATCATACTTTTGTCTGTCTGTCTGTCTGTCATATACAGCAATGTTACATTTTCAGTAAAATTCTATGCAGTGAATAGCCAGAATAGCCATTTCTACTCTGAAACATGATAAGTTCTGTTCATTGCCACCTCTCGTGTCAATTCTATTAACTACTCTACTCTTCTAACGCATCTGTGTGGACACTTGACCATGACCTTTGCTCTTCTGTAAACGCGCCTTCACGCATCACAAACACCAAGTCCCAGTAAGCAATAAAAAAACGTAAAACAGCGTAAAAACAGTATGAAATATACAATGTTAACGTAAACTTAGTACTAACAAATGACAAATGGGTGGAAGGGTGATAAAAGCTTGCAGTATAATTTGAAATGGCCTGTTACCCGTCATACACTGCTAGTTAACTGCTAGTGCTGGATTCACCTCATTTCCCTTTACCACCGGCCACTTTTACACACTGGACAGATCAACTGCTTTCTCTTTCTCCAGCAGATCTCTTCTCACTCCAGTCAAGCATAAGAGTAAATAAAAGTACCGTCCACACAAGGCCATTAAGGGACTCTTCTACATGAAATAGTCCAGTAATACCCTCGCTAACACATGGACGCAGGTTTGAAGTAAATAACGCATGTGTTCCCTTGGTGGTTTGAAACAACACCATAAAACAACCAGTAGTTTTAGTTACTCTCAATGAAAGACACCAAATTCCTGTGTCACTTTTGACCTGCATCTTTCCCAACACTCCTCATTCCAGAAACACTACAGATACCAGAATCCTTCCACACAGGCTCACCCGACACACAACAATTTAAGTACGGAAAGACAAAATTTCGGAAAAAACATTGTTCATGTTCATGTCTCAAACGGTCCGTTTTAAAGAAGATATTATTATTATGGCAGGATCAACACAATAATCTTTCAAACATGTTTAAAACATTATACTGTATATGAGACTGCTGATATTTACCAGGACTTTCTTTCAGGGTAGGTCTAATATTTTAAAGAAGTGAAGGCCACAGGCTGCAAGTCATATTCTGTCAGTAAAAGTCTTGCACGTGGTCACTCTTATTAATATTCACACATTTACTTAGTGATGTTAGCCTATTTAGATGAAGTGGTTACAACTAATAACTTTCAATCTGAGACGACCTTCAGAATGCCACTGAAATTCAAATTTAGAGACTAATCTCCCCACCAGAACAGTCACCTGTGATTTTTCCAAAATTGCAGGACTGATAATGACCATAGCATAGTTACACTTTCTTTGTGTGATGAAGAACAAAACCTGGGTTACGCTCTCACATTACAGACAATCCTAGTCATAGCCATTATCTAACACTAACGAACAATGAATAAAATGCAACAATCTTCACACATGTAAAAACTTTGTGATAGGTACTTGATAAAAAAAAAAGTGATAGTTGTAACGGTGAAAAACGCCTTAAAAATGCACTGAACTTGAACAATCATCTTCATTCTGTGCTGAGAATTAAAGTGGCAAATCTTGACCAATACATTATGAAACATTTTTGTTGCAAACATGACACTAAAAAAAAGAGCATCAGTTATTGAGACTGCCAGTTATTGATCTGTCAATTTTTTTCCCTCACAATTTGAAAGAAGACTAATGTCAAGTCTTAATGTTTAATTTTTGCATACATTGCGGCTTGCGGAATTCACAGCAAAGTGAAGGTTGGGTACCACCGGTGTAGGGCATCCCAAAAAAGTAGACCTTCTTTTTTACATCTGCATCTATAAAGCTTTGTAGATGCTTCTAATATCATATCCTTCATATCTATAAAGTCTTGGCTCCTTCACCAGCTGGAAAGAGAGCCATTAGAATCTCTGTGCAGCGTAATGCTGAGGATCAGCTGTCCACATGCTAGGCAGCGTGTTACGACTCTGGAGGAATGAAGACTGAGGAGGAGCAGTGAGTTCGCGCTGCTAGGCCCTGTAATGAGGGTCAAGGGGCCACAGCCGGAGTCGGAACAACGGCAAAAGAGCCTGCGACCAGTCAGACACCCTCAAACATCACGCAGGATACCAACACAAACAGCCCAGAACACTCACATGTGATCCATTAACCCGGCATGTGGAGCCTGAAAGTGCCCAGGGCCGCCTGATTCCCATCTGAAGGGATAATGACGGAGCCAGGAGCCTGGTTTGATCTCTGGAGTGTTTCAGGCATGAACACAGTGGCCGATCAAGCCGATGAAGACGTATAATAACAGGTTTGTTCGGGCTAATGAGCTGACGTCACGCTTGGATGCTTTTCTCACTGTAAAGAGCCGTTGGCACTTGCAGAGAAAAGAGCCAGAGTGGCTACAGGTTGTTAGCGTTTGATTTTCGCGTTGGATAAAAAGCAAAAATATCTGATGCGGGTGAAGGGAACAGAACCAGCCAGTCTGCCAGTCTACCAGCTAATGGTTTTATTGGGCTTTTCACACCAGCAGCATAAAGGTTTCAAACCACGGGGGCCTGGGACTCCAGTCAAGCATAATAATAGAAAAAAATACCATAATGGATTTCAAAACGTGAAAAGACACTGCACATAAAACATGGCTAATTTTTCACCAGAAACAGTTGGTGTACTTCGTGAAACAGTCAGAATAGTGAAAAAACTGGAGCCTAAACTTTCTTAAAGTTTGTTTAGAACTTCTCCATTAGTTTTGGGTTACCTGTGCATCCTGCTATACAATGAGTAAAGCAAGAAGATTTCAGATTCAGAAAGCAACAAAATACTCAAAAAATTCCCAATATATTTTGCCACATGAGAAGCCCAAACCACCACCACATTAACCGATAAAAACAAATACATAAAATCATGTTTCCATTCATCTGCATGTGTCTATTGGAAAAAAGCTTTTCAAAGCTTTTGTTTCTTTTTTTTCTGAAAAAATGAAAAAAAAAATAAATAAATAAATAAAAAATAAAAAAACCAGCTTGAGAATAAAAATCAATAAGAAACCCGCAAAAAGAAACAGAACATTGCAACTTCAATGGTAAAAAAAACATTTTTAAAAAGTTAAAATTCATATCACAGTATTTTCTAGGGTCCAGACGGCATCGGTATTAGATTAGATTAGATTAGATTCAACTTTACTGTCATTACACATTAAAAAGTACAGTACAGGTACAAGGCAACAAAATGCAGTTTATGTCTAACCAGAAGTGCAATATTGTGCAAAAAGTGCAATAACCAGAAGCCGAATATTGTTTATATGCTAAAATTTACAGAATGTACATGTGCAGAGATGTGAATTCAAATGCTATGAACAGAGACTATATTTACATATACTATGAGCCATCTATGCAGGAATAGATATAAATTTTATTTACAGATGCATGAGCAGAATTTACACTGTATACACAGACTATACACACTGTATAAGAATTTACATGAGTATGCACAGGCTAGTGTAATGGATTGTGCGGATTTATGCAGATTAATTATATCACAGTATTGGGAGGGCGGGGGCTACATTTTGTAGACCTTAATTACATTATAGGCAAACTTTGTATTATAACTTTATTTAAAGTAATATATAAAAGAGGTATTAAGTGTCTGTGTCTAATATATCTTTTAAAAGTAGACCAGTTGTTTATTCTTTTTTTTTAAGAGACCAGAGAGAAAGACAGAGAAACAGATAGAGACAGACAGAGAAACAGAGAGAGACAGAGATACAGTGAGAGTGAGAGAGAGAGAGAGAGAGAGAGAGAGAGAGAGAGAGACAGAGACAGAGACAGAGACACACAGAGAGAGAGAGAGAGAGAGAGAGAGAGAGAGAGAGAGAGAGAGAGAGAGAGATGAAGACAGAGAAACACAGAGAGAGAGAGAGGCATAAACAGACAGACAACACAGAGAGCAGCGGCTGCATACGCCAGGCTTTTTCGTGAATCTAACATTTACAAACGAAAACAGACTAACTGATCAAAATAACAATAACAGAAACAGCGCTGCCAATTCAGCCTGTTTCAATGCTTTCTGTGTTCGATTAGCAATGCCTTCATGTTGTCATTAAAAGTTGTAACGAAACAAACATGTCATATTGTATTAAAGTGTTTATATACGTATATAAAAATTAAATGTGACGCGCTATCCAGTTTCTGCAAAATCCATATTGCGGCACAACTCAATACAGTGTTTACCGCTCACCCCTACAAATAAACAATTTTTGCAAAAAAGGCATCTGGCTTGGCATCTGGCTGGCTACCAATATTTTTAAGTATTGTTCACAAGAGTCATCTGCAAGACAAGCATTTCAGTCCCTGCAGCATATTTTGAGGTTCGAGTCTGTACGCTACTGTATTTAAAGTTGCACACATCCAAATCATAGAAGTGATCTGAGTGACATACGTATGTGAAATGTATCAACGTAAAAGTAGAAACTGAAAATGTATTGATATGCTTACAAAAATGTATTGGCAAAATGGTAATATTCTAGTTCAGTGCACATGCGAGACCAAAGAGTCGGGTTTTCCCTAGGTTTCTTCCTCTCGCCCCGTCAGAGAGGTTTTGTTTTCCTAGCCACTGTTGCAATCTAGCTTGCTCTTCTGGTCATAGCCCATAGTCTGAACACCAATGAACAAGGGACATTTTTCTTTCTTTAACTGACTTTTTTCCCCCTACTTTATGAACACATAAATAACACACATTATTCTTCTCTTTAAAGATTTTTTCCCTAATTCGCATAGCGACTTTGAGTTGGTCTCGAACTAAGAAAACTGTGTATATATTATTAAAAAAAAAAAAAAAAAAAAAAAAAAAAACATGCGCCAAAAAGAGTAGAACTTCATTACATCACTGATGTAAAAGACAATCGGATGAGAAACGCTGGTCAACCAGCTCTCCGTTAAAACCCGGAGGACCGGCAACACCATCGTCCCACTCAGCCGTCCTCTGACCCAGAAAGCTACAGGAAAAACCTAGTTTCTAACTGACGTTTCCAAAATGTTTGGTGCTCTACTCCAAGTCTACCCTTACCTCATCCTGTTTTACGGCAGAGGTTAAAAACGGTGCCTGCTGCCAAATAATGATCCCATCCACAGAACACGAGTTTGTGATCCAACACGTCGACAATGTCAACGCTTCAGATCAGAATCAAAGATCATGGATCTGCTCGGGACAATTCTGTTTGGCCCCTTCCAGCCTTCATTTATGAGCAATAGTAGCTGGAAAGCTATTCACACCATATTAAAATCGTACTCTTAATACTGGTTCCAGTTTTTTTTTTATGAATGATTCACATCTGAAAGAACTTCAGGCTGAGAGACCACATCGAACCAACATGATTTATCATTATATTCTCTTTTTTGATGGGAATGTTCATTTTAAATGGGAGTAGATTTAAACTTCCATGCCAAAGCTCAGTGAATGTCAGGCTTTCAGTGTATCTTTATAGCATTTTGATACTCATACCATGAAAATAAACCTTAAAATATGTTGAGATGTGCTGAAATACAAATATTAATTCTAAAATAAGCCCTAGTAGGGAATGTCAATTTTACCTTTAAAAAAGTCTATTAAAAACATGAAAATTATATTTAATGTATTTACGGTAACTAAATGTTGATCATTGGAACTTTCCATGTCTGGTTGCTTCACCGTGATGATGTCATCTAAAAAAACAAGCCCTAGTGCATCTTTTGTGATGGGAAATTCAAAGGGAAATTCAGCCCAAAGCTGCGTGAAGCAGATCCACAGAAGACATGCTGCTGTTTAAAGTGACTCCCAGGAGAAAAACTCCCTCACATCATTTCACAGAAATTCTTTGGAAGAATTTGCCAGTTGGAAGATCTAGAGGCTTCCGACAGCATGGTTGGAGACGTAGATCAAGCGAGAAGTTTGTCAGGTTTTCCTTCAGGGGGGATGAAAAGAGATAAACTAGTTAGTTTAAAACTTTTCGTAGGACAACTTCTGATTTTTCTCTATTTTATACATTTTACAGATAATCTCAAACTGGGCTCTCTATATGAACACGGCAACCAGATTTAAAGGTCAATGATGCAATCAGAAAAATACAATTTTAAAAAGCATGAAATTGAGAGAGAAAAAGATAATATTTTTAAATATTTATAAAAGAAAGACAAAAACAAGATGTGTAGAAACAAAGAGTCAGGAGAGAAAGAGAAAGCAGAAGACAGAACATAACAGTATGAGAGTGACTATTGAAAAAAGAGAACAGGAACAGGAGAGGTAAAGAAAGGAGAGATAAAGAAATGGCAAAAGAAGCAAGGAACAAGACATGGGAAATAGAATAGGGAGCGAGATGAGAATGTGAACGGATAAAGTACAAATGAGGAAAAAAAGGGGGGAGAGAGAGAGAAAGGGCAAAAGAGGAAAAGAGTAAATCAAAAAGCATGAGAAAGAGTAGAAGCAGAAAGAGAGAGAGAGAGAGAGAGAGAGAGAGAGAGAGAGAGAGAGAGAGAGAGAGAGAGAGAGAGAGAGAGAGAGAGAGAGAGAGAAAGGGGAGGGAATAATGACAGCAAGAAGAGAGAGAGGGTGAGAGAGAAAAAAACATTCTGGTGTTGAGTGCGGATGAGAGGAGGTGAAGGACGACTCACTCGCTCTCTCTAAATCACGTTCTCAGTGATAACCAGGAGCATCTGGAGACACAGACTCTTCAAGAGATGAAGACCATCTCAACCCATGCTGGAACTGCCTTCTGAAGATAATATCACATGTCCCACAAGACGCGCAGAGACGGAGAGGGCAGTGGGATGCTGGAGACACTGCCTGGACTAAAGGAATAACACGGAGCACAGAGAGAGCGACAGAGAAAGGACGACGGGAAAGCCTCACTGTCCCGGTAAGAGCGTTTATAATTTACAAAGGCCCTAATTTACAAAAAAATATTTTATTTAATTTTTTTGTTTATCACAACACGGCTTATTTTATTATTGTATTATATGCACATATACATACTGAACACAGTTTTCATTAAAAAACACAATTTTTTAAATCTCTTTCCATTCATTGATCTCCATCATATTGTGTTATATGCATGTTTGAAAAAATATAATATGAAAATGAATTAATATTAAGTTTAATATAATATACTGTAACTTAATACAATATTTGTGCATTATATTATATATACTTCATAACCCATATGTGTTATTCTCCTCTCAATATGAAACGCCATTACTGACAGGTGCTAAAAGCGTGCGTTTTTTTGGCGCCAGAAAGAACAAGGAAGTTAGAGTAACACTGCACCACTTATATATACAGTTGGCTCCGCGTAAGTGCATGTAGCTTAAGTGCAAGATACGTTTAACTGCACGTCAGTCTTCAGTCCTGTTTTCAAAGCCCATTCAAAAGATAGAACCGAAAACATAAATTGCTTCGGTTAAGTGCATCATCTAATAAGTGCAATTTAGTGCAAACACTCGTTTGGTCTGGGCTACAAAGAGACATATTAATTTGACTTTGAATAAGTGCACGAATTGGGCTGAGGCGTGCGCGCACACACACTGCTGAGCTGTGGAGCACGAGCACACACACACTACCGACGTTTACTGCGTGTGTGCGTTACAACCGTTCTGGAATGTCCATTTACATTACATTTTTTTAAATAAGTTACATTACAGGACACATAATTAAAACATTAACGCGTTATGTGCTTTGTCATTAACGCAGAGTTTTGGTTGGAATGCAGCTTTGCAGGTTTGGATTGCAGGTTTGAGTGCTACGGCAATCATCTCTGCGTTATTTGTGGGTACTGTAGCGGGTGGACATGGACATGGAGATTGTTTGTGGTCAAATCATTTTGAATGTCACCAAAAGGCTTCGTTTTGATGATTGAAATACATATAGTTGTAGAAGTTAAAGAAGTCCACGCTCCAGATTAGTGCACGCTCTGCTTAAGTGCAATTTTGGTTCCGGTCCCGAAGACGTGCACTTTTCTGGAGTTCAATATTTTTCCTCCAGGAATTCAGCAAGACAACTCCCAAACGATTTGATTTTGCCGTGATGTTAACGCTCATGGTTTAGTTACTAGCAGCTACATTCATATTGACAAAATAAATTGTTTATTATGAGCTTGCGCTCACTTTGACTGTCTCACTCCAACTCTACATTGCTGCAAAACTACATGACTCACAAAACTACACAAAAATAATTAAAGTGCCACAATTATTGCACAATAAACAAGAAAAAGAAAGACAAAAACAGCCAAGAGCTGGACAAGCACTTCAAGTTACCACTATAACTAGCAGCAATTCGATCCTTCCTTCAACTCCTTTATTGCGGTGTTAGGATACAACATTGTTAAGATTGTAGAACAATGCAGTTACTTTAGGACAAAACGGTAGCCAGTCAGATGCAGTAAGTTAAAGTTATAAGATGAAGCTAGCTTAGATTCTACGGCAAGTCAAATGTAGTTATAAGTTAAATGCTGTAGATAGTTAGAAGTAGCTAAATCTAGACTAGCTTGTCATATGTCTTTAAAGTTAGTTAAAGTGAGTGTGATTATCAATATGGCCACTAGGGACCATATAGAAATTGGGGCTCTGCATTAGAGTTCGAAGCTACGTATGGCTAGCTATTGTTAGAGATAAATGTAGCTATTTAGATGTAGTGTGGTGCAGTTCGTTTCCAGCAAGTTAATTGGGACTAAAAAAGGTTAAAAAAAAGTGGAAAGTTAGATGTAGTTGGTAAATTACATGATGTAACTAGATAGCTAATAGACCTATGATAGAAAGGTTTGTTAGTTTGGATAGAAGCTATAACTAGTTAGATGTAATTAGAAATGTAAAAAAAAAGTTTAGCTAATTAGATGTGGTTTATTATGGTTTAAAGCAATGACTAGTTTGAGTTTTAGGCTCTGGCTTGTTAGATAAAGGTTTTTTCCATTTACTAGAAGTTCTTAGTTGGTAGGTAGTAGCCGGTAAGTTTACAGGATTAGAACGCATGTAGCTTATAAAGTTTAGATTCAGAACTTGAACTTAGATTCTATTTAACTAGTTTAACAGAAGTTAGTAGAAGCAATTTGTTATAGTTAGAAGTTATGATAGTTAGATGTATATAATGTGTTAGAAGCCGTAGCTGGCAATTCTTGGTTTGGTTAGTAGCCGTAGCTCAATAGATGTACTTGGTTAACGTTATATGCTGTATTTAATTAGTAGTTTCCATCTGAACAACACGGTTCCAGCTAGTTAACTACAACACAGGACACGCTCTGTAAACACCAGGCAACTCGCGTGAGTGATTTTTCCTTCAGGGAAGTAATGAATTCCAGGCCTGGGCTACAAACATGTGAAGCTCTGATTCAGTGGCGGAAATTTGGTGGAAAAAAAGACAATAAATATGTCATGTAATCTATAAACATTTTCATAAAGCAAAAAACCAATGACTGAAGGTAATTTACGAAGGGTCTGGCAGTGAAGATCTCTAATGCTTCGTTATAACTCGCTGTACTGGGCAGTTCATGAGCAAATGATTCTTATGAGTCAATCCGCACTCAACACACTTAAACAAAACACTGTCAAATCCCACGAGCTGCCTAATGAGGAGCTGAAACTTTAGTACTGTCATCTTATGTAACACATCTGCCATTCAAATAAAAGAAAATAAAACATCAGTGATTTATTAGGCATGTTACATGGCCGCGAGGACAGCGCACACGTCTTTATGAAAATGCTTCTGATAATTCCAGCCTGATACTGTTTTAATAAAGTCAAACATGGGTGAAAATTAATTTTCTTGACTTGTAACAGTGCCACTAAAACATTGACAAAGTTGCAGTATACGCATACCAAACATTTTCTACATTCTGTGTGTGTCGCCGTGTGTGGAGCCATGTCCACGATGAATGGACTGAAAGAAAAGTGGACAGAAAGAGATGAAATGGGGAAGGAGGAATAAACATTACGAGTTTCCAAACAATACAAGATCATAGTTCAAGCGCTGCCATCGAGCTAATGAAACCTAATAACGTGTTTTTTTGGGGTGTTCCAGATCATGACTCTCGTCACTGTAAAACTCTTCCTCTTGACGCTTTGGCTCTTCACACATGGCTTGGCTCTGGAGACCAAGACTCTGGACGAGTCAGCTGATGAAGCGCTTGCGAGCGAATTCATGTTTGCCAGCCGACCCGAGCCCCGACAGGCCGATCCCCCCAGATCTTCTGATGCGGACAAATGTTCATACACGTTCATCGTGCCCCAGCAGAAGACCACCGGGGCCATTTGCGTGAACTCCAAAGAGCCAGAGTCCCTGCTGGAGAACCGAGTCAACAAGCAGGAGCTGGAGGTTCTGAACGGTGAGCTGCACAAGCAGCGGAGGCAGATCGACGTGCTGCAGCAGCTGGTGGAGGTGGATGGCGGCGTGGTCAACGAAGTCAAGCTGCTGCGGAAAGAGTCTCGCAACATGAACGCCAGGGTGACGCAGCTCTACATGCAGCTGTTGCACGAGATCATCAGGAAGCGCGACAACGCTCTGGAGGTTTCTCAGCTGGAGAACCGGGTGCTGAACCACACGTCGGAGATGCAGCAGCTGACCGCACGCTACCGCGACCTGGAGCACAAGTACCAGCACCTGGAGTGGCTGGCTGGCAACCAGAGTTCCGTCATAGCTCAGCTGGAGGAAAGCTGCAGGAGAGGTGGCGCTGGTGGTCCGTCCAGGCAGCCCCGACCCCACCAGCCCCCGCAGCAGCCACAAAGTCGCCCGCCGCTGCCCCCGCAGCTCCCACAGGCCCCATCCAGGCCGTTCCACCCGCCGACATTCCCCCGCAACAACCAGATCACCAACGAGATCCAGAACGACCAGAACGCTAAAGCCATTCCTCCCACCCTGCCAACCGCGCCCTCTGGGGGCTACGACTCGTCCACGAATAAACCCTCCGGTGAGTCTCAACTAGTCTCTAACACTAACAGCTGAACACGGGAGTCTAAAAGACGCGACTGCTATACTACAGTTCGGGATTTAGGAATGATGATGACAGCAAACAAACGATGATATGATTCGCTTGTTTTGAACAACACAGTCACTTGAGTAGTGTATCATTTGACCTTAAAATGTTAAAGGTCATATTATGTTCCCAGCGATTTCAGTTGAGTTCTAAAACTGCTACAAAATTACATTTCCATTTGTTTTTACTGAAAACAGACACACAACCTTTAGTGGAACCTAGTGTTCTAATCGATTTAAAGAAATTGCAGTACAAATGCGTCAATGTTGGTGTATTTGCTAAAAGAACATTTTAAAAAGAATGACTCAGAATTGGGGTAAGAAAACAAAAAAGATTGATAAATCGAGGGAGAGAGTGAAACGACAAAGAACAACAAAAAGAAAAATAGATTGAGAACAATTTATGTATATAGAAAAACGTTTCAAATCACACAGCAGGAAATATTTTGGTTAATTCGTGTTTTGAGGAGACGGACAGTTTAATTGTCTTTTACACACTGGGTGGAAAGTGCCGGTGTGAAGCAGTGGTGGAGTTACATCACTCCTGGAGCAAAGCCAGATAAAACAGCCAGAAACGTGAGGAGTGTTTCCCACCCACAAGCTCTTAAACAATCTGAAGCAGCCGGGCAGCGAGAAACAAACCGAAAGAAAGACCATGACTGAGGAATAACACGTTTAGTGCAGGAAATGTTTGTCACAATCCCAGCATTTACTATTCCTGACTGAAAAAAGCATCCAGACACATCACAACTGTTTGAAGTTGGATTTTCTCTTCCCTTTTCCTTTTAAAACACATGGTTAAATGCCTCTGCCGGTTCTATTTCACTCACATAAACACATCTGAAACAATGTTGTTGACAATGAAACACTTGAGACTGGAGAACTGACCGCACGCCTCCAGTAAATCAACCAGTCTGAAAAGCTCCACATCCAACGGCTTCAGGTTAAAAATACACTCAGTAAAACGCAACTACACATGTGTAATCCGGCCACAATAAATTTACAATTCATTCTCTCTCTCTCTTTCTCTCTCTCTCTCTCTCTCTCTCTCTCTCTCTCTCTCTCTGATATTAAAAACGCCATGGTCTCTCTCTCTCTCTCTCTCTCTCTCTCTCTCTCTCTCTCTCAATCAGTCACTATGTCTCTCTCTCAAATGATAAGTCTCTCTGTCCCTCTCTTGCTCTCTCTCTCAATATCAGTCTCTCACTCACGTCCAGGTATCTTCTCATTTCCAGTTAGCCACTTTGTCTTTCACACTCAGAACTCTCATAGGACAACATGGAAACAATCATATAAGAGCCACTGGACTCATTAACAGACGACCACACAGCAGAGAGACAGTCTGTTAACAGCAGGACTCCTTCACATCGTTTGCTTTCACTGAGACTGGTTTCCATCTCCTCAGGCTGTTTCCATGCAGCTTAGGTAGGTGAGAACAGTAGCAATTAAAGAACCATGCTCAAGATGCTACATGCTCAAGGGTTCTCCTACTCTGGACTTGTACAGAGTTGTACATTTTTGTTTTCATTAAAAAAATACCTTAGATTTGATCTAAACCTAGAGCTTAGCGTTTTTTTGAATTCAAGTGTTTTTAAGGATTTTAAGGAACAACATGCATCTCAGATATAACACACGTGGGGGAAAATGTGTCATTATCACACCCTAACTGACGAGAAAAAACACGTTGCCCTCTCTTTTGAATAAAAACAAATGTCAAACTATTTCAATGGCATGTGTTAAGGTTTGCTAATGCATGCAGAAGATCAAACTCAAGAGACAAAGCACTTCATTGTGTCTGTGGAGCACAGATCTCCAAAAACCATTCAAATTAAACGACAGACAAAGAACTGCTTATCACATTAGTGAAAAACAAAAAGGTAATCGCTCCCCTGGAGCTCTGCATCAGACATCTCTCGTCCAAAAGTCATTCCCTTTCACAATTTCCCTCCTGGACCGGCAAACTTCACCTCATCTGTCCCAAAAAATGCCTGGATTTTTAGCAGATGACGCAGGGATCGAACAATTGTTGCAATGAAGTCACTGTGCATTCATCAGCACTCAGTTAAAGCATCTCAATCTGTTTGGGTTCTGCACACAGGGCCGTTCAAGGACTGTTTGCAGGCTCTCGAGGAAGGTCACACCAGCAGCGACATGTACCTGCTCAAGCCAGAGAACACCAACAAGCTGATGCAGGTCTGGTGTGAACAGAGACACGATCCCGGCGGCTGGACAGTCATCCAGAGACGGATGGATGGATCCGTCAACTTCTTCAGGAACTGGGAGACGTATAAGGTTAGACAAACGCGCAAAGTGCGGCTGTTTTCTGGCATTAGTAACTATATATATATATATATATATATATATGCAAATAATATGTAATATAATATGCATATTCTTGTATATATACATACAGTATAAGCTTTTTTCTTCTTTATTTTTTATCATGAATACTGTTGTACTTCATTATTGTCTTGCTGAATACAATACAAACAGTTACAATTTGAGAATGCCAATAAAATCAAACGCCTGCAATGTGGATAGCTTTAAAAAATATTTTAAAGAATATCAAATATCATTTAGTATATTTTATTATTAAAACAGAAAAAAATGTATAGAAATTAAAAATACGTTCTTTACTTTTGCCCTTTACTACTTCTGTTTCGGCTTTTCCCTTATCAGGGGTCGCCACAGCGAGTCATCCCTTTCCACCTCATTCTATCCTGAGCATCTTCAACTCTGACTCCAGCCAACCTCATGTCCTCTCTTACAACATCCATATATCTCCTCCTTGGTCGTCCTCTTGCCCTCTTTTTCCTGGCAGCTCCATCTCCAACATCCTTCTACCAATATATTCACTCTCCCTCCTCTGCACATGTCCAAACCATCTCAGTCTGGCCTCTCTGACTTTGTTGCTAATGCAGGTAACGTGAGCTGTTCCTCTGATGTGCTCGTTCCTTATTCTGTCCAACCTCGTCACTCCTAAGGAGAACCTCAACATCTTCATCTCTTCCTCCTGTCTCTTTCTCACTGCTACTGTCTCTAAGCCATAGATCAGAGCTGGTCTCTCCACTGTCTTGTACACCTTTCCTTTGAGTCCTGGACACTCCTGACACTTTCCTCCACCCGCTCCACCCTGTCTGCACTTGCCTCTTCAACTCCTTTCCACACTCTCCATCACTCTGCACTGTTTATCCCAACTACTTAAACTCCATCTTCTTCACCTCCAACCCCCTACGTATAACCTGCTCATTCTCGTTTAGACACATGTATTCTGTCTTACTACGACTGACTTTCAAGCTTCTGCTTACCAGAGCAAATCTCCACCTCTCTAGCTGTTCCTCCATCTGCTCTTTGAAATAAAAAACCAGAAAAAATAATTATAAAAATTAAAAAATAAAAATAAATTGATCAAATTAATATAAAAATAAATTCATATAAAAATAAATCTGAAAATAAATGAAAAATACTATCTATCAAGTACACAAAACGAAGGAAAAATAATAAGAAAAAAAAAACCCAGAAGTGTTGGTACCAAGCGGCAACAGCTTTAAACAATTAAAGAACAAGATTTAATATAAAAATGTTTCCTGCCAACACAGAACATGCATCATGGAAACAAGTGCAATAAGATTAAACCAAGCTAGCTCAAGTCAACAGAATTGAGTTTAATCTTCATCATGATAAGATGGTGCAGAAACTTGCAGTAAAATCTGATCCAGGCTTTCCCATCTCCACTGATCCAGAACATTGATTTTGAATGTTTGCAGAGGTTATTATGCAAGAAGGGCAGGTTTTCTAACAACATCCTGCCTAGTTCCAGTAAAATGCTTCCAGAAAACATGACGTGCATTCAATGACAAAATCAAAATACCAAAAAAAATCAAGTTTGTTGACATGTAAACCAGCAAAATACTTGCAATACACACAAAACCAATGTAATGACGAGAAAGAACAACACAGGTAGAGAACCACAGAAAAAAATAGAAAAGTAGAGACAAAAAAGTGAGCAACATATAATGTGTATCAAAAATAGAAAATAAATTCAAGAAATAAAGGTAAAACAAATATGAATAATAAATATTTCACTGTTTGCCATCTCAGCAAGGGTTTGGAAACATTGACGGCGAGTACTGGCTGGGTCTGGAGAACATCTACTGGCTCACTAACCAGGGGAACTACAAGCTGCTGGTGACGCTGGAGGACTGGTCGGGCAGGAAGACCTTTGCTGAATACGCCAGTTTCCGGCTGGAGCCCGAGACCGATTTCTTCAGGCTGAGGGTGGGACGCTACCACGGAAATGCCGGGGACTCACTCACGTGGCACAACGGGAAACAGTTCACCACACTGGACCGAGATCACGACGCCTACACAGGTCTGGATTAACTCAAAAAAGACCTAACTAGCTAAATCAGCAGCCGAGTTCCCTACTGAACTATCGCCATGAAGATTGTTTACTTGAAGTGCAACATTGTACAGTGAGGAAGGCTAAATCATGAAAAACAAGTGGAGTTTAGCGCGGTAACTCAATGAATGCAGAGAAATATTCGTTCGTATCTAGTCTGTCACTTTCATTGTGTATTTTCTGTCCAGATTTTTGTTACGGTTTGCCTTTCATACAAAGCACTGAAAAAAATCTAAAAACAAACCGATATCCAGAGTATTATTGTCTAAATGTACTCAATGTTTGAATCCTCCTCTTTCACAGGAAACTGCGCCCACTACCAGAAAGGCGGCTGGTGGTACAATGCCTGCGCTCACTCCAATCTGAACGGCGTGTGGTACAGGGGAGGCCATTACCGAAGTCGCTACCAGGATGGCGTTTACTGGGCGGAATTTCGTGGCGGGTCGTATTCATTGAAGAAGGTCACCATGATGATCCGACCAAATCCCAACACATTCCATTAGTAAAATCAGTGAATTAAAGGACTTTTGCCTCTGCGACCAATATTCAGTCGATTCGAAAGAGCATTGGTGAGGTCTGAAGGCAAAGGTTCTGACGATGTACGAAATATGATATATTAATTAAAGCTGAGCCTAAAGAAGACATGAAAACCAGGGCTACGCATTTCAGAAAAAAAAAACCTAAATAGCCACACTTTCAAGTGGCTTAAACTTGAAATAAAGTGTATTGTATTATGCAAACAGTTTGTAAACTCCAGTGATTTGCATTTGACTTGAGTGTTTTTGTGTAACGGGTAAGGTAAGGTTTTAATCTGGTTATAAACCATACAATTCCAATAGTCCACCGTTGTAAATAATTACTAAAGGTTGGATTTCTGTGCATTGCCAAGCAATGCCATCTTTATACATTCCAGAATATACAATAAAAGTTGTACAATATTTCAAATACATGGTTTGTTTTTCTGTTCATCTGCTTTCAAACCATTTTTATTTGAGCTGAACGTATGGTTTGAGATACATATATATATATATATATATATATATATATATATATATATATATATATATATATATATATAAAAATAATGATTGGCTGAGCACTTTCACAGGACAAATTAGTGAATTCCTAATAAGCTAAAATTGAACAAACTAACAAAAAAAAAAATGTAAATAAATATGAGTAAAAGTTCATCCCCCATTATTTTGAGGGATTGTTCAATAGTAATAGACTTTAGATTTTATTCACTGGTGAGTAACAGTATTTTAGTACAGTTGCATTTTATTTGCCACTTCATAATGAATGTATTTCTTTTTAATTAATGAATGCATGTTTTAGATGTGAACCTAGCCGGATCACCCAGAGGTGATACACGGTAAAACTTGGAAAAAAAAACTAAATTGTACTTACAAACAAAACTTACAAAAAAAAAAAAAAAAAAAAAAAAAAAAAAACAAAAAAAAAAAAAAAAAAAAAAAAAAAAAAAAAAAAAAAAAAAAAAAAAAAAAAAAAGAAACAACTGCCAAAGACGAAGAAAAAAAAAACACATCGACAGTTCAATTTTTGCCACAGTCCCAGTAAAAACTATTTTTTACTGCTTGTGCACTGGGAATCTTTCATACACACGAGTCTGTTACTAGGCACGCTTTCCAGCACACTGAAATTGCTCTGTTTACTGTAAGCAAACACATGAAGTTAAGGGCAAACAACAAGTAAGGGTAGAATAAGAAGAACAAGACTCTTAGTGTTCGGCACAAACAGTTCTTTGAGGACACCTGCACAAGTATATACTTAAAACGTCAGTCAGACATTTTAGACGCGCATGCACAAATTATTACTGAACCAATAACTTCTGAATTGGGAAGGCTCACTGGTGTGTTACCCTAAAGTAACCTGGTTAATAATTGTATTTTAATAATAGTGTCTGAAGAATGAACATCATATTAGTTTGCTTTTAATGCTTTTTCTGTTGTGGGTAATTTTGGGAAAATGAAACCGTTTCAAATGCAAATAACTTTGGGATTGACTTATTGTATGAATTCTTTAATTTTTCTGGTCTGGTTTTCCACAATTCACACGTTCCATTTCAAGGAAAAGTGTACAAATGCATTGCAAGTTGCTTTGAAAAGAAGGATTTCCTAAAAGCATAACTCTGCTTAATTGGCAAAAAAGATTTTAAGGAAATAAAAAGGGCTACATTTTTATTCTGTCTGCAAACGTCTAGAAAGACATTCGGTAAAGAATGTTTTGACAAACTCATCAAAAAAAGTTTTACTGTTGGAAACAATGCTACATTCTCACAGTATTTCTACAACACAGCCTCCAAATGCTAAACATGATTAAATTAAGAGCTTGAAATGATGTAAAATGTCAGTCAGCTGATTTTGTATAGTTAAAAATACCGAGAACACGTGTTTGCCTGGCCAACAAAGATGAAAACATCCGGAACAATACATCATCTCTGCCAATGCTACGAAGAAACGGGTAACAACACCACGGCAGCACAAATCAAATCCACAGTGTCTGGAAATGGAAAACGTCATGGGTCCAAATAGTGACCCTTTGGGCTCTCCCTGTTCAAATTACAACAGCGCAGCGCTAGTAAACGTCTACGCATCATGAACACGAGACAATGTTTCTAACAAGCCCCGATCCCGGTCTACAAGTAGAGGTGATGTGGATTCAAATTACAGTTGTGAACACATCCATCTCTCGTATCTCTTCTGTTTGTCTATCCATGACACCCGTCGGTCTCATGCACACCTCTCCGTCAACATATCTGTAGTACCAAGCTTCAACCCCTGTCCAGTGAACTATGACCGACTGCGAGAAAGAAAACAGAATACACACACGGCTACAATTTCACTATTCACTGAAATGAAAAACAGAAGTTTCGGATGCTCAGAGTTCACTTCAAGGACCAGGTCGACGGGTCATTCAACAAAAACGGTTAAAAAAAAAAAACCCAGCCTGAACAAAGACCCCAGCAGATTAGGTAAACTCACCCAGGTAGGGAATGCAGGGTACCATCTTCAGCGAGCGAATGTACTCCCTCATCTGGGCATAGTTCTCCTCTTTGGAGGTCAGGTAGTCCAGTTTGTCGAATGTGGCCTTGTCCTTCCTACTGACCAGCTGCAGAAAACACGGCAGTGGAAGGTGAACATCTCATCTCTGCTATGACACACAACCAATATAGTAGGTCCTGCTTTGCCTGTCTAATAGAAAAAAGTGGTTTTTAATGACTGAATACAGAATACAGAAGTGAATACAGAAAAGTCAGTTTGCATAAATTCACATTGCTACCAACTTACACACTCATTTTTTAATTGTTAATTATATTAGCACGCTCCGTCTGTTATGTTCAAATCGTACACCTGTACTTTACCAGTACAGATACCAACTAGTGCAAATATTTTAAAAAGCCACATCAAAAAAGGCAGAAGAAAAAAGAATGGCAATTGCAACTACAATTCCTAAAATAGAACCAAAAACAGTAGAAAACAGAGATACGGTTCACTGTGCAGAACAACAGCAGCATTTATAGTATTAAAACTACTATTCCTTGCCAGTTTTAAGTAAATAAAGAAAAATCTCAGTCAATAAAAAAAATAAATATCAAGACGGGGAAAAATTAGAAAATTGGGGCAAAAAACATTAATTATGTTTGGCTTGAAGGGAAAGCTAGACAATAACATTGATCATGAAAACATCCTTGATTTGTGGATAAACACATGACAGAAGTCAGAACATGGAGATCAAAGGTTGTTGTTGACTATAGAGTCATTAATGCTAATAACAGCAAAATATCAAGTAATCTACACATTCCGCCTGGTTTTAACTCCACTGTTGGCCACCCAGCTCGACTCCAAACACGCGGCTGTGGTGCCAAGCTCCTCCTCCACAACATGTGGCTCATTAATAAACTACTGCGGCTGGTCATGCCATGAGCTCATGGAAGCTACGATCTCA
Organism: Paedocypris sp. Pulau Singkep; assembly: GCA_017309775.1. Taxonomy (NCBI): domain Eukaryota; kingdom Metazoa; phylum Chordata; class Actinopteri; order Cypriniformes; genus Paedocypris; species Paedocypris sp. Pulau Singkep. The sequence continues at coordinate 3,176,950 of MU204310.1, forward strand.
TTGCTTTATGAGTCCCTGGGGACGACACCAGAAGCTTGTAGTGGTAAAGAAGCAATAGACACGTTTGAAATTCCACTGACTGCTGCAGAGCTGAGGGAAAACACTTTTTTTGGCAAGTAAATCTCTGTATAACCAATTCTTACTAGTTTATAGCTTAATAGACATGTGCTTGTTGCAGACAAAGGCTTGACAGGAACAGAAAGCTTGCAGGTTTGAGTACGGCTCTCAACATGCACTCACTTCCTATTAAGTAAAGTAAAGTAAAAAAAAAAGTCAAGTGAGTGTGAGGGCCACTGGGGACCAAATCGAAACGAAAACAAAATTGGTGCTCAGAATTTAACCCATTCAAAATAAAGTGCACAAACACAGTGAAGTGAACACACACAAACCCGGATAAGTGGGCAGCCTAAGCCATTTAATTCTAAAACAAAATGTTGCGTTCGGCTACACATGGGGCACTTGGGTATGTGCAATGTGTAGGTGAATGCTACTTTTGTTAAAAATTGTGTTTCATTTTTGCTGAAAATGTGAAAACTGCTGTCAAATCCAGGAACGTGGATGTATTGTAGGATAAAAGATACAAATTCTGGAGAGAAAAAAAAGAGATATTGACGTTTTGATTTACGGTAAAGTAGCTCATGGAATAGAAACAGGAGACGCCAAGAGACTGAGTTTTAAACCTGGAAATAACAGATCGAGAATCGGGAGAGTATTAGACATGGAAAAGACACTCTTTACCAGAGATTTTAACAGGAGGGAAAATGGAAAAATAAAACCTAGTCCTTATCGTGCTGGTGTGTTACTGTTTTGAGGCTTTCAGCAGGATTTGACCAGAAGTAACGGTTTAAGCAAGAGAGTTCTTAGGATCAACGAAAACAAACAAATCATTTTCAGAAACAACAATAGATTGAAAAAAGGTCCAATTCTTTGTATTTTCAAATGTTCACTTTCAAAAGTCAAGATTTTGGCTTCACTTACAGTATGGCTCATACATTCATGAGTTTATTATGAGTTATGCCACATTTCTCACACTGGGGTGGGGCTTATAGCATTAAAATCTGATTGGTAAATGAGAATAGGATGAATTCTGGGAATCTTTTTTAATTGGGAAAGTAGTGTTCTGTATTTTACCTGAAAACATTTTGTTCATTTTTATTGCAACTGTGTGGATTCCATATTCTACATGCATCAGATTTCTAAGATGAGATACAAATAATGGAGGAGCACAAGCACATTAGGGGTTTATGTTTGTGCAGTGTCATACCGCCCAGGTCTTGTTCAGTCTGAAGATTGGAGCGCTTTGTAATGCCGACACCACAGACACCAGCGAGTGCAGGTTGTTTAGTTCCAGAAGTTTCTACAAAAAGGAATATTACAGTACATTTGTACAGAAAATCACAATACTGTAGATCTATAAAAGCAAGCAGAGAGACAGAAGGTTCTGTAGACTATTCTCTGATCATAAGATGACAAAAAGATGAAAAAGAAAACAAAAAACTGCACCATAGAATTCATGAAGATGGTACAGACTATGGTACAGAAGATGGCACAGTCCTAAAGTTCTCGGTTGAAGATCATAACTACCGATCACTGGGATTCATCCGTGCAATTTGCGCGATCCCATGACTAGTGATATTCCAAACACCAGTTACAGAAAAGCTAATTCACTATTTCAATGTAATGAGGACAAAACAGTATGTATTTGAAAGTTTTGAAGCAGCAGATGATTTGTGAGTATTTTGGTCTGTTTGCGCAGTTGAATGATGTCACAACTATTGCCCAAACAACAACCCCCTTTACCGTTCTCTGAGTGGACGAGTTTCTCAAACCCTCAAACTTTCACAAAACCTGCTTTCACCATTAATCCCACCAGAAATTCATGACTATCTCCAAGATGCTGGAAAACAGATTTGTGTTCGAACGATCAAGAGCCAGATCCAACCTCGTGACACACTGTGACCAATACCTATAGGGATTCCTTTTCTTTTAAATAAAATCATGGTTTAACTTGCAGCAAGAATTTATACAGATTTTCCAGAGCAGATGTTTTGCCAGAGTATCCTGTTTTGATCATATTTTTCATATAAATGAACTTATTATTGATCTTATTAATTTGATAATTACCCTTAATGATCAGATTATTGATCTTGTGATGGACTATATGACAAAAAATGATTGAAATGATTTTCTTTTTTTAATGGATATTTCACACAACGTTTTCAATATTTACATACCTTAGCAATTTTCACAAAATGAGTGAGGATTGCAGCCCGAGTCTTCAGTGTCTGAGCAGTGAGTATTTCCTGAACAAGCCAAAAACTCACCTGAGAAACGAGGAAGAGAGAAAGAAAAAAGTAGAGAGAACGAGAACAAAGATATCGCGAAAAAGTGAAAGCAAAAGGGGAAAACAGAGAGGAAAAGAGCATTATGGAATGAGAGTAAGAGGCAGAGACCAAAGAGACAGAAAGAGAAAAATTGATAGGAAAAGAATTAGGAAATACAAAGGTAGAAAGAGAGTAAGGGGGGGGGGTGATTATTGGTGAAGAAGAGAAAAACAAGAGGAAGAGAGAAAAAAAGAGACAGAAAGAGAAATAGAAGAAGAGAGAGAAAGAGCCAGAAAAGAGAGAATAAACACATTTGCTTTTATGCAAACAAACTATAAATATACACACATACATACATATACACATTTTCTGAAGATCAGTGGCTTCATTTTACTCTCAAATGTGAATCTTTATGACTTTACGGCTGGTAGAGAAACATTGTACAAACAGGGTTTATTCACCACCAGCGAAAGGACAGAGGAGTCCCATGGGAACGCTCAATAAATCTGTGAAGAGAGAATATATGGACTGAACCCTGTGAGCGAATGATGTCTTTTCCATCGACCCTCAGGAAGTAAGAGCAGATGATGGGGGAGAGGAACATAGTTTGGGCCCCTGACTTTAAAGTACATGGAGATGAAGAAAAGACATAAACTCAACTTCATATTCCCTTCCAACTCAACAGCTCTAGGTCCAGCTTTAGCGTTTCAGTATTATCTGACACTTGCATGAGGTAATACAATGTTGCATGTAAAGAAAAAGCAAAGCATTGCATTCATACCCAAGAATGAAAAAAATAAATAAATAACCAACTAAGGGAACAATTTGTTTCTGAGGAAACGCTCTATTTATGTACACACAGTCTCACACAGTCAATTAAATTGATTTATTAAATGTGAACAAGAGAACATGGTGTAGTCGTAATGAATCGTTGTTCTTCATTAGGATTTTACAGCCTCAATTACAATAAAAACTACTGCATGAAATTAACGGCCACAAATTGGTTGATGGTGTGAGATTGAAAAGAGAATTTGAGAAGAAAAAAGAGAACGAGGCAGACAAAGAAAGAAAGGATGAGAGACAGAGAAGGCAACAGAGAGTGAAAGAGACAAGAGAAACAGGAACAAAAGGGAGAGACATACAGAATGAAAAAGAGAAAAATCTAAATGAACAAAAGAAAACAAAAAAAGAGAAAGAAAGACAGAGGAAGGCAAAGCGAGAGACATCGAGGAGAAAAAGAAAGTGCGTCAGAAAAAGTGAGAGGAACAAACAAAAAAAAAATTGTAGAAGCGAGTGAGAGAGAAAGGAACAAAAACGCGAGCCAGCCAGAAAGAGCAAAAACGACACTGGGTTACAAACAAAGGAAGGTGGTGGTTGTACATTACAGAACCTTTGCCTTTCAGCTGGCTCAAGTGAAAGCATTAAATGTCTGCGTTTACTCCTGATCATCCTGAGACGGCGATGAGCTCATGGCCAATCGCTCATTACCCAATCACGCACTGTTACAGCATCCCGGCTGCCACAGAAACCCATGGATTTCTCGGCCTTGGTGATGACGGCTCTTTTTCCATGTGGCTGTAAAACGTAGAGCAGCGACCCCCTTCATGAATGAGGGTGAGCTCATCCAGCGACTTCTTACACATAATGCTTTCAAACGACTGGAAAGCTTCTGTTCCCGCTCAATAAAGGAGAACCAGGCAGTGAGACGGCAAGTTCTGTTTGTTTGCCAAAATGGATGAACATGATGTTTCCAAAATTGTACAGTATGTACAGCTCGCTTTCACTCCAATCAAACAGAGATCAAACTAACAAAACCCACATGAAATTCAGAAGTACCTTACACGTCCGTTCAAGTCACACCGTTCATAATAAGAAATCACTGATGCCATGGTATATCTAATCGCTACACTCACAGCAGAGCAATTTGATCAACTCAACGAGATAAAAAGCAGAAAACTCATGTACGCCACAGAAAGGCAGAATCATAGAGTACAATTTCATTGCGGAATATTTGTGCTGCTTTGATGCACAAATATTCTCGGCTTATCACACAACTCTGCTTAGCAAACAAAATATGGTACAGTAATCCCTCGCTACTTCGCGTTTCGACTATCGCGGATTCACTGTATCGCGGATTTTTTTTCTTTATTACATATATTCGCGGATTCATTTTTTTCCGACTGTATCTCGGCGGAGGATGGCAGTGCGGGGATATCTAAGCGGGGACGACGCGTGCGGTGGGGAGATTGTTAACATTACGTACTTTAATAAAGAATACTACTTGAAAAAAGTGTTTTAAAAGTCGGAATAAGTGTTAAATAAATATGTAAATGTTGTTTCTCCACTTCGCGGAAATTCACCTATCGCGGTCGGGCTTGGAACATATCTACCGCGATAAACGAGGGATTACTGTATGTATGTATATATATATATATATATATATATATATATATATATATATATATATATATA
>MU204310.1:3181845-3194375 GCA_017309775.1 Paedocypris sp. Pulau Singkep
CACACACACACACACACACACACACACACACACACACACACACACACACACACACACACACACACACACACACACACACGGATATGAGTGAGCAAGCATACGGCCATTAAGCACTAAAATTTTCTGTTGCATGTAAAAAAGCTACATAAAAACTTTTGTATTTTTTAGCTTTTACAATTTAAAATTTTTCTGCACATTCAGTTTATCATCAACACTAACCATACAATTCAATTATATATAATAAGTAGCTTTTTAAAGCAAAATAAGTAATGTATACTGGTATGGGAACCCTTACTTTTTACTCTTTTAATATCAAGAGGTGAGTACTTAAAAATGTGTGACTTTTGAAACAAGTTTAAAATACCAAATAAAGCCCAAGATAGTTAAATAAATGGGACCAATTATTTAAAGTCTGATGTGAAAATAGTTGTATATCTCAGGCGTTTGATTCTCGAGCAGCAGTCAGCGATTGTCAGATGTTCAGAGTTTCCATCAGGTCCTGTAGTTCATCAGCAGTGAAGATGATGAAAACAGACACAGCTGGAGACACATCTACTCTCCACAACAGCAGCAGGGTCAGAGGTCGCGCACACACAAACACGCCCACTCTCTCTCTCTCTCTCTCTCTCTCTCTCTCTCTCTCTCTCATATGCTTTCACGCCCTCACTTTTTGGTGTTGAATAACACTGAAAACCAGTTTTAGCAGCAATAAAACCACATCCAGTGTTTTCTGATGCAACACGATTTGTTATCTTCCTCAAAACTCCTTGCAAAACTTCAAATGCATATAGACATAAGACTTATTTAAACTGTACATGTATATTACCAAAAATAGCTACAATATATAAATCTAAACCATGTAAGATGGTGTGTTCTTACCTCTGGCTGTATGGCCTTGAACACTGGAGCGTCCATCAGCGTGATTTGACTCTGATAAACAGAAAAAAAAACAGATATACATACAAACCAAAAACACACCCACACACACAGAGTTCCCCCTCCGTTCCCCCATACGTTCATACGTATTTATTTATCTTTTTACTCACAGCAAACTCTCCCGCTGTCACCTTTAGCACGTCAAACACCACAGCGTCGTAGCTCTTGGCGTAGTCGCCGCTCGGAGCGTCGATTGACACGGAGCTGATGCTTCCCTTTGTCAAAGAGAGAAAAACCCTCAGGATGAAGATTAGACAAATACGTGAACAAGCATTTATTACGCTTTTATTTTATTAATTTGAAAATTGAAAATGTATTTTTCTATTTATATTTACTCACAATTTAGTCATGTGTATAATACATTGGCCATAATTTGACAATGTAAGTATATCCTGTCATATTTTGTGTAATTAGAGCTGCAGTCAGGGTTCCTACACTTTCTGAAAGAAAAAAATTCAAGCACTTTCAAGGTTCATGTTCAAGTTGTTCCGGGAAACATACAGTTTTGGTAACATTTAGACTTAAAGTTATGCTTAATCCAAACGAAACCATTCCCTTTTTGGAAAAAACTTTCTATGTAATTAAATTTTCTATGTAACTAACTTTAAATGTAAAGTTTTCGAATGTTACCATTTTCGATACCGTGGGGAAATACTGCAACAAAGTTAGGGCCTATTTTTGCTTTTTTCAAGAAAAAAAAACACATAACAAAAACATGAATATGAAGTCTGAATGACGGATCTCAAGAAAATAAAGTGCACAAACAAATAAAACTGCATTACCTTTTAAATTTTCCAGAAGAAAAAAAAATACAAAAAAATAAAAGCTTTTTTAAAAGATTAAATTAAAACAAATGAGTTTGGTAGGAGCTCTAAAAGTAGAGCAAAAAATGTTATGCTTTGTTTTTTTAAAATGGTGGTCGTGTGGTGGAAGGATCTGAGTGAGTTTTCATTGCATATCGTTAGTCCCCAGATTCCTTCTGGTGCTTTAAAAGAAATATTACAAATTTAGAAACATTTTTGTATGTTTTTATTGTTAGATCAAGTCTGATGTTTCTCACTCTGAGGTGGATTGTATTTCGCCGAGTTAACCAGGAACTGTGTGGCTGCCCACTGCTCCGAGTTCGTGTCTGATCGGATGGGTTAAATGCAGAGAAAAAATTTCCCCACTGAGGGACTAATAAAGGTTCAATTATTATTATTATTATTATTAAAAACGCGCCAATAGTATCGATAGTATTGATACTTTTCGATCACAGTATTGTTTCAGAATTTTCAGTAATCGATACCTATCGAAATATTGATACTTTTGACAACACTAACTGTCGCAAAGCATTTTGACGTTCATCCTAGCCAAATTTCACAAATTCTAAAAAACTAAGAGCAGTTTGGCAAAATAACACCAACCACGACAGAAAATGCGACAGAACAGTGAAAAGGCTTTGTTTTAATGATTGAAATACAGTCTATAGTTGTAGTAGAGTAGTAGGGGTGTTGTCATTCATGGGTCTCGTCTAAGACAAAAACCGCACGCTCTGCCCAAGTTCGAGTCATTTCCCAAGAATCTGTGCACTTATCCGGATTCCACTGTATAATAAAATTTTCAAGCACTTAATTTAAAATGCAAGCGTTTTCAAAGATTTCAAGCACTCCCACTCGCCTTCATTTCAAGGAACCCTGTGCAGTTGAAAACTTATCCCGCAGAAGCTGGGCGTAAGCGTGCGACATGCTTGTTCGCTAATCACATAGCATGTAAACAAGATTGGTACCTCGGAAGAGGCGGGGCTAATGTTGGTGCCATCTGACAGGCCGTTTTTGCGGTACATGCTGGTTTCAGAAACAGTGAAATGCAGTCGCCGAGGCAACAGAGGGCCTCACCCGGACCCCACAGATGACGAACCATCCATACCTGCAGAGACACACACATTTCAGGAAATAATTCAATTTTATAGTTACAATCAAAAATTGAAATACAATTACGCTTGGCGAACAACTGAGTTGAGTGAGACAAACTGGCAAATTCTTGCTTGTAATTCTCCATCAACCTCATTCCACCTTGGCTCACAGATGTTGGGATCAAAAAAACCGACAAATATTTATAAATATTTAGAAAGAGAAGATGGAGGTAACTAACAAAGTGTTACTGTTAAATGTGATTTGCAATAAAAAGGGAGTGGTTAAACAGTATTGTATTACTTTTCTGTTGTACATACTTTGCTAAAGAGGAGTTTACCCTGTGTATATATGTATCTGAAGAGAGAAGTGATGGAGCAGAATATAGCGGAAGAGAAAAAGGAAAGAATGTGAGTTCTACTGTGGAAATCACACACAGGATGGAAACACTCGCGGTTTGGGGAAAACATGCGACTGCTGGAAACGTGAAACACACAATCTCAGAATCGCATACAACTTATACAGTGAAAGACTTGAATTACATTGTTCAAGTTTTCTTTTTTTTTTTTTTTTATATATATAGCGCTTTTCTTAGTTAAACACCAAACGCAAAGTCGCTATTGTGTTTCTAATTAAAGCTTTTAATCTTTAATTTTAATTTTTAATAAACTTTTAAATCTCATTAAAAAGCCCTCACCCTCAATAGCTAAAAGCCAAAATACCCAAGACAACAATATACAATTGGAAAAAAGTGAAATAACCAAAATATAATAAAAAATATAAAATAATTATTGTAATAAATACAGGTGAAAGCATAAATTGAGGTGTTTATACAAACTTTTAGACAATTATTGAATATTTGTTGGATTATTTATACCTTATTCCGCTAATAAAAGCATAGTAATTCTCATGATTTTAGGACATCAAATTTAATCTTGAATACTAATTAACTAAATTTTACTACAGTTTGTGAAGAGGTATAGCGCTCCCCAGTGGTCCAGACAAGCACTTACACTCAGATCTACACAAACTCTATAACAACCAGAACCAAATTTATACAAGTAACTCTCACATCTACTATTTCTCTTTTATCATTTTCTCATCTCGTTCTATCCTGAGCATCTTCCACTCGGACCCCAGCCAACCCCATGTCCTCTGTTATCACATCCATACTCTTGCCCTCTTTCCTGGCAGCTCCATCTCCAACGTCCTTCTACCAATATATTCACTGTTCCTCCTCTGCACATGTCCAAACCATCTCAGTCTGTCCTCTCTGACTTTGTTGCTAACGCAGGTACTTGTCTGAAACAAATGAATTCAATACGTACCTGTTACTTACAGCGCTTACTACTTACTACAAAGACAAAGCAGGGGGCAGCTGACCTCACATCAGACCAGAGCCACTCTTAACATCTCCCCTAACTAGTACTATATCCGTGTGCGTGTGTGTGTATTTGTGAAAATTGAGAAAGAGAGAGATACAGAGAGAGACCACACAGAAGGAGGTGGAGAGAGAGAAGGAGTGACAGAGTAACAGAGAGCGAGAAAGTGTATGTGAGAAATAAATACACAAAGAGAGAAAACAAAAGGAGAAAGACACACAGATCTGAGGTAGAGAGCCTGTGATAGCGTGTGAAAGATTTATGTAGACAGGTACACACAAATAAGAATAAAAGAAAGCCAGAGACAGACAGAGGTGCACACATACCCACCACAAGTTTAGGTGATATAAATACGCCAGTGTTTCTGAATCGGCACCCGTGTAGCGTTACATGTCTGAACAGCTGCAGAATCCCCTCGACCTGCCAAACTGACGCTCAAAACACACTGCTCGCAACATGCTGTCCCGGGTTCCATTATCCGCTCTCAGCAGCTTTCAAAATCAGCTAACACGTCAAAATATCAACAGTCAAAGCTGAAGATTATAGTAACTGTCTCAGTAAAACAAAACTAAAAACACATAAATAGAAGATATATACATACACAGAATCCTGAAGATGTGAACATGAAACAATGGACCAATTTTATCACATGAGAATATTGAGGTTTTCAATTAGTTCCATTCTCGTGAGAAAAACATGATTAATTGTGTCCTTATTCAACGCTATAGAAACGTGTCGTAACAATATTTGTCACTATAGAATACATGTCGTAACAGAACCAATTGCATTGTTTTTGTTGCACCAATACAGTTACAGTTCAATAATACTCATTGTAACAACAGATGTTACAAAAGATACTTTCAAAACTGACTTTTGAAAGATGTCAGTACAATAAAGCATCAAGGACAACACATGATGCAAATACGGAACAAATTGTGCTGATCATATCACAGGGCATCAATTATTGTGTGTGTGTGTGTGTGTGTGTGTGTGTGTGTGTGTGTATGTGTGGGGGTATGTGTGTGTAATGTTTTTTGGCCACAATTCTGTCAGCTTGAACATTGTTCTGTTGGTTGAGTTGGAATGGTTACAACATTTTCCATCCCCATACACAGCCATTACAAAAGAAGACGATGAATGGAAATAAATAAAACATTGATGGGGAACACTGTAGACTGACGTTTCTGTGTGTGAATGAAACTAACATTTAGTCCATTCAGGTTAGAGAAGACAGGTGAATAAAACTGACAACCAAACACACACACACACACACACACACACACACACACACACACACAATGTAAAAAAAACAAATATGGTAAAATTAAAGAGAAAAAGAAGGATCAGACTCACCTGAAAATACACAGACTTCGCCCAATTTTTATATAAGAAGATTAAAAACAAAGGTGTCGATTTGTGAAGGACAAACGCGAACGAGACGTTTAATGCTCAGTTATGTGAATGTACTATTTCATATACCACCTGCACCCTGTCGGGTTCGAGGGTGTGACCTTTCACCTTTATTGACCCCTCTTAGTCAATCACGCGCAGAACGTTTCACTTGCTACTATAGTACATGGACACATTCTAAATCCGGTGTGAAGTAAAGGTAATACACTTCTCTTACCTCTCAGTCGATTCGCGCGGGGATCAATGAGAAACAGAAACAATCCAGCTCTGTCTCCACACATCCATTAAACGTGATAAGCTGGGTTTAAAATCCTCTATCACGGGTCACATTCTTTTTCCAGGGTGTCATGAGGCAAAGATAATTGCTTATGAAGGTCAAAGACATTTCGGAGATGTTTGTACAAACATGGCAGAAACAAACAAACGCGTCGATACCAAAGAAACGCACAATTCTGTGACAGGAAGTGGCAGGTATGTTGTTTGATCCGATTGACAACATATCCGACCATTCAGATACCTGACTGAGTTTTAGGCCCCGCCTAAGTTCGAGCGCCGACCAATTGAGTCGAAACAGCGAGTTAGAGCGGATTTGAAGAGGACGCGCAGGTGCATCCGAGCATAAGCCTTTATTCATTAACTTGGTCATTTTAGTTTTATATCGCGCTCAATTGTAAATATTATATTTCCACATTCTAAGCGATTTAAATTGAATACGTGACTTAATAAAAGCGCGAGTCCTAAATATGTCACATTTGTTTGTTTTCACCTCGCTTTCGTATGTCCTTTATAATTGCTATACATTTAACATTCAACATTTTATTGATGCAATAAAATGATTATTTTCAATCGCAGAAACACTCTACGAAACCGAAAGGTCGAAACTGGATTAAAAAAAAAAAACGAAACGAAATTTTTGAACAGTTTCTGTTCATTTAACCAAAGAGCGCCCTCTTGTGTCTAAAACAATATTGCATTTTTTTTTTTAAAAAGCTTTGTATGGATTGCAAAACGATCCTATTTCCAAGCTATAAGAATAAAACGACAAATACAAATGACAACTTTCTCTTCAAACAGATGCTCAAAAACAGTCAAGTCAAGGTAGAGATCATTCTGTAATGAAGGGATGTTTAACTTGTACACTAGTAGTTAACTGAAGTCCATAAAATCAGGCCAAAGTGTCTGAACGAAACTAATTTTGTGTTGATTCATAAAACGTAAAAGCACCTTTTCAGAAAAAGCTATTAGTACAATTTGGCAAACAAGACGAAACAAGATGTATTTCTTTGACCTAAAACTATATTGTTATGATATTTTCATTTTGATGATAAATTACAGCATGTGTCATGCTCAAGACACATTTTAGTGACATTATAGAGTATACTTCATAAAAATTACATATAAGAATTATATACAGTGGGTATAAAAAATTCAAATATTTGTCAGTCACGTGTGTGTGTGTGTGTGTGTGTGTGTGTGTGAGAGAGAGAGAGAGACAGAATTACAAACACAATGTAAACAAATGTGATTTGTTTATATCACAATAATGAGATCCATCATCTTTATATGACAAGAGCACATCAAATACATCCGATATACATCATACATATACAAGAAAGAATTTACAGGTCTTTCATTCATTTTACTGCAGATTTTGTTCAAAAACAGAAAACTAAATCAAAACTAAATCACAAAAATCTCTAAATACACTTCGGTAATACGTAATGTCTGAACATAATTTAAAATGTTTTAGAAATTGCTGAGGTTAAATGGTTGAAAAGTACCGGTAAATACAAATATTTTACAAATTATTAATTTTACATATGCATTGTGTAATATTATACACTTTTAAGATTGTTACAAATTGAAATACCCCTCCCAACTTGTTTATAAAATCTAGCAGACATGTATGTGTGTAAATAGAAAATATAAAGAATAAATATCAACAATTAAATTTTAGGTAAAAATTACAAAATATTTGTACACTGTTTTATAACACTATACATAAACAAAATGTTTATTTGACTTGAGTGTAAACATATCAACATTACACATTAATTTTATAGATTCATAATTATATATTATTTCTATATTCTCCCCCAGTTTATTTCCATACTTACATAAAACGAATTTGATGTCTGTGAGCAAATGTCAAACACAACGTTATAACTTTAGATGCCATAAAAGAATGTAAAGCTTTCACGTAAATACTTTTCCTTTAGAAGACGCAGATGAATTGCAGCCACGTGGGTTGATCATCTACCGATGGTTCGCAGCCAAACAATAATAGAGTTCATGAGCGGAATCCTGCTAATGACTGAGAGATTAGAACAGATTATCTGTGGATTACGCGGCTCAAACAATCCTGACTGAAAGTGTTGAGCCTTAGGTCACTATACAAATCCTGATTCTTTCTGCATGTACAAACAACAGCGGCACAGACAAAAAAGCCGCTTAAGCGACGCAATAACCAGTTAAATGAAATTAAACGAGTGTAAAAATGAGTTGTATTGGTTAATATTTCTCTGATTGTCCACATGTGCTGTAAACTACATTTTCTACGGGCCGACATAGAGCTTTTCCACAAAAATGCTCATGGATAAAGTCCATTTCAGTTTGAGATAGATAAATCAGTACGGAAGGATAAAATCAAAGCCAATTATAAACGCTTTTATATGTTCACAACATAGTCACACGGTCTTAATGTATTAAACCATAACAATATTTAACAAAGTTGAGTGTAAAACGGTGACATCCACGGCCAGGCTTTCCATGGAAAACAGATTTATAATCACTAAAACAACTGATTTTGATTCGGCTGATTAAAAGAGTTCAAGGCTTTGTCAAAAAATACAACACAATATTAGTGTCCAGACACTTCTGAAAAACATCTACTACGTCTAACAGAAGCACCTGATCAATTTACAGTCAAAGCATACGTTATTCAAGAACAATGTGCTGGTCCTGAAGGAGAAAGAGGAGAAAGAGAGAGAGCGAACTGACAAAAGAAGGACAAAGTGAATGAAAGAACTTCATATTCAAAACGCTCAACAGTATTTGAAATATTGAAATGTACATGGAGAGTTTTTTTAGCCCAGCTGAATCCTGAAAGTCAAATATGTGAAACCCATCATGACACGGTGATGAACAGTCAAACCAGACGACATGTCATCCTCAGAATGCACTCTCACACTATCCTTTTACGGCTGAGTTTTTGTGAGGGACTTTCCATTGCACGGGTGGGCCGGCGGCCGAGGTGGGCTCGAGCGCAGGTGGAGGAGTGGCGGTTGAAGCTGTCCCTCCACATGAAGCGCTTGGAGCACAGGCCGCACTCGTAGGGTTTGATGCCTGTGTGGATCTTCATGTGGCCCATCAGGTGATGCTTCATTTTGAAGCTTTTACCACAGACGGCACAGCCGAAGGGTCTCAAGCCCAAGTGCATGCTCATGTGGCGGTCCCTCTGGCTCTTGTGCAGGAAGCTCTTGCCACACTGGCACGGGTAGAACCTGGAGCCCACCGAGTTGAACCCACACGCCTGTTCCTCCAGGCCACCGGTGACAGGCGCAGCATCTGCTCCTCCGTCCATCTGCAGATCCTCACTTGACGGATGGGGGGCGACGTCGGCGGCGGGGGAGAATCCCTCTGCGCATGAGCCGTAGAAGTCCAAAGGCTCGTCGTATGAGAAATCTCCATTGGAGCTCTCTAGCAGCTTCCCCTCTAAATCGTCCTTCGCCATGTTCGGATCAGGACGGTTCGCCTCGGACACGACACACTCTGACTTTATATGTACTTTCCTCTGGTGGCCCATAATGCTTGGCGGCACATACGAGGCTTTAGAATCAGGGTCCGAGTCGCACTCGCTGCTGGCATCCTCAGGAGAAGAACCCAACACTTCAGAGTCAAAAGCAGATAAAGGAATCCCGTGATCCGGACCCTTAACTCCTTCTATCCTGACATCATCATCATCATCCAGAGACGACGCGTGAGATCCGTGTTCCACGTGTCTGGCGCTGCCATGTCTCCTGCTTGCCGCTTCCAACAGCTCGGTGCATTTGTCCACCACGTGCCACATCTGCAGGAAACTGGCAGCGGTGAGGAAAGAGACCACCTCGCCCGATGGCACGGACAGCGCCCCAGTGTAGCAGGACAGAAGCAGCTGCTCAAAGACGCAGGGTGGCATGACATCTGGCAGCACCACCACAGCGCTGTTCTTCAGCAGCACCTGATCGCAGAAGTACGGAGAGCTGGCAGCCAGAACCGCTCGGTGGGCACGGAACTGATGGCCGCTGATGGACACCGTGAGGTCACACAGCTGCCCTCTCTTCCGCTGGTCGTTCAGTTTACTCAGGAGGGAGCAGGAGAAGTCCGGGAAGTTGACGTGAAAGGAATTTGCATTAGATTCCATGTTTGTTTTGAAGGGAATCTAAACACTCTAAAACAACAAGAAACATAATGGTCAACAAGGAAAATTAGGAATTATTAGGAAAATTCAGTGACACAAAATAAGCTTATAACATTTTCCTCAACCCTATCACAAAGCGTCACTCCGCACAGTATGACAGGTCCGGTAAAGTTAGCCGTCTACTATTAGGGTTTAACCCATAACAACATCTTTATAAATGTCCTTTCAGGACCTGTTGAGCTGGACGGAGCAACTGAAGATCTGCTTTGTTGTTGGGTTGCATTAACCAGTCATGAAAAGGCGTCAATAAGGTGTTGCATTGTTGTTACAGGTGTTACAAAAGGTATTATGTTTTGTACTTGTACAGTTTGACAAAACGACAATAATGTCGAAGTGTTTGCAAATCTAGTTACACACTCACAATTCTTTCCACACATACAAGTCATACAAATCCTTTAGACCATAATTTGATTCAATATCTTTAGTTGGGCAAACAGAAGCATTGAGTTCTCACGCGCCGCGTCAGAAAAAAACCCACTTGAGACCGCGATTCAGTCACACACTTCTTATAAAAAACGAGTAAATGACAATTTCCTAATGCATTAGGATTATATAATACGCGATGACTACAATCATTGACCAGACATTCGTAAGAATTTTTCCCTCTATCACAATTAGCTGCAGGCGATCGTACTTGCTAGCTATCCTGCTAGCAACAGCTCATCTAACGGCTTCTGGTTGCCATTCAAATGATGTTCTATTCAGATAAAGATTAGGTTTACACGTGTTGACTTCGTCATACATGTAAAACACCTTTCTTAGCGTCTGTCTTACCTTTCCCGGCTCCATTTGGTATATATTTTTAAGGCCAACCACTAACTAGCATCTCCTCTCCACAAACAGAGCACTCCTGTGAGTCGCACCGGATACGTCATCAACAAGAGTCGCGTGGCACGAGCCCGAGTGTAAACAAACACGCCCACCTTCATTAGTCAAGCTCAAAAGGCAAAATATGTATTTTACTAAATTTGTGTTGTTCTTTTATTGATTAAAATAACCAATACACATTCGTTTACTGATTTTGTAATTAAATATATACTGTAACTAAAGTGCAGGGGATTTGCAGCTCCCGTTATCCCGAAAATGTAATTTTATTTGGCTATTTACATCGCCTTTACATCTCTTATGGATAGTGATTTGTTCTTTGTGCTCTGTTTCAGCTACAGTACTAAAACAAATTAAACACGTTTCCGCCGTTAGATGGCGCTATAAGACTGCAAAAGAAGCAGTAGTTGCATTGCTGTTCCTGCAGTATAGAGAAGTGTTGTTCTACTTGATCACTTGTTATTAAGTCATGTAAATCACATTTCAATTGAGCTCTTGTAATATTTGCCAAATTAATATAAGAAATGTTCGAAAAAACCACAAAACTAGTGGTAGGGGACATGGACTCGTGTCCGATAGGTTGCAGGTTCGAATCCTGCTACAGCTGGTTCTGAAATTAAGTGTCCTTGGGCAAGACACTGATCCCACACGGCTTAGGCTGCCCACTGCTCCGGGTTTGTGTGTGTTCACTTCACTGTGTGTATGTGCACTTTCTCTTGGATGGGATAAATGCAGAGCACCAGTTTACAGTACGCATTTACACTAGTCATTTTAGAAATAAAAATATTTAAAAATCTTTAAGCGTTTATGAATGTATTTTAAGAACGAAATCGTTAGAAGTGCATTTACCCGTGCGCGCAAACACACAGGCGGTTTGTCAAAACTCTCTTTCGACCTAAACCATACCAAAACAATAAAACCGCGACGGCTGCCGAGTGATCGTTGAAATCGCGAGGGGAGCACGTGCTCATCTCTCCTCACCTTCAGCAGAAAATCAATGTGCCGTTACATTTCAGACCGAATCGATAATATGACAGACGAGCGAGGGAAGGCTGTATGAGTCTCGGCTCCGCACGAGGCAGGTGATTTTATTCCTCAAGTTCGCAGATCGTGAATTCAGTCGCTAACGTGAAATGTCGCAATTAACTACAATAAACGGACGGGTTTAAAGGGTCTCCTGAACTGACTGAAGGGGGAGTATTGTCTGGATTTTTCTGAAGACTTTGAGTTACTCTGAGTAGATAAAAGCCATTCTTTAAAATGAAGTGATGTTCTAGTGACATCACTGCCCCTTCAGTCACAGCCCATCATGCAGAAGACCTGACTGATGATGACGCTGATTGGTTTCGCAAGCAGGATTCCAGATTTGTGCACTCAAGCAAACCACATAACGGCAGACATGGATGCAATTTGAAAAGTCACTTTTTTATAATGAACTTGTATTATGTTTCATACACTTCATTCAGGTTACGTGTTCTGAAATTAGGATTTTAATGAGTGCTTTTAAAAATGCTTCAAAAATTGTTGTAGAACAACAGTCAAGTTGTAGAACAAAAGTGTAGCATGTTCTGCACACATACAATTACTCTTCCTATTCTTTTTTTTTTTTTTTTTTTTTTTTTTTTT
>MU204310.1:3196722-3217395 GCA_017309775.1 Paedocypris sp. Pulau Singkep
TAAAACAGAAATACATTTGATTGTACACACACACACACACACACACACACACACACTCAGGGACACAATCACATACATGTTCACACAGACAAACATGCATACTCTCGCTCTCTCTCACTCACACACACACACACAGACACACACACACACACACACACACACACACACACACACACACACACACACACACACACACTCAACTAAACAATCACATATACACACTTTCTTGCTTCTTTTTTCACACACCCACATACACACATTATCACATATTACAGTCCAAAGTAAAATGATTTCCCAGTGATTCCTAACATGAATGTGATAAACATTAAATTATGTGACTGGCTAATGAGTGAGATCTGGATTTACTCTGGAACTTTCTCCCATGTGAACGGGATGGTCATAGAAAGGTGGAGAAGTTTACCACAATATTTACCCAGACTCTCCAGGCGAGCCGCTCTGTAATTGGATTAGAGTGCAGCTTTAGCTGAGGATGAGGAGGTCGAGGAGGATCTGGCCTAAAATAGAGAGGAGAATCCACTCTCAACCAGCTTCACGTGAGAAGTCCTGTCAAACTTTTCTTCTGTGAAGAAGCTAGTCACTGATAGGCAAGCTCTTCATCAGTCTTGAGAAAGTTAGAAAGTTTCACGGTCAAGCTTAGAAGGTTTTCCAAGCATTTTGTGTCACGCACACACACACACACACACACACACACACACACACACACACACATATTGTACACGGACTCGTGTATTTGAAGAAGCTTTGGGTTCGAGTCTTCATCAGGTTCTGAATCTTCAGCTAGACTGAAGAGATTCCTGCAGGGATTTGGAGAAACACAAACCATGTGCGACTGATGACATGTCTGTCTCCTCCCTCTCTCTTTCTATTTCTTCTGGAATTAACATATTGATGGATGGCTGGATGGATGAACTGATGGATAGCCGACAGACAGACAGACCGACTGAAAGACAGACCGACTGAAAGACAGACCGACTGAAAGACAGACAGACAGATAGACAGACAGACAGACAGATAGACAGATAGACAGATAGATAGATAGATAGATAGATAGATAGATAGATAGATAGATAGATAGATAGATAGATAGATAGATAGATAGATAGATAGATAGATAGATAGATAGATAGATATACAGACTTGTAGAATTACAAGACAAACAGGCAGAATTATCAGACAGACAGACAAACTGATAGAATTATGAGACAGACAGACAAGAAAAACTGTCAGACAGACAGACGGACAGACAGACAGGAGACTGCTGGAGTTTTTGGAGTGACAGTACAATCCTTCAGATCACGGCTTTCTTTTTCTGCTAAACTAATAACGGAGCGATCGATACACGGAGCAGTGCTAATGTCTTCATTCGTCTGAGCCACGCGGGACGCGACCCGCCGAGTCCTTGAATAAACCTCCTGCCCTTTGTTGTGGGCGCTTCAGAGAAAGGTCGACCAAATCCACAACAGTTTCCCTCCACAATTGGATGTTAATGAATTTTCTGAAGATCATTTCCCAGAAGGGGACGGCGATGTTCATGTCGAAAAAGGAGAAGTGAAAGTTCCTGAATGTCAAGAGTGAGGCCTTGGAACTCGATTGATTTCCTAGGTCAGGCCTTCCTGTTTATTTATTACCACCAACACACAGGAATGTCTTAAGACCTCACAATTCTTATCATTACAAGTGCTGGATCCCAATCACATTCAGAAAACGTGTACAAAAAAAAGTTGACACTGATATGGTGGGAGAGAAAGTAGAAAGAAGGAGAGAAAGAAAGAGAGAAAAGGATAACGTGTGAGAGAAAAAACAGGTTGAGATGGAGGAAAAAGAGAAAAATGAGAAGGTGAGTGAAAGAGGTCTGTACTGAACAAGCCTGTCTCTCGACAAGACGTTCAAAGCGCTTCTGTTCAGGGAAGTCAGGAAAAACCGTCAAAAATGTCTGGAATTTCAGATTGGAATCTGATCACAGCGACAGAAAGCATCAGCAAATACCATCAGAAATATATGACCTTAATATCCACACACACACATTTTGTGTGTGCTCGGTCGTGTGTGCGTGTGTGTGCTTGTGTGATTGATTGATTGATTGATTAAGAAGAGAGAAACTTTAGCCTTGAGTCTTTATTCATGTATCTTTCTTCATTTATCTCTGAAATAACTTACATTTCATTTGTACAACACATTCCCATGAAATACATTTACACCAACTCACCACAACATAGAGTGAATATGTGTTCAAGTTCTGAGCATTTGTAAGGCGCTTTTCACAGTTTTAACTGTCTCAAAGCGCATGTGTGAATATGTAAGAGGATAGTTGCTTTTTATTCAGTTGATCGTCTGGATTATTGGTGTTAAGTTAATGGCTATGATTATCACTATGACTATGACAAAGACAAGTGGCCAAGATAAAAAACTTCTAACGAGGAAAAAAGTCTCCTCTGGCATTCTAACACTACAAAATCAGTGCGTAGGTTGTTCAATCTGTTTGTGTGTGTGTGTGTGTGTGTGTGTGTGTACATGTAAAAGGAAAACTTTCTAAGTGTGTGTGTGTGTGACTAATAACTTCATAATGACTTTAAATTTGTCTCTCTATTTCCCCTTCTCCCTCTCTTTCTGTGAGTGTTGGTGAGTGTGTGAGTGAGTGAGTGTGTGTGTGTGTGTGTGTGTGTGTGTGTGTGTGTGTGTGTGTGTGCGTGCGTGTTTGAGGGGTGACGACAGACATGTCTTGTGTTTGCAGTCATTTTGAACAAGATTGCACCGTGTGTGTGTGTGACAGGTGTGTTATTGTGTGGTGATGTCATGCCGGAGGCAACACCCCCCCCCCCCACACACACACACACACACACACACACACACACACACATCACACACACACACACACACACACACACACACACACACACACACACACACACACTGACCAATTTCTTCTGTATGAGGAAACTATTCCTCACTTCTCTCTCATTGGGATCACCATTGTCTCAGAGCAGCACATAATCTTTACACTGACTTCCTGAAATACAAAATGTTAGAATCTCACCTCACAGTTGTGCTCACGTATACAATTTAAACTCTAAAGCTTTTTATTTGACAAAAAAAGTGTTGTTTGTGTGTATTCTAAATATAATAAATGTACACTTTTGAAAAAATATTTTTTTAATCTATTCACCTGTGTGTGCGTGCGTGTTTACTGCTGGGGAGAGTGTGTGTTGATGCAAGCACTGAGCGCTGTAAGATCACACGTTTCTGGGTTTTGTTTGAGTCTCTGGTCGGCGTCTGCTCGGTGTGTTCGCCCTTATTCACCGTGAAGCGACGGGTCCAGTCGGTCTCTTTTCTTCCTGGAGGAGGCGGGACACGAGCCCCCGCTGGGGCCGTCCTACAGCTGCCGGACCCGCCCCCTCGCTTTTCATCCGCCGCCCCTCACTTTTTGACTTTTTGACTCTTCAGTCACAGTGTTGAATTCTCACATATTTTTCATGGAAAGCAACCAGCAGCTGCAGTCTACAGACTCACATTCACAGAACACACACAAAAAAATAGAATATAAAAATTCGCTATCAATACTCAGTTTTTATTTTACTCTCTTACTCTTTTTTAAGTTGATTGAAAGTACACACACCTGGAAAAAGTTGAATAACTTGGTAAACTCTAAAGCAAATCCTACTTTTGACAGCAAAAGTTTTAAACATCTAAGCAAATAATGTATCCTGCATAAAGCGTTGCATTGTTATACTTTACAATTATTTGACAGGAACATTTGGGGGAACTTCAAAATCAAATAAATCCACACAACACTGCCCTACTGAAATTTTCAAGTTTACAAGATTTATGTACTGCATTCAACATCAGTTAAAAAACCTAAAATCGAAAGCTCTTCGTTTTATTAATTTTTTTTTTAATAAATATTTTATATATAATAAAATATTTATATTATTTTCTGCAGTTTTTATTTTATATATGTTCGATCAGCCTTTAGTCTGTCGGAATAAAATGTCTAGACTTTTTGCATAGTTCCTCTCTTTGCAGTTGTTGTTGTTGTTGTTGTTGTTGTTGTTGTTGTTGTTGTTGTTGATGTTGGCACATTTTGAGGGTTGCTGCTTTTCAAATCATCGACATGAGCTTGTTCAGTTAAGTGTGCGATTCACTTTTGATTTTAAGTTCGGTTTGACTCTGTTCCTAAAATGACATACTGACCTTCGAAAATACACTTCTGCTCTTGTTTTAAAGTGTCAATCAATTTGAATAAAACACTTCATTTCAACCAAAGCAAACAAAAGTCACACCAAAGTCAACTTTTTGTATGAGAAATGGGAAAAGCTGTTGCTCGACAAACATCAATTAGTTTAACTGTTTAACTGGTGCAGTATAACCCGAGGGTCTTTGACACTATTAGTTTTAGAGGGGGATCAATTTAAATGATGCAAACTTGTAAGAATTTGTGACAAATAACACAAGCAATGAACGCTGTATGTGTGTCACGCTTCATGGCGTTTTGTAATATTGTACATATTCGCGAAATTACCGTGTGTGTTTTACGCGCGTGTATGTGCGCGTGAGCTTCGCGCGCGTGTGTAATCAGTAGATGTGGCCGATACGAAGGAAAAAGATCCCATATTTAAACGGTCCATTTAAATGAAGACGTCACTTCGTTGTGCTAAAGCAAACAGCGGACGGGGATAAAACGCGTTCATTCTGATTACAGCTTTATGAATGTTGAGTCAATCCGGCCTCATAAAGCAATAATGCGCACTTGACTGCATCTGATGTATATATATATATATATATATATATATATATATATATATATATATATATATATATATATATATATATATATATATATATAAATCCTGCTGACCAGGACAGAAACCACATAAATTGACAAGAACCCGGAAAAATAAATATATAATTATTTAAAACGAAAATGCGCTAACAACCTAGTTATTATGGTAATATTGTTAGATATTTCTTTATATCGTTTTGTTATTTGATTTTGTACGAGAAAATACATGTATAAAAAAATGTATATAATAATACAAGTATATTATACGTACAGTATTAAAACATTCTGTAATATATTACAAATTAGTTGTACACAATTTATAATTTTAAATTGTGACATTTATTTTGAATATACGTAATGGAAACAAAAGTATTGTATTAAAGCATATTCATAAAAAGAACAAAATATGTCAAATGTTTTGTAAAACTAGGCACACTTTATATTTTGATTGGTTTGTAAAATAAACGTGCACAATATTTAATTACCAAAAAAAACTAAAATAACAATTGAATAATAAGCAATTTAATAATAAGTGTTCAATAATGTTTTATTACATAACATGTATTCTGCACTAAAGTAAATTATGCTGTAAAAATTGCACATGAATGACAATGACAAACAGAACCAACATTGACTGTGAATTGTCTGACAAATATGACATGTTTGAATAGTTTAAATAGTAAACAAACATTTCACACAGTCCAGAAGATCAAAAACTCCTGCTGCCCCTGATGCTAGTTCTCAGGCCGCCGCCGATTGCAGTATAGGGTCGAGACACAATTGGCCGCGGGCTTGGGTTTAACCCGCCAGGGTCACCGTAGTGGCATCGGGGGCCCCGGGCCGTCTCAAGCAGCACGCTAAACCTGTCCCGCATTCCACTCAAGTGTCATGGAGACACAAGACGCAAACATTTCACAACAACATCGGTTCATCACAACAGAATTTTTTTATTTTTTTTTTAATTTTATTAAATATTTTATTCTCATCGAGATTCGAACAATGCCTGGGTGGCATTTTCAACTTTCTACTGCTGGACCACAACTGCTGTATGTTGTACAATATAGTTTTGTATTTTTCAAGTCACAAAAAGTAATTAAATTAAAATCCTTTTTTAAGTGTTTTGTGTAGATAACATCTGAACGTTTTGATGAAATGTAAAACAAATGTACATCCTGAGAATTATTAAGCTGTGTGAGGAACATATATTATCTGTGAGCATGTGTGCGTGCGCGTGTGTGTGTGTGTGTGCGTGCACGTGTGTGTGTGTGTGTGTGTGTGTGTGTGTGTGTGTGTGTGTCTGTGTGTGTGTGCGTGTGCGCGCGCGTGTCTCCCGGGAAACAGAAATGTGAGTGTTTTTGATTAAAGCCGCGGGTGTAATTGCTCTGTGCACTGGCATGGTGTTACAGGTCAAAGGTCACAGCTTTAGCATTAGCATGTCACCTGCCCATAGGTGCGTAACTGCCAAACATTAGCATCATTACCACATCACAACAAAGAAAACAACTGGCCAATTTTAAAATGACACATAGCTGCACAATTCTCAAATAATGAATCTGGGTTTGAGGAAAGGTTTAATAAAAAAACAATCAATACCTTTGTGTGTGTGTATGTGTGTGTGCTCACGCACAAGATATGTTGCTCTATTTATCTGTTTTCTGAAAGGCTTTTCCAGTCTTTATGTAAATTATTTGTAAAAATGAAACTTACAAATCACACTACAAAACAACATTGACAATCACAAAACAACATTCACAATTCACAACATTCAGAAAGGGAGAGAAAGAGGAGAGGCCAAAAGAGAATGAAGAGAGGGAAAGATAAGGTTTTCCTTTCTTTAGTAAATGAAAAGAAAATCTCCATAAAATGTTTTTTCATCATGTTTGACAATGCATTAATGCATTGTTAATTTTTATGTGATGTATATGTCAGACTTGTTTACTGAAGGGAAGGCACATTGGGCTTTCAGTCTCAGCCAGAGGTCACAAGGGTCAAGATATGGCTAAACCAATCAAAGAGCTGCTTGAGCTGTGACATCTCCTGAGGGGCCTCATGCTGGAGCCACGCCTCTGTCAGAACTTCACACCTGTGACAAGTGATAAACACTCACACCTGACTGAGTCACTTGCCTGGAGCCACAGTCTCTTTCTTTCTTTCTCTCTCTCTCTCTCTCTCTCTCTCACTCTCTCTCTCTCACACACACACACACACACACACACACACACAACATCTTTCCTAATACAAAGGTGTGTGTGTGTCTGACAGGTTTTACAGTGTTCAGTTCAGTGAGGTGGAAAACACACTGACATCTGTCTGATACAGTGATTTCCAGCTGATTGCGTGTGATGCTCAGGGTGTATGTGTGTTCTGTTTAACACAGTCTGTAAAACATCCTTCATTAGTCAATCACACGCTTGTTTGCCTCAAACCGAGTGTGACAAACCGGGTTATTCTCTTCACAGAAACATGGAGATGAAGATACCGCTAACATGAAGAACAAATATTGCCTTAAATAAGCTACCATCGTCAAGCAAAGTTTTGTGGCCCCGGTGTGATGAAAGGAGGCTGGAAACTCTGAGGACACGTCTCGCCTTTATGAGATTTACACAATTAAACAAAGGTCAAAATAGATTGATCCCATATGGGCAGATGGATCAGTCTCAACAAGGAGGAACAATTTTCTCTAAATGAAAAAACAATTGCTTTAAAGTATGTGAATTGCATTTAACAAAGAAACATGTGATAAATATATAAAATTTTTAGAAAGAGAGAGAGAAAAAACAAAGAGAGAAAATGGAAAGAGCGAGAAAGATAGTAAAAACAAGAAGAGGCAAAAGAGAAAGAGAAAAAATACAGAGTGAGAGTAGGAGAACAAAAATAATAGATTGATAGTGATGGAGAGAGAGAGAGAGAGAGAGAGAGAGATGGAGAGAGAAAGTGCAGGACTGAGAAAGCGAAAAATTAGGGGTGAAAAAGAAGGAGAAACCGAGAGAAGGAATGAGAAAAAAGAGAAAAACTGTAAGAAAGAAAGAACGAAAGAAAGAAAAAAAAAAGAAAAAAAGACTTGGAAAGAGTGAGAAAGAAGGGCACAGGGAATGTGGAAAATAAGCAACAATTAAAGAGGGAAAACTAAAAGAAAGGGAGAGAAAGAGGAGAGGCCAAAAGAGAATGAAACGAGGGAAAGACAAGTTTTTCCTTTTAGTAAATGAAAAATTAATCTCCATAAAAATGTTTTTTCATCATGTTTGACAATGTACTAATTTATGACCGGGAAAAAAAATGACTATTTTAAATGTAAATACAGTTTTTTGAAAATCAGGCTTAGGGCAGAAAATGTGAAATAAAAAACCTGAAGTCCCAAGTCAAGACACTGTAACAAACTTCATGTGTGGAAAATCCCGGAGTGAAATCAAACGACAGCCTAGACAAAAAAAAAACATCCGTGTCGGGTTTTTATTCGTTCTACCAACAACTTTGGTAATTTCAGCAAGATTGAGCAAAACTCTACAACATCCAAATGCCAATGACCAATAAATAGCACAGCAAAATAAACACATTTTTAAAGTTGAATAGTAACACACTTCCCCTTGCTAGCGTTAGCAAGGCACTCAATCGCAACTTAAATAATGCTTTCAGACTTCACTTGGCACAAGGACATAATAAATATCGTTCATGAGAACACAGCGGCCTTGGCTCGACCGTAGCATCTAGCATCTAGCGCAGTAAAACACGTCGGTTTGTCTTCATCTTGGGTTTTCACAACAGTCCGGCAGACGTCTACGTAGCGAGAACATCGGTTTTCCTTTATGGATGCTCGGGAAATGTTTCCTGAAGCATGCATGATCTGATGCCATCGTTGAGTCCGTCACGTGGTGCTGTGTTAGCTGACTCACGAGGTGAAGTAGGAGCTCTGCATGGAGTACAGACGGTCAATTGGGTTCCCCACCCGCGTCTGCATCGGCCCACCGTCCACTGTTAGGAAGCAGTCGCTTAGGCTAGTCAGAGACGTGTCGCTGTCAATGTCGTGAAATATCGGGTCGTTTCCTGTGACCAAAGAAGAATTGGAAAGAAAAATGTAAAACAACAGTTTGTCGTGGATCCCAAATCACGTGACCACGAACTTTTATCTTGAAGCCGCGATCGGATTTTTTTGCTGAAGTTATCATGCCGCGGCCATCTTGTATATCCATATGCTATACCGATCTATTGTAACCAGGTGTTTCACATTCATGATTGCTCATTAACTCCTTTTTCCCAGTGTTATTTGCCAGATTGTCTGTGCTCTATGCCAGCGATTCCCTAGTCTCGTCTTGTCCTGTATTTTTGCTGACCCTGATCTTGTTTCTCGACCCTCGTTTTTGCCTGCCGATTCTGGATTTATTGTTGCCAAACTTTTGCCTGTCATTTGGATTAACCCCCTTGCCTTGTCTCTGCTATTACTGCCTACCGTCGATGATCACTTGCCTGTTCGACTCTGATTAAAGTCATTGTATTATTCTACCTCCTGCTTCCTCATCCATTATGTGCATGTGGGTCCAACGCTTACGGGCCGTGACACAGTTAACCACCCATTTTTGGGCCGTAGCTTGGATGTCTAGCTCAAAAACAGGACCTAGCAAATTTGGGTTGCTGTTGCTGCTGTCTCATTTTTCATATAGTTTGGTTTTGTCCTTCAAATACATTTTGTGAAGATTGATTGACCTGGTCTAAAGTGATACGCGAGCTCTGGACTCGACTAGCTGGTCTGACGGCCACTATTTGACGTGATGGGCGAGTGTCTCACCGTAAGGATTCATGTGGTCCCCTGGCATCTGCGGAGGAGTCAGGCCTTGCTGGAAGGGGTCTGTGCTGTACCCACTGCTCTCCATACTGAGCAGCTGATGCTGAGGAGGCGGGGCCAGAGGAGTGTAGGAGCCAATCAGGTTGTCCATTCGGCTGGAGATCACGTCTGGGGAAGGAGCAGAGGACAATTCTAAAATACACTGGGGCTTAAGTGTACTGAAATGGAAAGAGAAAGAAAGATCTCCGCGGTTCATGATGCTCTGATCTATCATCCACATTCTGCTCGGTAGGATCCTCTCACCTTGGCCGAGTCTCTGGGAGTTTTGCTGCTCTTGCTGCTGTTGTTGTCTGCGTGCTAACTTCTTCATCTGACAGGAAAACAGCACACGGACGATCAGAATAACACTCAGAAGTATTGTCAGCAACATGTCACTACACACACATCTACATCCAAACACACACGCACACGCACGCACACACACACACACACACACACACACACACACACACACACACACACGCGCACACACACACACACACGGTAATCTATACTCAAACACACAAGTATGTCTGTTTATACAGTGCATATATATGTATACACACACACACACGAATATATGTATATTTACTTGCTATTTAATTTTATTATATCATAATATTGCTTTAATTGTTTTAAGAATGAATTAAATGCTTGTACAGTGTTTTTGTTAAAATAATAATGTAAACATCTACAGTACTACACACTATGCATCGTATTATGTGGGTTATAATCACTGATGTGGAGCAATGCTCAACTGGATCTTCTGACCTTTGCCCTCTGGTTCTGGAACCAGACCTGCACGACTCTCACGCTCAGACCCGTCTCTGCCGCCAGAGTCTCTCGGACCTGTAAGTAGAACAGCGTCAGTTCCGAAGGCCGAAGTGACGGACCAGAAGCAGCACCAGCACCTTTCTGCAGGGCTTGGACGAAACCTCGAACGAAGCCTTGAAGGCCCGACGCTGCTGTGTGGTGAGGATAGTGCGGGGTCTCTTGGGTCTGCGGGGGTCTTTGCTGTCATCTCCGCATTTGCCCTGACCTCCGGATTCCTTCTCCAGCTTCACATCCAGCTCTTCATCTTCACTCTTGTCTGGAGAAACAAGACGTCTGTGTTCTGTATTACAGTGGAGGTGCGATACTGAGACTAGCAGAACACACACACACACACACACGCGCACACACACACACACACACACACACACACACACACACGCAGACACACACACACACACTCTATATTTCTGTGAACCTCTCTCACACACCCTTTCTTTTGTCACAATCTTCTCTCTTTTCTCTCTCCCTTTTATAAAGAGATGTTGTGATTAGTAAACATGTTGTGATAAACTCTCTCTCTGTCTCTCACACACGCACACACTGAGGTTTGTGACTCACCGGAGTCGGAAGCGTCGGGACTGAGCGGATGCAGCAGGTCTTTCTCCCGCTCGTAGTCGCTCTTGCAGAGCAGCTGCCCGTCCTTCAGCACAAACTCATCTCCTTTACACAGCAGCTGCTCGCAGACACAGCAGCAGAAGCAGCCGAGGTGGTAGACGCTCTGCAGTGCTCGCATCACCAGCTCACTCGGCGAGATCTTCTCCAGGCACCCGCTACACTTCACCGCAAACAACCTGATCAACCAGAGACTCCAAATTAACACCTGCCTGTCTGTCTGTCTGTCTGTCTTATATACGTTCAAGTTTAGAAGATCATCCAAATATCTGTTCCCGTGGATTATTGTGTGATGCTCAATTGAGAAATTATCAGAAGAGATCGAAAATCTCAAATGTTTTGAGATGCATGTAATACCTGGAACAGGAAGCAGTGGAACTTCTAAAGATCATCTTAAATGAGTAATAATAATAACGCATTCAATTTTATTTTTGTGGCGCCTTTCTTGCTTTTGTCACTTTGTCACTTGCATACACACTTTGTGACAGTAAATAGTCGCTCTCTTTCACCAGGAAATAAGTGTTCACCTACTTCATTAAAAACGTCATTGAAAACGTCATTAAACAAAACATTTCTAGGCCAAATTGTTCAAATTCCACTCTACAAACATCTCAGAAATCTGAGTTCATCATCAATTGTTGTGTTTAGAGAGCAGTGCTAATCCATCTTTATTAGCATTAACCACCACCATGAGAAGTAAAAGCCTTGGCGGTCACTTAGTCAAGCTCAGAAGAGCCAGTAAATCTCTGATCTCTGGGATTCTCTGCTCTTATTCATCCGTCTCTCTCTCTGTTTGTTTGCAGTGGATCGCAAATGCAACAAACACAAACTTATCCCTGGTTTGCCACCAAAGATGAGGTCACGTCTGAAAAGACTTATGGATTCCTACCAGACATCTCAGCCAACACTGAGAGGGAGAAAGACAGAGAAAGAAAGAAATATATACAGTCAGTATACATACACACATCCCATATATATACATATACACACGTATATGTAGAGAGGAGTTTCAAGAGATCGAGAGTGTATGATACGGAGAAAAAGAGTGAAAAATATACCAGATAGAAAAAATAGCAATCTAGTAATAAGTAAAAAAAGAATGGGAAAGAGAAAGAGAGGATGAGAAAAGGAGAGAAACAGAGAGAGGAAGAGAGCGAGCAAGAAAGAGAGATGGAGAGAAAGAGAGAGAGAGAGAGAGAGAGAGAGAGAGAGAGAGATTACTTATCACAACATCTCTTTATATCCTCTTTAACTGCTGAAGAAACATGAAGACTTGTGCTTTATTTGAAAGCGGCTGAGAAAATATACAGTGGGACTTAAAGAAAAATGTTGTTTTTTTTTAAAGTTCCTTGTTCTCAGGTATTTTCTTAAAAGTAAAAGATCGTCTTCAAAATGAAAACACACAATTTATATACAATACTATTCTGCACATATACGTATACACTACACAGTACTGTATATAGACGTAAATATATAATCTTCACAGTGCTAATGTGTAATATGTGAAAACCTCTTCCTGTCTTTGAAATAAAACACCAGTGCGGTTTCTTCCTCCTCCACACACACGTGAGCAGTTATAGATCATGTGAAAGACATTAAATATGTTTTAATCGGCTCTTTGATGAGTGACGCACCAGTGAGTGGATGTGGAAAAATCAAACAGATGCATCAAAGTTTTGTCTGAAAACACACGCTCGCCACATTTCACCAAGAGAACGGCCACATCCACATCACTGTGAAAGCCACAGGAGTGAGTGAGGCTGAACAGAGCATCACACACATCAGTTCAGCTCAAGCCCATGATAGAATGAAGAAAAGGAAGAAAGAGAGAAAGCCAGAGGAAAAATGTGCACAAACATGAGAGGAGACAGCTACAGAGAAAGAGGGACAGAAAAAAAAAACAAAAGCAAAGAATAAATTGAGAAAAACTTGAGAAAAAGATAGAGAATGGAGGTGAAAAGTGAACAACAGGAAAGATTTAAGTAAAGTGAGAAAAGTGAAAGACAAGGCAAAATGAGAGAAAAAATAACTGAATTACCAGAAGAGAAAAATGAAATACACAACAACAAAATAGAAAAAGGGAGAGAAATTAGCTATTCATAATCATATGCAAGAAAGAGTCGAGATAAATGAATAGAGACAGAATGAGAAAACAATGTTGGAGAGGGAGAGAAAGGAAAAGAGAGAAACAGCGGAAAAAATAAGCAAACATAAAACAGATGAAAAAAATCGTGAACCGTGTGTGTGTGTGTGTGTGTGTGTTAAAGCACCAAACTCCACACATGTTAGCATGCTAATCGCTAAACTCACCATTACACGCTGCATAGAAATATATTCGTCACTTTATGTTTGTCTTTATCCATCACAAAAAACACAATAACAATCACTGACGTCCCTTACAAGTAATATAAATAGAAATGTATATTATTTTTAATAATATAGTAATAACTTATTTCATAATAATATAAAAATAATTATAACTCATATAAAATACATTGGAAAAAGTATACATATATATATATATATATATATATATATATATATATATATATATATTTATATACGTACATCTGCATGCTTACGTATATACCATTGAGGGTGCATGTATGTTTATATACACTAATTGCATATACATAATCAGTATTTGTATTTATCCATAAATACAATAATTGTATATACATAAACACTATTTATATTTATCCAACTACAAGTATACTAGTATGAGATAAAACACAGTGCGTGTGCGTGTGCGTGTGCGTGTGTGTGTGTGTGTGTGTGAGGGGGTGTTTGTACAGCTGCTTTCCTAAGTTTGGCAGCTCTATTCAGAATGGAGTTTACGACCACAACAGCAAACAGTACAAGGGAATAATGGAGTTGAAACACACACACCAACAAACACACACACACACACACACACACACACACACACACACACACACACACGTACGTGCGCGCACACACACACTGTCCCCTTTCTTATTTAGTCAAGCAATAATATTATCTTTCTACTGTATGTTTTGTATATGTGGAGCTTACAGGGTAATTTCATCAGGCTCTGAGCTCACGCCGCAGCATCCGTGCCGAGCAGCAGCTTTATCAAACCCAGATCTGACCACAGCGTGAATGGAGCCCAGAATGCTGCCGACCAGCGCCGGGCATCACGCCTCTCACAAACACTGCGCCACACTAACCCAGCAATTGTGCTTTCACAGCCAATTACCGGTTCCCTCAAAGCCACAAAACAGACCCAGAAATGAGGTTAGTTTAAAAATACACACACACTTTACACAAAAAGTAACATGAACGGGAATCAAGTGAGGAAAATTAGCGGCTAGAAAATGGCGCTTGCAAGAAACGTTAATATACAGTAAGTGAATGTTGGCATCAGCAAGCCTGTGTAATCGTACTACAGTAGTTACATTTCACAGAAAATAGGGTGGAAAAATAAATACTGTAAGAATCAATGCTCAAATAGAACCGCTGTAACAAGCTGCTTTGTGATTGGTCAGCTTTAACCAATCAAATGTATGGCATCTATCAGGGTTACAATTCAAAATCTTATTATTCGGGTCACGTTTTCCCTCCACAACTTGTCACTTAAACAGTACTAGGGCTTATATTGGGTGTCAGTTTTATATTACACATATTAATCAGGCTTTTCGCACTAGGAAGGCAAACTATAAGAAGCAACTGTGATGAAAAACCACAGTGAATCTTTAGACCAATTCGGAATCGGACGTTTGTGCCTCTCAAGTGTTTTGGACCTGCAGATTCGCTGTGGCGTGGTTTGGCTGACAGAAAGCAAACACGTCTGCTTAGCGCGGCCGGGCCAGAGCAGTTAGCGGCTTTTGATTGGTGTCTGGGGTGCTGAAGCTGCTAAACTTGAAATCGGACCAATCAGAACAAGGCCAGAACTCCACCGAAAGGCGGTCCTTCACCAAAGCCGCCACCCCCTGAAGCCTCTCATTGGCTGAGGTAAAGCATATTGGCTTCGATTTACACAAGCGGCATCTGTCCAAACCAATAAAGCAGCACATGAGCGGCAGGCCAGATTTCTATCAAGATCTATAGCGCCGGATAATCTCTGGCTTAACACAGATGTCAAAAGGCCGAGCTGGTCTCCAGAGCAGATGTGTCGGCCATTGTTGTCCAGTACCACCATATGAAGAAGAGCAAGTCCGACAGAGTGGATCACCACAATGAGTTAATCAAGTGGACGCCACTTAAAGTGAAGAGCTTGGGCTCCTCGGCTCGACTCCAGAAGCTTCAGCTGCCGACACACATCACAGCAAACCACAACACAGAGCGAGGAGAAGAGACTGAAGCTCAGCAGAGATACATAAATCGTTTTCATTTGATTTATTTTAAAAAAAAAATTCTTTTCATATTTAAAGTTCATTTTTATTTGTACATTTTTTACATGTTTGATATTACCTGTTAAATAATTTTTGAAAAGCCATAAGCCAATAACATAATAAAATGTGTTGTGAGTATTCAGAAATATTTCACTACTTACTTATATAAAAATATTGAATAATAAATAACTTTATTTATTTTACATGGGCTTTTCCAATTAATTGTTGTTTAATTAAAGTATTATTACGGTAAACTATCTTGATTTATGAAATTGTTTGTTGAAAATGATGCACCTTCTTGATACAGATTCATTTTCTAATACTTCCAATCACACGTGCGTAATTGTCAATAAAGGCCTGCACTGATCCTGGAACAGGGCTGTGGAGGTTCATATTGCCTCTGACCTGAGAGACTAAACAAACAGTGTGTGAATCCCTGCGGTCGAGGAGACTGTTGAACAAGACCTGTTAATCTGACCCAGCTCGGAGATTACGGGCTGTCTGAAGAGGCTGACCTCCACCCCGAGTGAGCAGAGCTTCAGCCTGAGTGTTTCCCACAGGATTGTGGTCCTCTGGGTCCTGGAGAGGATGTTTGCTCGAGTTTTAATTAATACTGATGTTATGTTAAATATCTTCATAGCTCCTGAAATCCTTGATTTTGATTGGCTGGTGTGGAAATAATGTAATTATAATGAAATGTAAAAATGCAGTAACATGTTGCCATGGGAACAGGTCATGTATTGTGTATTAAAGGGAAACTGAAATGATCAGATCATGGGAAAAAAAAAAGAAAAAAAAGTGAGTGAAAGAAAAGAGTGTGAGAGAGTGTGCCACAAAAGAGTTTGAATTTGAAGTTTGAAGAGTTTGAAGAGGGCGATGCATCTGTGTGCATTTGTGTTTATGTGTGTGTGTGTGTGTGTGTGTGTGTGTTTATGAGAGAGAGAGAAATAAAGATGGTGTGCATCTTGAAAACGGGAGAAAAGAGAGAAATAGAAAGTCAGGGTTACTTTGATCGATTATGACAAGAAGAGGAATGAGGACGTAAAAACGTTTTTTTTTTCTTTTGAAGTTTCCGCCTTTATCTGGAAAAACCTAAATAACAAGCGCCGACTCTCAATTGTCAGACCGCATTCTGATTTATGATCCGGAATGATGTTAGGCGGAAAAACAAATGAAACAGGCTGCATTGCTCCATCCCTTTTTCTCACACACCATTTTTCTCTCACGTTCTCGCTCTGACACACACACACACACACACACACGCGCACACACACACACACACACACACACACTCTCTCTCTCTCTCTCTCTCTCTCTCTCTCTCTCCATCTCACTTTCTTTCACTCTCGCTTTCTCAATCCTTCTCTCTCTCTCTCTCTTTCACACACATACACACATACACACACACACACACCCTTTCACATTCTCTTTCTCGTTTCTCTCCACCCGAGAACACACAAGTGGAATGTGTGCTACTTGTTAAGACGTGTAATAGTCTTTTCATTTTCCTCTTCATCAGCTTCTTCAAATCGACCGACTCTTTGATGCTGGATGAACAGGTTGGGTTGAATTCTGTGTCATGTGAGTCATGTGATCAGCATCAGTGTGTGTTCGCTTAACACTGACATAATCATAACAATAATCTCAGTGTAATCAATAGCTACAAAATCTTGTTATTACAGTTTTTGTAAGTTTTCTAATTTCTTAGAAATTAGTTTCTAAGACACTAAATTCTATTGTCTGAGCCAAATTCTCAATTCTCAATTCCAAAATTCTACAAGTCAAAATTGATAACACTTTTGTCTGATGATGTGAGGTACAGAAACATATGTAAAGTAAGCCAGATCAGTGAAAATTGGTTTCTGAGGCTCTACGAAGGATGGAAATCTGAGGAAGAGTGTGTGAGAGGAGGTCGAGGTATTCAGCAAAATGAAAGATTGGTCATAACTATTGAACAGTACGTAAATATACTGCACCACACCACAGTACACTGTAAGTAAATACACTTCACTACATCACTGTACTGGAATATTGTAATACTGGGTTGGTCTAACGATTTCTAGGATCAGCGTATATTTTTATATAACTTCACGTTCTCGTTTTGGGGAATTGATGAGTGACACACAGGGGTGTGAGTGTGTTCTCCCCGCAGCAAGACCCTAGTTTTTCAGATGGTCCGTGAGAACAAAGCAATTACTGGAAACTAGGTGAAATTCAGCAGAAGATCATTTAGGACCTTAACCATTTGGAGAATATCAAGTCTCAGTGTCAGTCTTCTCTGTTGCCGAATGCCGAAAATTTGCACACACTACATGTAAACGCACAATATCTCAGTTTGCCTTTATGTGCTAAATGCAAAGGTTTTCTTTGTTTTGCAATCTGATTTTATATTACAGTAGACAATAAACTTTTATTTTAGTGTTTGCTGACTGCTCACTAGTGCTTTTCATTCTGATGGACTTGAGACACGATTTGATCACATAGTTCAGTTTTGGACTCAGATTGAACTGTTTTGAGGTGAAATATTGGTTTTGCAAGAAGAGTCTGATGTTTTGTGATTGTAGCTTGACAATTGGGGTTTGTGTTTAGAGTTTTGAGAAAAGGAGAGCAGCATTCAAAAATGTGTCTTAGCGATTGAGAAAAACTGTAATTATTCAAAAAATAACAACTATCAAATAAAATCCTGGATAGTGCTTTTATTTAATAATTAGACTTGAGTATGTATTAGATTTTGTGGATATTATTATTAGTATAGGTGAATGTTAAAAATAAAGTATAGCATCAACACACTAGGTAGTAAAAAAAACTTGATATTTCAATAAATTACCAATAAAATAACACAATACAATACATAATATAATATTACGTGATAGTGTCGATAAAAGAACTAACTGTAAAAGTAACAATAGAAACAACAC
Source organism: Paedocypris sp. Pulau Singkep (assembly GCA_017309775.1). NCBI lineage: Eukaryota > Metazoa > Chordata > Actinopteri > Cypriniformes > Paedocypris > Paedocypris sp. Pulau Singkep. The sequence goes on from MU204310.1 coordinate 3,215,056, forward strand.
AAAAACACAAATAATAATAATTCCTTTTTCCTTTATTTATACTATTATACTAAATGATAATGTTTCATTTGTTAACACTGTGGAAATATTATCACTGCAGATTATTTGTAAACTCTCGATTGAGAATGAGGATGATGATGATGAAAGCAGGTCACATGACTGCTCTGCGCTTGAGGTGTGAAGAAGAATGTCTGGAATCTGATGAGCATGTCTTCTGATTAAATATATTCAGGACGGACACGTTTCTTCATGTGCACAGCAGTAAATCAATCTTCTCACACATCTGTGTATAATACTCTGCATTGTTTTCATTGTTTACAAAAACAAAACTAAATTAAATCCAGATCACAGATCCACATTGAGGTAAACATGACACGGCACCGCCCTTCAATTACAGAATACCAATAACGTTTAAATTTGTTATCCACACTTTTTGTCTGTCTCACTCTCCCACTCTGTCTCTCTCTTCTCCTGTCTGTCTGAGAGAGACAGAGAGAGAGAGAGAGAGAGAGAGAAAGAGAGAGAGAGAGAGAGAGAGAGAGAGAGAGAGAGAGAGAGAGAGAGAGAGAGAGAGAGAGAGAGAGAGAGAGAGAGAGAGAGAGAGAGAGAGAGACAATGAATTATTGAAACCCAGTTAGTTGATATTAAACCACACACCAACACATGCACAAACACACACACACACACACACACACACACACACACACACACACGGACACACATATGGACACACGCACACGCACATGCGCGCACACACACACACACACACACACACACGCACACACACACACTGTTTAGAGGTCTATCATGTTTCACAAAAGCCCTAGGTGACAAATTCTCCTAATGTTTGTCTGACAGAGATACACTCACACACCCTCAATTTAACAGCAAAATACTTTTTTTTCATACAAAAAAAAGTATTTGATCCTATTTAGCTTTTGTTTTTCTGAAAAGATGTCAAATCCCAAATGCTTGCGTGTGTGTCAAGTCATAATTGTTCTAGACGTAGTAAAGACTTCAGAAGGAGACTGGAAGGCTGTGATGGCGAGAAGCATAAATCCACGGCAGGACAGAGCGGCGTGAGCGGCTACGAGCCACACGGGGGCAAAGGAAAACATTATGGGGAGACACAAAAAGACAAGAAAGCAACTGGACACTGTCAGCATCAAAGCAATAACAAGAGGAAACTGAAAAACGGTTCTTTCAAAGCTCCTGCTTGTACAGAGACGTTGTGAATTCATGGCGCAAGCAGATGCAGATATTGAAGCTTGATAGCTAACTAGCTGTCTAACCCAACCTTGTTTGATTACTCAAGCCTTTGGCATGAAAGGTTCTAGCATGAGCGGTTCAAGTTCAAGTTCAAGTTTATTTATATAGCGCTTTTATTAGTTTGCGATCAATGCCAAGTCGCTATGCGAATTAGGGAACATTAGTCTTTTAAAAAAGAAAAATGTCCCGTGTTCTTCGGTGTTCACACTATGGGCTATGACCAGAAGAGCAAGCTAGATCGCGAAAATCAAAACCTCTCTGGCGGGGTGAGAGGAAAAAAATTGGGAGAACCCGACTCTCTGATGGAAAGTATGGATACCTTACTATTAAAACATACAAGTCGCCGATTCCAAGACTTGAGGAAAAGTCATAAAGTATCCAATTTTAAAAGAACCTAAATATGTCACCTGTACTGGCACAAAACACCAAAAAAATGTATGAGGTTGGTTTCCTAATACGTCCGTGTAGAAATAAAATTAAACTACTCAATGTTTCAGCAAAATAGATGAAAAAACGAACAAAAAGTCAGTCTCAGTCTTACTGAAATGTTGAAAAAAGAAGTGCAATAACCAGAGATGGGGGACTCGAGTCATATGACTTGACTCGAGTCTGACTTGAGGTACATTTTTCATGACTTGCGACTTGATTGAAGTAAGAAAATGACTTGACTTGACTTTGACTCGAGAGCAGGTGACTTGAGACTTGACTTCGACTTGAAGTGGAAGACTCGAAATTGACTTGAACTTTGGCATATAAAAAACTAATTGTGCCTCATGAGCAGCACCTGTGCAACTGTGATTAGCGCCTGCCTGTGACCTTAACGCAGCACAAACCGCTCCGTGCACAGCAGACTATAGTCGAGCTCCACAAGCAGTCACGTTTGACTATAAAGACTTTGAACTGGACCGCGCCAATAGAAAAGGATTCGACAGATGCAGGGAATGCAAGGCAAGAACATCTGACACGACAACCACAACGTCACATTTCATCCGGAATTTCAAGAACTACATGGAAAGGTAAGAAAGTAATTTCTTTATCAATTTAATAAAACGTTTAAAATATCTAAAAGAA
>MU204310.1:3222388-3243181 GCA_017309775.1 Paedocypris sp. Pulau Singkep
GGGGGGGGGCGCTGTAATGGTTTTCCATGTATTTACTCTTTACCCTTTCTCCATGTCTGCACTATCTCAGTTTATTGTTATTGTCTATTGTTAAACAAGTTGACAAGTTTCTTCAGTAAAACATACATTATTACAGAATGGTGGGCATCTCCCAATTACACAACATAATCAGAGAAAGGCGGTCTATAGAAAGCGTTCACACGCGCGCGGTCTTTTCGCGGCTGTTTGCGGCGCGCGCTAATCTCTCATAAACGTTAGCAATAAAAAGCAAGCCGTTGTGAATCAAGCGCAACAAGTACTTCATCGTCGCCAATAAAGAAAAGAGACTTACGAAAAACAAGCTGTGAAAGCCACTTTTACAGCCAGTACTACCAACACGAGTTTTATACATCGAAATATTTGCCATTTATAAATCAAAGGGTTAATTATTTGTGTGTTTTAAATTTCAAGTTGATCAAACAACAAGAATCATATGGGCAATCATTAAACGGCTACCTGAATTCAAAGACCTTTTCTAAAATCTAACTAAATTATTGTAAGCACAAACAACAACACGTGACACTTCCAACAACAACATTACAAAACAGCCGTGCATAAGACATGAATCGAATTGATCGGAAATGGTGTTTAGATAACCCACTTAGATGTCTTAAGCATAATCACAATACTACGGCTAGAAAACAGAATTTCTTATTAGTCGTTTCGCTCCGTTAAACGAATAATCTCGAGGCTATTAATTTCATTATTAATTCTATTGTTTGTATATTTTGATGAAATAATTTCATTATTAATGTCGTTGCTGCTGGCATATGTTAATTAAACATTATTGACATTATATAAACATTCTTAGAAATGACAAGGAACATAATTTATTCTATTATTATATTACCATTGTGTTGTAATTTTTTGTAAAAATGTTGATGTTGTAACTTTTTCTTTTCATCATTACAATGCGAAAAAGAAATTGAATCAAGGCAATCATTAATTTATAAACGAAAATAAAGACCATTAGTTTACGTAGTGCACGCCATCAGATATTTTTTTTACATTTATGCTTTGCATATTTCGTTGATAAAATCGTTTGCTTCATAATTGCGTATATTCTGGCCCAAGTGATATTCAGGTTTTTCAGGATGGTTAAATCTTAAATCGGAAGCATTTCGCATTCTTCTGTTTATTGTGTTTGATGCGTTTTAAAAAAACAGTAACGAAATTTAAGGAGTGGCAATGTGAAGGCACAAATCGAATTTGAATTTTTGCGTGAAAGTCACAAAACAGGCAGCCAGTCAAATCTCGCATCCCCCGGCAGATGCGCACGCGGAAAGGCTGAGACGGGGGTCTTACTGTTGGTAGTCGTGTTTACAGTAGAGCTTCTGGTCTCTGGAGAAGCAGCTCGTGGTGAGAAGCTGCTGACACACCGAACACTGCACACACTCCTCGTGCCACGAGCTGTCGTTCACACGCAGGAGAAAGCGGTCGGAGATGGGCTCGTGACAGCCTTCACACACTCTCTGACGACGGGCGCAGTCTGAGCCTGAGACACACACACACACACACACACACACACACACACACACACACACACACACACACACACACACACACACACACACGGTCACTAAAAATCCACATTCCATAAATCACCTAAGTAAATGTTGAAAAAAACCGTCATTAAAATAAAACTTAAATGTAATATATAAAAACACACACAGCAACAGAGCAATCGAAATAAAACACATCTTTAAAAAAATAACAACGCAGCAATTATTTAATGTATGTTTCAATATTATTTTACATAATTTTAACGATCGCTTGAAAACAAAAGAAAGAAAACACGTGAGAAAACTAGTAAATTACACAGCGGATATTTTCTAATTAATATTTGCTTTGAATTATTACATTGGAAAACCGAAATTCACTGTTCTCTAAGTGTATTTTTAAATTTTGAATTTTTATTTAATTTAAACGGTATTCTTCTAAATCTATGAGTTTAACTATTGAGGATTTGCTTGGCTATTTATTGAGTATTGCACAAAGAATTATTTGTATAATGTTATTTGACGTATATTTTTCTCGATATTTGTCAGCTTGAATTGTACTTTAATGGCATTAAAACGGCAGTTTTTCTTATTGCGATTGTGATACCGTAGTTTGAAACATTTCTTAAATTATTTGACCTTGAACTCACCTATCAATCCCAAACTCTCTCTGCCGGTTCTGAACTGGTCTTCAATTTTGATTCCGTTCAACATCTTCATTCGTGCGCCCGGACCTGTTGCGATGTCCAAAAGCGTCAAGCGGCGGGATCGTGAAACTGACTAAAGTGAGGTTCGTAACGACAGAAACTAAAAGTGAAAACCTTCTAAAGATTGTCTGTGTAAACGAAACCGCAAAATTAAAAATGTTTTTTTTTTTTAAGAAACGTTACTGAAACAGTCAGAGCTCTTTTATCTGTCCCGAATGTCTCCAGCAAGTTGACGTTGAACTAGATCTTCTGGTTCGTGACGACCTCGTCCGAGTTCAGAGGAAACCCAAAGATCGTCCGTGATAATCCGTGGCTCCTCGAGTCTCCCACGCGCCTCCCGAGGAGTCAGTGGATCTTCTCGACTCGCTCGATCGCCCCGTTCTTCTTCTTCACAGCTCCGCGTGACGTGATTGGTGCCGTATCATAACAGAACCGCCTCCGAGGACATAAACATACCGCTCGCACACGCGTTCGCGGACGCACGCACGGTGTTCAGAAGAAGAGAGAAACAATTAAACAAAACAAAAGTCATTATCTGTGTACAACCATTTATTCAGTACGACTTTGGGGAGGAACATTTTGACAAACTATCGACATAATTGGAGATTTAAAAAGCACGTGAAACGTTTATTTTTAAAATCGCCAAAAACAATTCAGCTGTAATAATAGTAATAATAATAATAATAATAATAATAATAATAATAATAATAATAATAATAATAATAATAATAATAATAATAATAATAGTGAGGGCACAGTGGTTTTCATGTGCGGTACATTCAGAAAACGTACAATGTTCGTATTGGGGTAAATATAATATGTGTTAAAAAAATTGTAAAACCGCTTGAGAAACCTAACAAAGAATCATTCAATTTCAGATGCAGCTGCTTTATCTACACTGAGTGATACTATCTGCGTGATTAATAAAGACTCTGATAAAAGCCGATTTAATCTCTTGCCATTAAATTTTTCCATGTAAAATTCATGAGGAAACTCTTTTGTGTTTCAGATCTGCTCAAATTCATTTCATACACGTCATATCTCGGGGTAATAATCCTGAGAGGGGAAATAAAAAGAGAGAATAGGGGCCGATGCTGTCTTTATTACTTTCCTAATTAGTATTCTTCTATTTTTAGACAGGCTGATTTACGTTCACTCCATATAAAATTTCCTCAAATATTGACCGTCTGTGATAGAAAGAAAAAGTAATGAAATAAATTGCGAACATTTAAAAACGAGATATTTTTTTCACATTAGTCACGTAGAAGATGATCTCACCAAATATACAGTTTGTATACCAATTTATGTATTACGTATTTGTTATTCATCGCAAAACATAATACGTACTAAAAACATTTTTGGAAAGGAGATCTACGATATTCATCATCTTTCTCTTAATATGTGCGTGTGAGCGTCACATCCGCATAGCTCTTGCGCCCTCTAGCGTTGTTTTACGAGACGTAAACATTTCACTGCAAAATCGTGGATTATAGAACAAAGTAATTACAACGAACAAGTAAACATTATAATTATAATTTTTTTCCGGAGCATGAAATAACTTAAATTCACGGATAAGTTACACTGCTTAAGACGATTTTCATTCATTAAATCAAATGAAGTTGGTGAAAAGGGGTAAACAAAACGGCATTGTTTTACACGAAATTACCTTGATCGACTTTTTGACATAAAAAAAACAAGGGCACGATCATCGAGTCAGAAACGTTATGCTAATTCGTCTTGAAAGAGCAGATTATTACACCATTTATCAAGCTGACAGTCATCAGATCAATAAAAGGCCGAGGGAAAGCTTTAATAATTTTTCTTGAAAATAATAAGTTGTGAAATCTCAGAGATACCTGATATCATCTGATCAGACACGCGCCGGCACACACTCGTCTTGCGTCAATATATGTGTACTGTATGTCTATGCTTAGTTTTCCGGGCAAGAGAAAGAGCGTCTGAAAGCAAACAGATAACTGTAAACATGTAAGGCAATTAAACACACACATGAGAAAGATCTTATTTGCGGTCGCGCAGTTTTATCCTCAGACTCTGATCTGGGAATACAGCGGAAACGAGATTGGCTGATGTGGAAAATAATCAAAATCTAGAGAATTAAAATCCCGCCTGACAGAGAAGCATGTGGCCTCAAAGCTTCGATCAAACAGCGTTTGGTTTATTAAAATCGTTCAAAACTCCGTTTATGTACACGCGTTTTCTCCGAACACGCGTAAAGCGGCCCCGGGACGCGTTTGTAGTGGTGGATCCGAATAGGCGCGTGAACCACGGCGACAACAAATCACTGTCGGCTGTTTGTCGGGTCTGCCTAGTGACACCACATGTAACCTTCTGAGGGATAAAAAAAACCGCTTTCTAACCAAGTTCATATTGATAAACAGCTGTGTTTGGGCTGACAGACCTAACTACTATACCAGTTGTGGGCAAACGTTTTGATTCGCGGGCCACATTGGGTTCTTAACATCAGAAATCAGAAACTTTTTGGCCATGTTGCAAATTACAAGAAGTAATTGAGTTTGGTCTGACTTCTTTACCCTCTTTTACATATGTTAGCAAAAATATATAAATATAAAATAAAACAAAAACAGTGACATGAAATGAGTGAAACATAAATAACGTTATTGCACATTCTTGCATATTATAACATTTGACAAAAGGGCCGGACTGGGCTTCCTGGTTCAGTGGCTGTCAATCACATTCTCACCAGCCAATCAGAGTAAGGGCCACCCCTATGTGAAACTTGCCAGAGGTCCAAACTAAAAAAAAAAAAAAAAGAAATCGACGAAAAAAATCAAACCAAAGCGTGAAGATTTTTGTCTGTTTCTTAGAAATTACGTTTGACTTTACGTTTGGCATCGTATTCCACATAGACAGACAGTATAAAAATAAATGCTACAAATGCACTAGTACAACTCTTTTACGTACATTTTGTGTTTGTGGATCCCCTATTTAAAATGTGTTACATAAAAAAATATGGGGGAATTATTATTCCGTATTAAAACATTTAACGTGCCATATGTGGCCCCCGGGCTGTAGTTTGCCCACCCCTGTGCTATGCAGACAACTCAGTCATTCCTGCCAGTCAAACTTCTGTTTGTTCTTTGAAAGGTTCCAGTAGCGAAACCTTTGACTGTGAAAATGTGAAATATGTATTGTTCATCTTCCCACCCAACCACCCACAATGCATTCCTCTTGCCATGTTGAATACAGAGCAGAATGGTCAGAAATCAATCAACATTTAATCAAAATACTATTGAACACATCCAAGGTTTGTAGATCATCTGTAAACATACAACACCTAACAGATGTTCTATGGCAGATGAAGACCACATCAGTGGCCTCTCCTGTCAGCTAGCAGGAACAGAGGCTCCAATTCACACCAAAATGTTCAACAGAAGATTGCATCGAATGTCTTCTGTGAAAAGTCTCAATCTGAGCTCAGACATTCAGATAGGTCCAGAATTTGGTGTAAAGAACCTAAAACCATTATGCTACTGGTATGGTCAACCTTAACTTCATTGGCACCAACTAAGCATTGTTTAAACACCACCGCCGCGCCTACTGGAGTATTGTTGCAGACTCAAGGAACGCTAAAACACATTAACATCCTGCAACAGGAGAATAATCTTTAAATCTCCAACAGCTTCAGCGACTGTGGTTTAAGTCTGACTTTGGCTTTCTTCATCCTCACTTGTTTAACCGTATTTACACTGTTTTACTGTGTGGTAAACGTTTGTGTGAAGCGGATGGAAAAACAGCCACGTTGAAGATGAAAAGACGACGGGAGCTTTGGTGGAGGTCTGTAAACCTCCAGCTTTCTTTCCATGACGCTACAGCTATCTCTAAAGTTCAGGGGAAATTGTTACCCCTCAATCCATAGCGTAGAAAACATGCTGCACATTAAATTCTCTTAAAGAGAAGTACTGGAGCTTGAAAGAAAAAAGCTAATGTTTAAAATTGTTATTTGGCACAATATGTTAACATTATTAGCACAGAAAATCTAGCTTTACATGTTGCTGAATGTTTTTCATTGTTGTACACTGGTAGTATTTATAATACGATTTACATTGATGATTGCACATTTATAAACAGAGCTTATAAACTATCTATATTCTCTTTCATTTATGGAAAAGAATGTCTTCAGGCTTTAACAAAAGCCTGGCGATAATTTATTCTTCTTTATTCTAATGTATTTACAACATATTAGCATAAACACCTGTTAGCATTAGCATACATACATACAACGCAGATACATAGGATAAAAGTTCATCAGGTAAGTTCGATTTACGTATATACACACATACATACACAGGTATATATCTGAATATCTTGTTTTTGTCTAAAACAAAAAAGTCACGGTGGAGAAAAATGTCCGGACCGTTCTGTGAGTTCTCCTCATGCTCGAGCGGGTTTCATCCAGGTCTCCGGTTGCCTCTCACATCCAAAAACACGTTTCAGGTGAATTAGCACAGGAAAATGGACCTTTGGTTGAGTATGTGTGACGTGTTTATGCTTGTCCTGCTCTGCAAGTGGTTGGCTACCAATCCATTGTGTGTGTGTAGCACTATGATGTCCCAAAATGGAAATGGTAAAAAATTGACGGATGTCAAGGATTTCACATTCAACATTGTATTATGATGTTGACAAAGCACGTTCTTTAATGCTTTAATTTTCATGAAGCATTTTTAACTGATTAAAATAATTAATAAAGTGAAATAAAAACTATGAACAGTTTTTGTTTCAGTCAGTGTTAAAATGAATCACCAGCACAAACATGTAAAAGAAAAGTTTATTCACGCCGTGCAGTATTGTAACAGCTTTCATTGGATTTGTTCATTATTACCAAGGTGGAAGAGAAAAAAAAAGACACTATAAAAATAAAATACTGGAGCGACGCACAATCTAAAGTTACCTACACATTTAAATTAGTTTTTACCATTAGTCATTAAATAGTTCCACAGGAGTATGAAGCAAGCAGTTGAGTCCTCGCCGCATGCGTTTGTGTTGTGACAAAATCCATCACACTCACACAGTCACCAAGAGAAAACGTGTCATGACGAGACGACAGTCTGAACACGACTCTTCATGACAAGTCAAATCACTGGAATCACCTGAGACTCCTATTTACAGGAGACCAATCACATGTTTTGAAGTAGGAAAAATCTTTCACCCCAAAAATAAAAAAATTAGCTCACGCACGCACACACACACACACACACACACTCACATATATTAACACATACACAGAAATGAATACACTCGCATTCACTCATTTATATACACAGACTCACACTCAAGTGTGCGCAACCCCCCCCCCCACACACACACACAGCCTAAGACGCAAATGAATAGCATTAAAAAACACACACACTTGTACGCATACTCATACGAGTAACACGCATATGATTACACACATACATAATTTATCTACCATGTAACATTACCAAGAACGAGTGTCTCTACAATAAGAATAAACGAAAAGTAAACAAATCGAAATATATGTTTAAACATGGATATTAACCTTGTTATGAAATGGATTTATTGGACCGGCCCTTCACAAAGCAAAAGCAGGTGTTTTCTTCGCATCCCGTCGCGTCACACGTCTCATGGACGGGCCACACAGCGATCCAGGACTCGAGACGCACACACACACAGACAGGGACACTCACAGGCTCCGCTGAAGGGCCCCAGGACCATCAGTCAGAACTTCCCTTTAAAGTCATGATCTTCAGCATCAGTTCAGTGGAGAATGTGCCTGTGTTTAAGTGGTTCTAGGCTTCGGAGCTCAGTGAGGTTCTGGTGGGACTGGGCGGCAGGCGAGCGGCGGCGCTGTGTTCCGTCCGGAAACTGTATTCATACTGACACGCACAATAGACAAAACATTCTCTAGTGAACACTGACCTCTAGTGGCAGGAAAAACAATTACTACCTAACAAGCTGTGACGTTTTGGGGACTAAAACAAGTGGAACCTCGTTTAAAAAAATAAAGTTTTCGACTTAGAGGCTCTGAAATATTTTACTCAGAACAGCAAATATTTCACTCTTTCTCGCAAAAATAAACAACAGACACATATGCAGACATATATTAAAGATGTGAATTAAATAAATGCTGGCTTTTGTGGGTGGGCGTCATACCAGTATGAACATCAAAATTGTATTGAGTTGTGTCGCAAAAAAGGACTTGGCAATATGCACAATTTTATTTTTATAAATGTATATAAATACTTTAATATTATAACACACATTTGTTTCATTACAACCTTTAAGGACGACATGGAGACATTGCTAATCGAACATAGAACGCGAAGTAACAGGCTGAATAAATAGATCCCCACGAGGCACGAGCGCAGCACCGATGTCTGTGTACTGTGCCCTTATGAGACAGCGGCTGTATTAGTGTAAGAGATTTTCAGAGTATTTTATTAGATTTGACAGAAAGAGGGAAAAAAGCGTGTCACTCTCTCTGTGCATGCACGTGTGTATGTGTGTGTATTTTTTAACAAATAGCACATTCATAAGAAACAGTAGTTCTGTGCTGTATATTTGTGTTGGGAAAAAGAAAGTACGTTTTTAATATTATTTTAAGGATTACTTCGTCTTATTTCGGCGGATTTGCAAGGAGAGCGTGTCCTGATGGGCCCCAAATACTGTTCTTTCATTTCTTTCCTCGGTCTTATAAGTCTAAATAGAATACCACAAAGGTAAAGTGAAGTGGTTGACTTATAGGCGGTCGACTTATAAGCGAGTAAATACGGTAATCGTTTTATTGAAAGATTTTTTTTAACAGAAACCCATGTCAGCCTGTCTGTCTGTGCGTCCATCTCTCTGTCTTCAATTTTCCTGTCTATCCATCAATATTCATATACATCAAGTCAGAGTAAAACAAAAGAATGGTCTCACCTCTTTCTCGATCTCAGCCAGAGATTTGATCCGGATGCCCATCAGATCCACCTGCTGTAACTGCAACACAGAGAAGGTTCCTCAGACTCTTGCTGTCAACCTCGGGCCGTGTATATTCAAGCTGCCTGCTAGTGTACATCTCAGACACAGCAAAAACTACAAATCCCAGGATGCCCCGTGGAGCGTTCATAATGAGGTGTTATAACATTCGTGTGAAACAGACTCACGTCACTCGATGCGGAGACAAACTTCTCAGAGATCATGAAAGGTACTCCATCCATCGCTGTGACGACAGAAAAATGGGGTTAAGAGCTTGTTTATTACAGGTCAATAACAAAAATAGTGTGTGTGAGGTGGGGGAGGCGTGAACAAACATTTACACACATACATATAATAGTACAGTGTATAAAAATCTCACACTTTGAACTTTATTATTTCAAACTAAATGCAGCTACACGAGATACAGTAAATGGCTGAGAAAACCAACAAATTATAATTGCGTATTTTTGTACTCTATAGTGAAAAAAAAAACGTGAATGAAAATGTTATACTTTCCTTTTTCGAAACACATTAAAATAGCTAATTTACAGAAGTGATTCGATTGGCCACTGTGCATTAAAAGCAGGTGATGGGACAGATGTGAAACATAAACGGACAAATTCGGGTACCAGAGATGGCATAGAGGTTGGAGTTCTGGTGTTCGTAGTCTGGTCTGGTTGTGCTTTTCCTAAAGCAGGCCGGCAGAGTCATGGAAATGTGTCTGTGGAAAACAAAGCAGCGCACCATGTAAAGACAGACCTCACGTCTCCTGTAAGAAAGCAAGTATTACTTGGGCATGACGGGCGCCGCGGTGGAGTTGTTGCTGGAGGTCTGAGTGTTATTGGTGCTGATGCCAGAGTTGTTCAGGATGGGCGATGAGTCCTGGGCCCGTGGAACCTTGCCCATACGATACCAGATGCCCATGTTATTCAGCTCCCTGGATAGAAGGCAAAAGCACAGAGTAAATATTCCTTTCTCGAACTTTTCTTAACCAAAACATTCCTTCCTGCTTCCAGTTGAAATCTGCATTTTACTTGAATTGAAGTTCTAAACAGAGTAGGTATTGTCCAAAATGTAATACGAATACGAAATGTAATACGAATACAAAATGTAATAATGAAGATTTTTTTTTTTACGATTCTAATGCAGCTTCAGGTGGGTTTAGGGAGAGAACCCACCCAATGAACGTGTACTGGGGGGGAGCCTGTTTGGAGCGGCCCAAGATCCGGATGTCACAGATGGCCGCTTCAGTGGAGTCTCTCGGGATGAATTTAATACACAACCGTCTCTTCCTGAAGGCTGTCTCCTCTGAAAAGAGAAAGTGAGCCAGAGGAAGACAAAGAGGGAAGGCCAGAAAGACGGAGAGAAAACAAGAGAGAGTTAACATGAGGAAGAGAGAGACAGCTAGAAATAGAATAATGATAAAGTGAGATGAGGAAGAGTGTGCATTTATATGTATGTGTGTGTGTGTGTGTGTGTGTGTGTGTGTGTGTGTGTGTGTGTGCTTGTGTAAAACAGAGCAAAAGAAAATAAGTATAGGAAGAGGGAGGAGGATAAGGTAATGGGAAACCCCCCAGTACTAAAGTGATTGCCAGATCCCATATGAGTGACATTAGAGCTTTGCAAACTATTAATAATAGAAGACGAACAGCCGAGGTTGCACTCCCGTCTCATGCCTGGGATGGTAAATGTGAGGGTCAAATATTTAAAGCAGATTAGCAAAATCTGAATAGTTTGAAGTGTTTTCCACAGTTTAGTCATTGGATCGTTGGTTCATTGGTTCACACACACGCACACAATGCCATTTTTCTGAAACTGCTTTGAAAAGATTTGCACAGATTTTCCTTCTTAAAAACAGCAGTGTGTATCACGTTTGGTTTGTGTGGCCCTTACGTGTGTCCACGGTTTCCTGAATGGGAATGAATCCCACAGGCAGCGTGTCCTTGATGTCGATGAGCTTCATGTCCACCAGCACATTTCCCAGATGACTCTGTGGAGAGTTCACAATACTCTAAAAAATACTGCTACACCGTGCAGTTTAGTTTAATTCAAATTTGAACTTCAGTATTTTGGAAAAAATTAAGTGACACTTTTAGACCAAAAAGAGTTAATAGTTGTTGGAGAGTAAAAATGTAAAAATGTGTATAAATAGTACAAAAAATGTGTATAAATAGAGTAAAAATGTGTTGGTGTAAGATGCACTCACGTTCTCTTTGGAGAAGGTTCTGGTGAAGCACAGATAGCGGGTCACCTTGGATTTGAAAAGCCCATCTTTCCACAGATCTGCGTCAATCCCGTCTGTTGTTTGTGCGACCTGAGACAGAGTGTGCGATTTGATGAGGAGCTTGTACAAGTGTTTGTACCTGATTGAGACTGAGGGTTAACGTCAGGGGTGGGCAATTGTGTTTCTTTATGATTTGAGCTCCAAAACAATAGAACGAGCTATAGGATGATGCTGCGTTGGTATATCATCTTGACCTGCTTTTACACCACTACTCAAAATGCAAATTGATGCAAATTGAGCTGTGACATTATTTTATCTGTCTTTTTATTTAGTTTATAATAATAAATAATAACAATGAGTTTACTCACAATTAAAGTGAGTTTTCTTTTACTATCTGCTGTTTTTTTATGTACATTATCATATGTACATCACTTTGTTTCCATTTTTTTTTACAAGTTTGTGTTAAAGAGCAGAATTGTTTTGAAACAAAGTTGGTGAGGCTAGTAAGAGCAGCGGTGCCACATTGGGTGTTAAAAATACACATTTTCGGATATGGAGGAATTACAGTGGTACCTCAATTCACAAACGCAATTGATAAAAATACACGAACCGGACATGGACACTGAACGCTATTTTCAGGCTTTCTGATTGCAGAAAGAAGGATAGAAACTGTACTGTACTGCGAGTAGTGTGAAGACAAAAAAAAAAAAAAGCAAGCCGTTTGAGCGATTTCTGGACTGGACTGAAGTGATCCAAGCGCGGATCAAGCAGAAAGTGATGTGCAGAAATGAATGCGAAAGCAAGGTTTTAAAATAAAATAACAATGGAGCTAAAGAAGGCAATTATAGAAAAGCAGGATCGTGGCATTAGTCGGACTTCTCAGTGAAAGATCAGAGACAGGGACAGAGAGAGAGAGGCTGGAGAGCGAGAGTCGCGCGGTCAAAAAAATATGCGCAAACTTTTATTGTTTTGTGACTGACAGTGTAAAAATGAATGTCAAAAATACACTAGTACTAGTAATTCTTTCACATGCATTTAGTCTACATGGTTCCGCTTTTTAAATTGTGTTCATAAAGGAAAGAAAATAAACCTCATAACGAAATAACCACTTGGAAAAAAAAAAGTCCGACTTTCATTTAATTTTTTCAAGCTCGGCGGGCCGGAAAAAAACGTTTAACGGGCCGTGGTTTGCCCAGGTCTGGTTTACATGATTCAGATTGCTTTAAGTACTCAAAGGCTCAAAACTAATGTTGTTTATCAACAAGAAAACAAAACCCATAGTCTACATTTCACAAGTTTGTGCAACACAGACTGTTAAAGAGGAAATGAAAATGCAAGGCCAGCGGATGAGAGCTGGACTCGAGTCAAGGCTTTTCTAAAATGCTAGTTCCGTTTCCTGTCACAGTAACACGAACTTCCCCTCCACAAATTTGAACAGTGAACAGAACCAGATATAATACCTAGTTTGGCATCACGATCTACCCAACCATGTTGCTTTCACCGTTTTAAGTTGCCCAACCAACTTATCTTTACTAATTTAACCTACACAAACATCTACTCAATCATAAAAACAATGATAATTGTAAAAAAAAAAATAATAATAATATAAATAGACATAAAAAAATAATAATAATAATATAACCCTACACCAATGTAATCAACACAAAACTAATTTAACTTACTAACAAACTAAAATTTACCAATTTAACTTATTCATCTAACATTACTGGTTTAACCTACTCAGCCAACTTAACTTGAACATTTCCAAAAATGTAGTTTCACATGTAGTTGTGCCTTTCTGACACGTACTATTACACATTCTGGACAGTTCTCTCCATCACTGTTAGACATTGAGTTGGTTTATGTCGGTAAAGAGTTAAAATTGAAATTAAAATAGCCTGATCTGTCAACTCTCGATGCAATCATAAGAGCAGGTTTATTCGATTGGAATCCGTATGATGGACAGGAAAACACTTCATGGTAGGGGTGGGCGATATGGGTTAAAATTCATATCACGGTATTTTCTAGTGTACAGACGGTATCGGTATTATATCACGATATTGTGTGTGTGTGTGTGGGGGGGTATTATTTTAAATAAAGTACGAAATTAAAACGCAAGGGGAGACCTGGAGAAGCAGCTGTCATTTTTAATACCGTATATCTGTTAAAAGTAGTCCAGACATTTATTTAAAAAAAAACATTTAAATTAAATGTCCTGGGTCTATCTTTTAAGAGAGTGCAAGAGGGAGAAAGAGAGAGAGAGAGAGACATAGACAGTGAGAGAGAGAGAGAGAGAGAGAGAGAGAAAGAGAGAGAGAGAGAGAAAGAGAAACAGTGAGATAGACCGCAAGAGTGAGATATACAGCGAGAGAGAGAGAGAGAGAGAGAGTGAGAGATAGACAGTGAGAGAGAGAGAGAGAGAGAGAGAGAGAGAGAGACAGACAAAAATGGAGAGAGCCAGCGCGCGTCACGCTTTCCCTCTCTTTTGCGCGCGCGTCTGAATCTAAAGTTGCGTGAAACCAAGGTTAACAATCGAAAACAGACTTCGACCAAAAGAAAACGAGCAGAATTTTCTCGTGCGCGCGTTTTTTTCGGACTCACGCTCACTAAAACAGCCGCTCTAAAAAACCGGAACATTACAGACATGGAGCGGCACAGCGCATGCGCGGCACATGCGCCTCGCGGGTGATCTATTAATTTAGTTTCTTACAACGCTTTCTGTATTCGATTAGCAAAGTATCTATGTCGTAATTAAAAGTTATAACGAAACAAATGTATTTTAAAGTATTAAAGCGTTGATATGTGTGTATAAAAAGTACATTCATGAAAGTGCCACGATATCCACGATATTGCAAAATCCATATCGTGGTGCATCTCAATACCGGTATTCACGTTAAAACCGGTATACCGCCCACCCCTACTTCATGGAATGAAACAAATGAAAGCATAAAATCTGCGTTTAAAAAAGGTAAAAAAATCTGAGAAAATCTGAAACACATTCTGTTAACGGAAGTCACGTTTACTTTGCCAGCACTACCCGATTCGATCAGCGTTACACATCCTGCTGTAGATGAAAGATAGAAATAATCTACAAGGCAGCAGCTGCAAAATACTGAGAAGTGTAAAAAAATAGAGTTCAAAATACAATTATTCGTGCAGCTTTTAAGCCACGGCTCTAAATAATCAGTGCTCCAGTGTTGGGCACTCACCACGTCGTAACCGGCTGGAGCTCGACCTCTAGAGGCCACCACCCCAACACCAGTTATGGGGTCCATCGGCATCTCTGGCAGGGCGTCTGAAAGCTCTCGTACCTCAGGCATCATGAAGGACTTCTGGAAAGACAACAGCAGGAATCAGAAAGGATGCATCAGCTGTTCAAACACAACTACTACCACAGGCCGAAACACTTCTGATGTAAGAGTGGTTGATAGACGGATGGACTATAGTTTGTTAGAGAGATGGATAAATGCATAGATAAATGAACAAACAAAGGAATGAGCATGAATCAATCATTGACATTACCATCTCGTTTAAGATATAAAAAAAAAAAAAACGTTAAATGATTAAAAAAAGGGTAGCTAATATTATTGCATTATGATAATATAATTGTTAATGCTTTAAAATACTTTACATTTAGTAATATCAGCGGTAAATAAACTTTAAAAATCTCAAACATGTAGTTTAATTTAAAAAAAACATCAATGTGCCTGTTAAAAAGAACATTCAAACCTCAAGCAATTAACTGAAGTTTGAAAAAAAAAAAAAAAAAAGTCCTGTAATTTTTGCAGAACACCATGTAAATCAACAGATGCAGTGCTGGAATACAAATGAATTTGTCTTTGGATGGAGCTGAAAGTTTTGGAAGGAGCCTGGCAACCAGGCCGAGCCCAAAAAAGCAGCGTCCAATCAGCTGTCAGCCTACGAGCGGGAGGACATGTGAGAAGATCTGCTATAAAGAGCAGAACATGATGATGCGGCACTGGAGAGTGAGACAAACACCAAATGGCTTGTCAAAAGGAAAGGAATGTGTGAGAGAACGAAAGCAGGTCACGTGACTCTTCCAAGTGTGGCTTTTATATCAATCTATCTGTTTTTATGCTATAAGACTTTCTGTCTGTCCATCATTCTGCTTGTCTGTTGTATTTCTATTTCCATCTCATTGTCATGTACATAAATAAGCACAAGGAAGAAAAACAAAAACAAAAATATTAGTATGATGAAGATATAGCTGCCAGCAGATATGACTGGGTTCTTCACACACTATGAAACTGAGACACTATGAAACGGAACACTTACTTCACGTTCAATGTCAAGTTCTTTCAGTCTCAAGTGCCACTTAAAGGCAAAGCATCTCTTAGCTAAAGCAGGGAATAACTATTTGTCACCAATACAGATTAATTAAGAGATGAATAATGAAGGTTTTTTTTTGTTGAAAGATTACATATAAAATTCTAAACGACATAAGGCAGGAATTTTACTAGATCATTAATCATACTTTAAATTACAACGCTTCTTCATAATCCTAATTTATTATCAATAATTTACTAGAGATTTTATCAACACATCATTAATAATGAATGTATATCTTATTTTTTACAAGTGACACCACCAGAAAAAGTCCAAAGAAAGACAAAATCCAGAAAACAAAGGGGAAACACACTTCTGCACGAAGGTCAAACCGCCGGTCCAGTTCGGGATCTCTGTGAGAAAGCACAGCCTTGTTTGCACAGCTGGACAAAGCAAACGGGCTCGAGGGGAACTAACCAAACCCAACCAGAACAATGTCTACAGGCACCAGACTCCTCAGCATCAACCATGACAGATTTAATCTTAATGTGAACATAAATGGCCCTTATGGAGAATGTGATGGGCTAAAGCTGATGCATTACTTTTCTCAGCAATAATGATTAGTTATTTGTTATTTTTATTATTGTTATTATTGTTATTATTGTTATTATTATTATTATTTAGCAAAATGTTAAAAGTTAAATGCGTTATAAGGCATTTTGAGATATACTTGACAATTGACATTCTTGCACACATTCTTGAGACAAATATCTCGGTTTTTAAGTAGGAAGATTCTGACAGACCACAAAAAAAAAATTATCACAAACAGGTTTATTAAATTCCCACTGCTTAATTCCCAGTGTCATGCTTAGTTTAGTTTAATAACACTCTATCCACTGTCAATAAGCATCTCAATGCCGCTGCATGTAACTATTATCACACCATAATAACGACTGACATTGACTATAGCTAGTAAACAGGCTAGAAAACAAAACGGTTAAATAACCCCGGAACTGCTTTGCCTGGTACATTAGGAGAAAGTATTTGAATAGCAGTATGTTGTAATTCCCAGCTTATGGTAATATTTCAAAAATCAGATACTGTCAGAATGATTTTGCATAAACATTTAGATAACACCATAGACAAGACAAGCTAATCTGGTGAAGTAAAAGACCCACGGAAAAAAAGTTCCAGGTTTGTTCAAACTGCACAAAAATTTTTGGAAAAAAATTAATTTTGTATTTTGTTCTTCCATGCAGCAGCAAAACATTTTTCAACAAAAGATGTGTTAATTGTATATTGTAAAAGAATGCAATTGCATTGGTTAATTGTATTTTTGTATAAAAGCACTACATTATTACCTACACTGTAATACAGTATAACGGTATTAGTTTAATTGTGTGTTTACTCGGCCTGCTAGCTGTTAGCATTAGCCGGCAGGTTGCTAGGGAACTATAGATATTCAATACTTAGCCTAGCCATAATGATAACAACACAGAAGAGCATATGCCTGTAACAATGAAAGGTTTTTGATACAAAAGAACAGGTATATCTGCAAAAAACGATTGACGTAATCGAAAGACGCTTCAACGCGCACCCCACTTTACAACTAAAGCTTTTTAAAGCGTTGCATCATGTCTGGATAGCATAGCTACCGGGCGGGGTGATAAAGCCTCGGCAGTGCGTGTGACCCCCCTGAGGCGGAGTGAGCGGGAATGCGGCGGCGCGCGCTTGAGATCAGCGGGAATAGCTCAAATGCTAACACGGCAACTGCTAACCGAAGACTCACCCCAGCAAACACCCCGCGCACATACAGACCGATGCTGCAGAGTGAAGGCGCGCGAGGCCGCGGAATCCGTGTCCGATTTTTGGTACGGATCACGGCTGGATCTCTGCAGTCGAGTTTGTTTGTTTAATCCATCGTAAACGACACCGTTCACGGGCCTGCCCGAGTCGTTTAGGGGTCTCCGAACGCTGCCATGTCTGAGCACCGACTAACTTGTCTGGGTGAGAAAGGGGGCTTCTCAATATGCCTCCTCGTATCCTCGATCCTCCGTCCTCCCTCCCATGAACCGGAAATTGAAACTGATCGAGCCGTTGCACATCTCAATTGTGTACGCTGAGGAGCGAGGAGGCTTCTGGAGGAGTCATAAGCGAGGATACACACAGGAGTATCATATGCAGATATGTTTTATGGGCTTAGCGTGACGCATGTACAAACTCTCCTCCCTTGAGAATCTGCCGCAAGCGCACCAATACTGTATAAACACGCTAGTGTAAATGTGCAGACTTGTACTTGCTGGTTATGTTTTGATTGTAATTTCGATATATTTTAGGCCAGATTTTATTACGTTTGTTTACAGTTTGTCTTTATTTTAATGTCTTTTTGCTTTTTAATAAACGAATGTGTCTTTATTGATTAAGAGAGAATGAATTTAACATAGAAATGTGTACAGTATTTAGTTTGGAGTCATATGAAAAAAGAGATTACCATTTATAAGTACTGTACTTCACTGTTATGCAAAATTCTTTCTAAACTGATGAGAAGACCAAAAATTATTTGAAGGACGCAAGGATTTTGATTCCAACTACCCTAGAAAGCGGAACAGTGTGGGAAAATAAAATACCTGAAAGTGTTTCAGTATTTGCGAAAAGATTTACATGTGCAAGACACAAATGAATGTCATAAGTGTTGTAGAAAAGTTGCTGAATTTTATCAAAATAAATTTAAAAGAAAAAGACAAAAACAAACCGTTGGTAACTGGAAATAATTTTTAATAAATCTTGGTAAAATTAAAACATAGACAACTTTCGTATTCCATGGAAGTTAAAACTTTTACAACATAAATAATGATCTGTAATGTTAAAGAATCTATAATAGAGCTTTCGTTCTATTATAGTGTTTTACTTCACTTCATTTCTTTGGACATACTGTACTGTGGAGTTTGTTGCAATAGCGGTAAGTGGCCACTTGTAGGCACTACAATCTCGACTGATGATGTGCTCTCAGTCTGGAAGGAGAGAGAGGATGAATGGTGAATGGTTCAGTGATGAAAACTAAAATATTGTCCGAGACTGAAAACATACAGATGTTTTTTAAAGTAATGAACAACTGGACATTTTTTTCATTCACTGATTTTGTATGTTGCTGTGTGTCTGAAACATTGAAGCCTGTTGTATGCACAGTATATGGATTCTATATACAGTATACTTTATGGCATTTGAGTAGTGTGATTTTGGCAGAGGTGTGTGTGTGTGTGTGTGTGTGTGTGTGTGTGTGTGTGTGTGTGTGTGGGTGTATTTTCACAGTTTTCAAAGATCATCTGGCGTGTAGGCTTTCTACAGTATTGTGTTAGTGAAGCTTTTGCTTTACAGGAAAGGAAAAGTACATTCAAACTGTAAATGTATGAGTTATGTAATTGTATGTTTGAGCAATTTGTAATGTATTGAGAGTACGTAACTGTCTGTCTGTCTGTCTGTCTGTCTATCTGTCTATCAATCTCTATCTATCTCTCCGTCTGCCTGTCTTCCCGGACTGGCAGACAGGTGGACGGACAAACAGACAGTCAGATCATCACGTGCAGTGTATTGCATTCTTGAATCAAAACTCACTGGCTCCGAATCAGTTGAGATGTTTTTGCTCGGAGCATCCTGTCGCTTCAGGACACAGACGCATCTTCCCGTCGATGTTCTCGGCTCGAGCTCTGCTGCTCTTTCTGTCAACACGGATAGAAAGGTTTTGCAGTGCTTGACCTTTCATCGTCTGTTTCTGCCCCAAGCCCAAATTCATATGCATTAGATGTTGTTGGCCAGAACCTTTCAAAGGTCCAGCGTGATCTGTGAGATGAACGTCTTCTCCATCGAGCTCAATATTGAGCTCAATATTTTGGTGTAAAGCAATACAAATGTTATTATGACTATGGCTTGATTTCATATAGTTGAGCTAGTTGTTTACTAATCTAACTCGTTTGATTTTGAAGCATCTCATGTGGCAACAGATTAAATGCCTTTTCTAGGAATTACAGTGCCATAAAAAGACATTTAAAGACATTCTGTTGTCAGACAATCAATGAAAAGCTATTATCTTGCGGTAAAATCCTACTATAATGAATATATTTGACTTGTTTATGATGGAAGATCAGCAATAGTTAAGCGTGAAAGATGAGATGAGTTTATCCAAGATTTGCTTTAAAAATTTGCAGACAAATCCAAGTTGCTTATAAACAAATTTTCTTTGTTTCATTCGTACTTTCTTTTTTCTTTGTTTATTTGTTAGTTTCTTACGCGCACACTCTGTATGCTCTCTCTTTCTCTATCTCTCGAATTCAATATTTGCAGGATTTCACTCTATAGGTACACACTTATCGGTCGAACTGATAAAATGTTTTTCCAAGAGTTTGTTTAGTTTCACAGTTTGCTCAGTTAGAAATTCCTGAAAGCCATTGAATGTTGACTGTCAATTTTCAGTCGGCCATTTTGATGGATTCTGACTTCTCACAGTTTCTTCAAAAAATTTAAAGATGGTTTCCCCCTTAATTACAAATTACAAAATTGTGTTTTTTGAGTCGCGCTGATGAAAAATTCAGACTTAGTGTCAAGATCAACTTTTTATTCTCGACAGTAAATCATGTGACCTACATTAGCGGGCGGCCGCTGCGTCCTGACAGCATGCTAACAAGGCGTGGAGGACATGCACGCTCTAAAACCGGCGGATTACCATCCACAAAAGTCCTTTTGCTACGCTGATTAAAGCTTTCCACTGGCTTACAGGCATTTCACGTGATTCGCAAATTCGCTTGCAGTTTCTGCTTCATTTATCAGGCGGAGAGATTTCAGAGAATTGCAAAGTGCTGCTGCAATCCTCCAAGGATTTGTCGCACAATGTAAAACTACAGCTCCGTGCCGATTAGCTGGCTCTGCTTTCTAGGTGTTTAACGGTTGTGCAGCATCTATGCTTGAGGTCAGCGGACACAGAAACGCTAGCTTGATTAGCCTTGAGGACGCTGCGAGAATTAGCATGAGTGAAATTTCATATGTTTCTTTGTGTCGGGGTGCTTTATATTTTATGGCCATATATGTT
>MU204310.1:3243281-3315576 GCA_017309775.1 Paedocypris sp. Pulau Singkep
CACACACACACACACACACACACACACACACACACACACACACACACACACACATACACACCCGATAATGTTATTATTCATGACAGATCGTTTAATATAATTTTGTCCCTACAGCCCATTACTGGCCAAACTGTGATCTTTCATGAACTCCTTTACCTCAAATTAATTTCTCAAATGTATTCAAATACATTTGATTTTCACGTCTGTGTTTTTTTTTTTTGTGGAGGCCCTGAAAAAAAATAATTTGCTGACAGTGTGGGTAGAAATGCATTTGCCTCCTCGTCACAATGAATTATTCATAATGTAAATGCTTTTTTCCCGGACACATTAACCCTTTTAAATCTGAACAGTCGATCTCTCCACGGGTGACTGTGTTTTTATTTAATGAGGTTATTATGACTGTCATCAGCTTAAACACTCACACTAAATCTGCCTGGCCAGACTTTAGTTTCATTACTGAGATTAAATGCCATCCAGCCCAACCATATAAAGTATATGCATTACGTACAGTACATAGATATTTGTGTGTGATGTGTTTTTGTATGTATATATGTACACACATACTATGTAGGAATGCAAGTTATTTGTTTTAAAAACTTTAAATCACATTTCAAAAGCACACGCTAAAATATTGTGAAAATGTAAAGATTTAAAATATTTGTGAAAAACAAAAGGTTTACAATACCGTATTTTAGCTTGTGTATACCAAAAAGTGGACGTGTGTTTTATTTAAATGTCATTTTTCTAGTTTGTTAGTAGGCCTAAAAGCTTGTAAAAGGTTAAACACCTATTGCTTCTCGAACATGTCAGCTAAAGCTAAATGTGCTAATTAGCGGCGCATGGTAAGTGACAATGTCTGTTAGTATCTTTCTTTTTTTCTGATAAAACATTGAACGTCCGAGCATTTCTGTATGATGTGTAGAAGAGTAAACAGAAATCACCAGAAATTCTGTCTCGTCAAGGTTTACTTAAAAATACTACTCTGTCATCTAACTAGTGATGTCCTGAGACAAGAATTAATTAAGAATTAAGTTAATTGGAAAAAAAGATGTTCTGCACATATAGAGAAGATCAGTGGCCCAACCACAAAACCTTGAGGAACACCAGTGGTAATGTGCCAGACACTGTTCCTCTTCATGAGGCCTTGAAGGATCTTTTGGAAGCATTAGTGTCTTGACAAGCAAGTACAGCATATTAAAAACGAACTGTTCACTGTCAATTAAACAAGTGACATGCAAATGCATTTGCTGACACAATTGGGTGCAAGAAGTTTTGATGTGAAAACTGGAAGCCTTTAAAAAGGCTAAATTTTACTGGGAATCAAAATTACAATCATGATGATTTCAGACGAAGAAAAAAAAACACAGAATATGGTATTTCAAGATCTGTCAAAGCTGTGATTTGCAGAACTTGCGAATTGTCTTGATTGACGTTAAATTATTGAATATTGTAACAGCAGTAAGAGATTTGAACTTGGTAGAAACCTGTGTTGAACCAACTTCAAACAGGAAACCAAATTAAAGAATGAAGCATTTTGCGACGCATAACACAGATTGAGTTGACAGCGGATTAAAAAGAAAGGCCAGAGGCAGGAATCATCCTACGCCGTGAGCAAATCCAGCGCTCCCTCCTTATTAGCATAATCGGGCCTCATTAATTATTCAGGAGGTGTGGCGAGCCGCTCCGGGGGTCGGGCTTTTGCTCTGCTTAATAACCCGTGTTTAATATTAACCAGGCAGACAGGCAGCCTGATTTGCATAGGCTCTGTCAAGGCTGCTGGATGCATTACTTTTCAGTTTCAGTTCTGAGTAGCTTGACGGTTTGAATGAGTGTTTTGAATTGCAAAAGTGGAACAGAATGTGAACTAACGAACACATTACTAACAGTTTGATCAGAAATCAAGCTACATCCGTCTATCATTTCTAACATTGTCACACACTGTCTTCAAGTTTCGGTCTCTGTCTGTTCTTTCATTTATTGTTTACCTCTCTCTTGGACTCTGTTTGTCTCTCACTTGCTTTTGGCTCTGATTCTGTGTGTACATGTATTTCCATGACTATGTCTGATTTGTCTGTCTTTGTCTTTCACTCGCTTCTTGTCCCTGATCCTCTCTCTCTCTCTCTCTCTCTCTCTCTCTCTCTCTCTCTCTCTCTCTCTCTCTCTCTCTCTCTCTCTCTCTCTCTCTCTCTGTATCTTTCCATTCATCCATATTTTCTGCTGCAAAATCTGAATCTGTATAATTCTTTGAGTTGATTTGACAAATTATTTGATTATTTTTGATTATTTTAATTATCAGATTATTTCTATGAATTATATGTTCTTGCATCTTTTCCCCATGTCATTTTGTGTGTCTCTCTCTGTTTGTGTCTTTGTTTCTCTCTCTCTCTCTCTCTCTCTCTCTCTCTCTCTCTCTCTCTCTCTCTCTCTCTCTCTCTCTGTATCTTTCACACTGTCTCTTTCCATCTGCATTTTTAGTGTGTGTGCCACTCTCTCTAACTCTATTTGTCTGTGCGTCTCTCTCTGTGTCTTTGTTAGTCTCTCTTTCTGGTTGTCATTCTCTTTCTCCCTCTCACCCCAGGGTTGGTCAGATAATATGGGAGTTTTGTGACTGTGGAAGGTGATTTAATTGTTAGTGACATAGTGACTAGCAGCACTGAAGTGTAAGACTATATATACTCACCACACACACAAACACGGGCGCACACACACACGCACAGAAATAGTTTGGCAAAACCTGGAGATAAACGTACTCTCTTTGTCTTTTTGGATCAGCCTCAAATAAACTGATTTTAATAATATAAAATCCATCAATTTTCTACTGCTTTCTCCATTTCTGTGTCACAGAAGGCACCTATCTGCATCTCTGTGCCTGAGGCAGGACACACATTCTGGATTGGTTGTACATCACGCTGATGTACAATCCACATTAATAATAAATGTAATAAATGAATAAATAATAAATCTTGTGTCACAGACAAACAAAACAAAATAAAGAAAATTATTTACCTTAAATGGTTAAAACTTATCATAAAGACTGTTTTAATTGGCATGATAATATTCATATACAGTATCTATGTGACATAATAATAACAACTCTTGCTGCTTATGACATCATGGATATTTAATAATCTGATTGGCCAATGAGTAAATTAACATCTGAAAGTTGTTTTATTTGGAAAAGACATAAAAAAAGACTAGATTGATTTTGGGTTAATTGCAATTGATGGAAATTAGTGCTTAACAATCACGAGTTAATGGAAACGGAGATATACGTTTTGTCTTCAGCCTTCGAATAGAGAGATAAAGAAAACTTGTCTTTGCATCTCAAAGTTTATGAGTTACTGAGCAAACCATGTTTTTTTGGCTTGTAAAAGTACGAATCGTATGATAACAATCACATCCTTGAACCAGTAAATATAAGAGGCTGTTGTAAATGCTTTTTTTCTGTAATAACTTTTTATCAGCTTGATGCAATATGGTGCCTTAGTGAACCTCAATATTGCGCAGTGAGAAGGAGCCATTCGAGATTGAAGTTCGAGGACTGGCTGGAGTGAGGGTTTTAAAAAGAGTCTCTAAAATGCTACCACATTTACCACATTTATGGATTTTTTATCTGGGAACTCTCCAAATGTGGCAC
Source organism: Paedocypris sp. Pulau Singkep (assembly GCA_017309775.1). Lineage (NCBI taxonomy): Eukaryota > Metazoa > Chordata > Actinopteri > Cypriniformes > Paedocypris > Paedocypris sp. Pulau Singkep. The sequence goes on from MU204310.1 coordinate 3,246,919, forward strand.
GTTGTATTACGTTGAATGTTCACAGCTCTCAGAACGCTTCTGAGAATCCGCTTTGGCTCAAATCAAGTCACAGGCACAGAAATCCTTCAGCAGAAACCAGCCGTGGAATCATCGGTCAGGATGTTTGGTCGATAGGTAATTTGAGCCCTTGTGTTGTGATGGTGATGAGTCTGACGCCGTGGGGAATATTTCATAGAAACTTCTCATTAATGCAGAGCTTCGGCCTGACCTCTCGTCTCCGGCCCTCTGCCCTACCGCTGACAGGCTAAATAAATAATTAAAGGGCATTTTGCCGCTGTCAGAGCGTCGGCATATTGCACCGTTGACATTTTGAAAACAAATCTGGGATTCATGAGCTATCACTGTGAGGGATCGGCTAGAGCTATTAGTCGGTCTGACAGAAATAGACGTGAGATGGGGAAATATCGTCCTGTAATCTCACTGATTTATGAGGGTCTGTTGCTGCTCTGTGCAGGACCACTGCAGATTTATTGCCGGTCAGGTGGAATTATCAAAGCTCCTGAATGACGGCGTCTGCGCTTCTGTATGGTCTCAAAATCACTCAAAACGCAATTAGATGCTTTACTCTTTGACGTTTTGACGTGTGCAGTACAAAGGCTTTATTTTGTAAAGTAAACACACATAGTGTAAACGTTCATTCATTCAACTGGGTCGTAGGCAGGACACACACTCTGGATTGGTGGCCAATCATTCACAGAGCGGGACACACATTCACACACTCAATCATACTTATATGGTCAATTTTACAATGCCAATTAGCCTGAAATGCATGTTTTTGGACTGTGGGAGGAACCCACGCAAACACGGGGAAAACATGCAAACTCCACACAGAATGTCCACACAAACTCCACACAGAGTCACACCTTTTCAATTTAACCAGCGCTAGCCTGAACATTCACTCATAATTTGTGATATAAAAGAACAAAATGAAAAACCCACCATCAGGTGAAACCACAGTAAAGCAAAAGTACACCAACATTACATTGAAATACATTTACTGTATAATTTTAAACATTGTGCTTGTGCTTATCTAATATGCCGTAAATATATACGCAACAGCATTTCTCCTTTAACTGGTCAATACGTTATCGGCCAGCCCAGAACCCCTATAATAGCTACTTACAGCTAAACTTTATTTTCATAACTTTCTTTTTTTTATATTTTTGTCCATTACTTAGGTCACTTTGTGAGAAACAATTTTTGTAACACAGCAGGTCATGGGTTTGATCCCTAAAGAAACGTGTATTTGTTTTAATGTATAAATATCACTTTGTCTGTCTAAAAGCGCAAATTAGTGTAAAATTTGTTAGGTGCTAAACCAAATATCAAATAAAAAGACTGTGAAAAGCATGTTCTTGTGCGATGAAGACATTAATGATGATGAATACTTGAGGAAGAATCTCAATCAAAACGTTTATTCAAACATTTCTTTGACAGAAACTCTGTATTTATTTATCAAAACTAATAAAACGGCATTCTTTGTGCACAGAGAGTTGCTTGTTGTGCAAAATGACATGGGGAAAAGATGCAAGAACATATAATTCATAGAAATAATCTGCTAATTAAAATAATCAAAAATAATCGAATAATTTGTCAAATCAACTCGAAGAATTACACAGATTTAGATTTTGCAGCAGAAGCTGATTATTTAGTCAGAAATCATTACATTTTAATTAAACGCTGCTGCAGTTAATAATTAAGTGCTAATGCTAGAAAACAGTTTAATTTAAACAGGGTCACGTAGTAGTTTAAACTTTATTTATATGTAGTTAATAAATCAGAGTTGAATACAGTGTGAATGTCAAATGGATTATCAATGTTGTAGTTCTGGGTGAAGTAAATGGGTCAAGTGCCAAGTGAAGACATTTTTAACCATGTTTTTCAAATCTGTGTTTTTCTGAAAAAGTTAGTGTTCCGCCTGGGACTGTGGTCTGTCGAGTGAGAGGTCAGTTGGAGGCGTCTGAATGAACACTGTTCGCTCCCTCCACAGGCGACGTCACAGATGATGGAGTGACAGCATCATGCCAGCCGCCGTTTCCCTGCAACATCATCATCATAATCTTCATCACCATCACCTTCATCATCCTTAACATAATCTAACATTATCCCATGAGAGATAAATAAAGTTTATCATTACAAACATCACAGCAACTAAAACGATAGAAAATTGTCTCAGTGCATTCTCACTCTACTCTATTTAACAATCTATTTAAAATACATTTAAATATTAAAATACATGTGATACTGTATACAATTTATATACAAACAAACAAACACAAACATATTGGTCTGGGACTGAGAAAATCTTTATATAAATAAACAACATACACAGTATGTCTACACGCAGGCCAAAATAATATGAACCTTAGAGATAATTTAATGAATCTTTTTGTTTTTACTGTTTTTCTATTTGTGTAGTTGAGCGCTTTCAATGTTTGTGCTGAGATAAAGTGATGAAACCGTGAATGCTCGCGATATTAGAGGATCATGATACCATGAAACAAATAGATGTCAGGCATGTTCTCTGTATTATTGCGGAGAATGATTATTTCTGCTCGCTAGATAAATGAACCTTCAATGTTGTGACTCTAGATCGACTCGTTTATGAAGCGCGTCTTATCCAAGCTCATCTGAGAAGATGCTGCGCACATCAGTATAAAGCAGTAGGCAATTCCAGTTTCAGCTAATATTACAGTGATAAAAAATAGTAATAGACTGTAAAACCAGAGGGAGAGTTAGAGATACAGTATATACATAGTGTGTAAATATATACTGTGTGTAAGAAAGGGATTGAGAAAGGGCTGTGAGAAAGGGAGTGAAGAATGGAGAGAGAGAGAGAGAGAATAGAGGGAATAGAAACAGGCACATTCAGATTCACATTAAGATATGTTTTTGGAAAAACGGACAGTGAAGGCTTCTAACTTCTACAGCGATACGTGTGTAAATACAAATATAATTAATCCGTACATTTTTATGTGGCTCAGCTTTCATCACTTCTACTTAATTTCTGCTGTCATTTTACACGGCCTCACAAAGAGACAGTCTGATAATAACGCAACCGAAAGAATTCCTGATGTGTTCCTGATATTTTTATTTATACTTCATCTTTATATCTTGTTTTTATCTTATTTCTATTCCTTATCTATTTATTGTATTTCCCTTAGCACATTTAGACTAACATATTTTATCTTTTTATCTTGTTTTTATTGTATTTCGATTCTTTATTTTTTTTAATTGTATTTCCCCCCTTTGCACATTTTGTTGTATCTCCCCCATCCCTACACTGTAAAAAATGTGACGTGCTTTTTACTTAATAAAAGTTTGGTACACTAATTTTACATTTAGTAGTTTCACATTACACTAATTATATTTAAGTAGTTTCTCAGAGCTTACATTTTAAGTAGAACACACTTGATAAAATGCTTTAAAAATTCTTGAAATATTCAGCCTGACACGATTTATTTAACAATTCTTAGTGGATTGTGCTTTTTAATTTGAGAAAACAACATTTTTTGATTATTGATGGTTTGAATACTAAAGACTTGATTGGGAGAAAAGCACCATTTTCACATTTAAAGATATTCACATAAAGATTCCACTCATTAGATAAACTTCTGTATTTAAGACCTTTAACAGCCAAGAATCAACAGCCTGACATGGTCAGAGATTTTAACAGAGTGAACTCCAGCCTCAACCTCATTCTGAATAGACACATTGATGGTGAGACGATTATTTACATTATTTAAACATATTGTCATCTTTTAAGATAAATCGCTTCAATTTATCCTTGTTAATGTAAAAAATTGTATGCTTTGTTTTAAAGTTTAAAAAGAGTTAAAGAACTGCAAGCAACACATGCAAGCTTCTCATTGGCTTTCCCAAGGAACAAGCTCATCCGATGATTTGTAACTGCTGATTCTCTTTCTTCTTAATGAAGCACTTTCCTTTTAACGTTCACTCTTCATCTGCTGTTCTTCCAAATGGCATTTGATCACTTCACGTGTTACGATTCAAATGAACGTGACTCAATTAAAACCGCAAAACAACTGGTTGTTGTGGTAAATAAAGCATCTGCGTCTGTGAGCAAAGATGGAGTGAAACTTATCCTTTCGCTTTCATTTCGGCCACAAACGCGGAAAACATACTTTGTATAGCACGTGTAGCATAATTTTTGTTTATTTTTAATATGCGTTATTGTTTTCATCCCTACGTCGTGTTAATCTACAAAAACTTACATTCAGTCCATGAGGGCTGTAAAGTGGGTTTCCTCGAAGACCGTCACTGTAACCCAACGACTGAGAGATAGCGTGATGTATGGAGTCTCCCTAAAGAGAGAGAGAGAGAGAGAGAGAGAGAGAGAGATTGTCAGTCTACATGTGAGAACTGTATATCTTCCATTAGTTGCCTGGGCGTTTATTTACAAAAAATTATGCACACAGCCAGGCATTTAAGATACTTGCGTCTAATGGAGATCCAAAAAGCTGAATTTTATTTTATTGAATAATATAATAATATATACTGTGTGTAACCTAAAAAATGGGTACTTCAAACTTTCAATTGATCTATAACACTTTTATGTAAGTCCAAAATTGACTTATTTAGTTTGTTTTATCTTGAATAAAGAGTGACTCAACCTCGGAGGGTTAAAAAACTAAGAAAAAATATTGCAAATTAAACAAAAATTATACTAAATTATATTGCAGTATTTAAACTAGTGTATATTTAGTCTTGAGTTTACATTAATTTACATATTACACCTTATTATCCATAATTCCAATCTTTAGTCATTTAATCGCCATTAATCGCGATTCATTTGGTCAGGGAAGTGCGATTAACTAGTTAAAAGTTTTTAATCATTTGACAGCACTAATATATTTTATATATATATATATATATATATATATATATATATATATACACACACGTAAATATATATAAATATATATATATATATATATATATATATATATATATATTAATATGTCACTAATAGGGCCACTGATAGAAGATATATGGGGATTACAGATGTTGAGATGTTTTGTTGTCGTGTGATACCTGCGTGTGTACAGCACTGGAAATCTGGGTCGACTGATATGATGTTCCATTAAGACTCGGCATGTTCATGAATATGTCACCTGATCCAGGTAAACTATATGAACCTGCGGATGCTGAAGAGAGACAGAGAGGCTTAGGAAAACTGTAAGAATGATGCTTGATTCAATTTATGACGACATCATTCATAACACACAATGACATTCATCATACAGATTGACATCATTCATGACACACATCATAGACAATGACATCATTCATGATACACATCATACACAATGACATCATTCATGACACTCATCACACACAATGACATCATTCATGACACTCATTACACACAATGACATCATTCATGATACACACAATTCATAATGACATAATTAAATGTACACATCAGTCAAGGCGACAACATGACATCATATGACACACATCGTGTTTTTGCTTTTATTAGAAATGATTCCTCAAGAATATTTGACGTGGGCTGCTTTACCAGTGAACATGCTGTTTAACAGGTTATTTTTATCTTCTGATGCATCCAGTGCAAAGTCTTCGTCCTTCATCTGAAAACCTGGAGAGAATGGAGCCAACGTGAGAACGTTTTATGTTCTAAGCTCAAGTTCTAACCAATTAATGATTCTGTGGGCACACTGGGACACTTCGGCATGAGACACACACAGTAGCATATAGGATGTGAAGGAGTGGGTACCAGAGTTGGGGGTGGTGGGAGAGCTGGTTTGCTGCGCCGCCGTCACCGCTGTCTTAGCCGCGTACAGATTCGCCTCTTCCTGAAATTTACCGATGTTCTTCTTGTATCGAATACGTTTATTACCAAACCAGTTGGACACCTGGGGAGACACAGAACGGCGCATCAACAACAGCCTTCAATAAAACACTAATGCTCATTCGGCAAGTTTATCATTGTAGTAATTCGGTTGATGGTGATTTATAACAATGTCTATTGTTATAAATGTATTTATTCGATATAATACAGTGTAAGGTATATAACATCTGTAATTTAAATTGATGTAGGTATATGTACACAAAGTAATGTATCACGACTATGCATGTCTTTCATCTATGAATTCTGGTTTTAGATGAGGTCCACTGCGCCGCACAGGTGAGGGTGATTTAACGGGACGCTTCTTCTGGGATGGATTATCAGGACAGACAGGACGGGACGGAGGGACGGATACGTACCTGTGACACCGTGATGGTGCTTCCCTTCCCCTGAGGGCAGAAACAGAAGGGGCTGTTTTACGCTCCGGAACACTCACCCTTGCACAAAGCCCACCAGCACTTCCCTGAGCCCTGAACACACTGAACCTTTACTACACCCCCTGTGTTTCTACAGCTAGTGTCCAAGAGGTCTGATCGGATGGGTTAAATGCAGAGAAAGAATCTCCCCATGAGGGAAAAAAAAGGTTGAATTGAATGAATTATCATGGTTGTTTCTAACGGAATTGGAAAAAAAGACAATAATCGGTTTTGTCACCTTCTTCTTTTTTGTTTCTTCCTCTCTTACATTCTTACATTTGTTGTATTTATACTAAACTATTACTAATGTTAGCTAAAATATAAACAGTATACAAGTTTATAGAATTGTTATAGTTTACATTTATTTACCTATGTGCCTGCATACATGTATAGCTTTGTATGTTTAACTTAGGGAAAATATATTTCTCAAAAAAAAAATATATTTTGTAAATAACATTTTTTTTTCAATAAATACATTGTAAAAAATATATATTGTATACATTATTATACATCTTCTGATACCTCTGAAACGTATGTATTAAATCCATATGCACTCACGTTGTTGTTGTTGTTGTTATGCAACTAATCAAATCTTGTTTCACAGATTTCTCTGGTTTACATGATTCAAGTGTGTAAAGTGCCCTAATGGTTCACCATGGTTAATAAATGGCACTGGCTTCACACAGAAATCTCACAAAAAATCCAACCATCACAGCGTCACAGAACACGTCCCCTCACTACAGTCAGTGACATCATCAGGTGACATCATTGTGGTGTCACATCCCAGAAAACACAGACATGTGTGTCAACACACACATAAGCAAGTGTGACCGAAACGCAAACAGCCTTACTGTACCACATTTACAGTAATCACATTTAGCTTTTGAATTCCAGCTGTTTTTCAGGCTTTAACGGACATAACATGACTAATCTGGTGTAACAAAAGAACAATCACTTCTCAGTACAAAAGAAATTGCTGGATCGTTTTCATTTTAAGAAATCAGCGCAAATATCATGGTAACCTTGATCAACAACATATTTTAAGGCATCGTCCCATGTGATGCCCTTTGACGACATCCGTTTAATTGTGAAATTGTGTCTCCGTTTGAAGTGATTTTTGGTGACTTGGATATAACAGATTATTTCCCAGGTCTCCTAATGTTTTTTGACCATAAGATTAAGAAAAAATGCTCTTCTTGACTAATCAGCATTGATTGGCTGAGAACAGTTAAACTAATTATGAAGAATATGGCGGAGCTTATTGTCTCATAGGCAAAACACATTTTTTGTTCATGTCTCACTTCTCAACGTGTTAAGGTGCATTACGTGTTACGCGACCACAAAAAAACACAATTTGCAGCAAAACTGTTTTTTTGGAGCAATTCTTTACAAATGAGAGTCCGAATGCTGTCAGTTGGGGCTGTCGCTGTGGCTCACCTGCGACACGGTGATGGCGCACTTCTTGGCCAGCTCCTCTTTGGCCTCCTCGCTGGGGTAAGGGTTGCTGAGGTGAGAGTAGAAGTATTCGTTCAGAATTTCGGTCGCCTGCTTGCTGAAGTTTCGCCTCTTTCTCCTGAGGAAACATTCAGAGCTGTGTAAATACACATGTCCCTGCTTTCCTGTGGCATAAAGTTTGCGACACCAATGGTTTGATTCCCAGAGAAAAAGAAACATGTTTTAAGCGTAATTTAAATCACCGGTAAGTTGTTTTAATTTAACAGTGTTACACAGTAATAAAATTCAGTGTGTAACAGACAATGTTTGGCTCAGCACTGTCACAAAACCAGTTTTTTCTCTCTGTTGACAATTGGAAATGCTTGAGGAAATTTTTATAGAAAAAACGTTCTATTTAGGAAGTGGAGTAAGTTCCAAATATTGTATTTGTAATAGATTTCGATTACATTTTGTATTACATATGTACATATAAATGATATATACAAATACCACACACACTTCTTTATTTTCCTAAATATTATACAACATTTATATTCACAAAAATCAATTCCCACGTTTTATTCTTGGAAAGTGGCAAAAACTACTTCACTGTGTGACATGTTTTGTGGGATTATTTATATCAGTTGTAAAATGTGATGGATTGGTTGAGTGACTGACCTTGCATCGAGGAATCTAGAGCGCAGGATCATCACGGCCTCACACGTGCTCTGCTTCAGCTGCATCTGGATGGAGCTGAACTTGCGGTGGATGATGTTCACCATGCGTTCGATCTCTTTGGGCGAGACGGGCCGAGTGCGAGACTGTTCCCTCAGCAGGTTCATGACGTGAGTGGTGAACTCACTGCAGGCCTGGTCACAACAGACACATTTGTTGCAATAATGTAGCACAATTTTGGATTGTTCATTCGTGATAATAGATAAAAATGAAAAATAAGAAAACGTGATACAGAATAAAATCTGAGCAGATTGTTGGCGGAACATGACTGCTGTCACATTTTCTGGCAAACTCCTGGTCTCAAATCTGCCACGTTATTTGCTTTTAGTACAGGTCCTGTGTGTGTGTTTGTGTGTGTGTGTGAGTGTGTGTGTGTGTGTATGTGAGTGAGCGCATGTGTGCATCTGTTTATATGAAAATAGATGCATGTCTCAGGAATGATTCATGCAAAGATCATGCAATAATTTGATGAATTAGAAAAAAATATCAAGTTCAAGTTCTGAGCATTTGTAAGGCGCTTTTCACAGTTTTAACTGTCTCAAAGCGCACAAATAACTACATTTGCAGTATTTTTTATCATTTACAGATATAATTACGTGAGAATTAATACATACGATCATTCAGAACTGCTGACTGAACTCAGAATGAATGAAAAACTAAGGCATAATTCATGCAGCCCTTTAACTAGTTTCATGCGGCTTTTCAGGAGTTTTCACATGACATGAGTCAAATATGCACACAGTGTTAACTGTTGAAAAATAATTAATATTATTGTTACGGTCCATCGGCTCAGCTCCCTCTGGGGGCTGAGCCGGGGACGTTAGGCTCGTTAGCATTAGCGACACCTGTAACCAATTACCGTTATGGTTAAAAGGAGATCGCTGAGGCTGACGAGTTGTTGTGTCAGCATTTGGGTTGGAGTTCCCGCACTCCGGTTGTATGATTTCTTCTTCAGTTTGGACATTAAAACCTCAGTTTCTACATCTGCCTTCATCTGTCCTTCCAAGTCGTAACAATTATCATTTTGGTGTGGTTATTTTCAATGCATCTGGCTGAGCAGAGGTCGGTGTGTGCGTGCGTGCATACACGAGTAAGGAATGGGATGTTTATGTGTGCACATGTGTATGATGCGGCTCTTTGCAGTAACACAGAAAAACTGTGACTCTTAGACTCTTAGTCTGACTAGTTGGCCACCCCTGATCTACTGCATTTTAATGAACTAACAGATCAGTACTGAGCAATATTTACAGTACATCTATAAAGCATAGACAGACATAGAACACAGGAAAAAAACCAATAAAACTAATACATTGAATTATTATTATTATTATTATTATTATTATTATTCTTTTTAAACAATCATGATCATTCTATCACTCATATATTCATTCATTAATTTGCTCTCTCACTCATTCAATCATTCATTTTTTCCCACAGTGTGCCACATTCCCTAACACTCACCGCCATTCACTCACACACTCAACCATTCATTTCTTCGATCAATTGTCACTCATTTTTCTCACATATCAACTCACTCATACCTCCCACTCACTCGCTAATTCACATTAATTCACTCACCGGTCCACTTAGTCACTCACATGTCTACTTGTTCTTTCCCTCACTCACCGACTCTCTTACTCACATTCCTGCTCATTCACTCACTCACTCACTCACATGCTTTCCCACTTACTCACTCATGCACTCACTCACTCACTCACTCACTCATTCAATTACATTCCCACTCACTCACTCACTCACTCACTCACATGCTTTCCCACTTACTCACTCATGCACTCACTCACTCACTCACTCACTCATTCAATTACATTCCCACTCACTCACTCACTCACTCACATGCTCTCCCACTTACTCACTCATGCACTCACTCACTCACTCACTCATTCAATTACATTCCCACTCACTCACTCACATGCCCTGCCACTTACTCACTCATGCACTCACTCACTCACACGCTCTTCCACTTACTTACTCACTCATGCACTCACTCACTCATTCAATCACATTCCCACTCACTCACTCACTCACTCACTCACATGCCCTCCCACTTACTCACTCATGCACTCTCACATTCTCACTCACTCAAATGTCCTCCCAGTCATTCACTTACTATCTCACTCACTCATTAACTCACTCACATTCCCATTCATTCATTCATTCATTCACTCACTCACTCACTCACTCACTCACTCAACAGGTCTTCCACTTATGCACTCATGTATTCACTCCACTCCACTCACTCACTCCTTTATTCATTAATCTATCCATTCATTTACTGAACAAACAATCTCATCCAAGTTTGATTTTGTCTGTGAAGGTGAAGGCTCTGACCTGCTCGTACTTCTCCAGCTCGCTGTGGTAGATCTGTCTGATCTGTGTGAGTTTGGCTCTATAATCCGAGTGCTCCACCGAGTTGTCCGATCCCACACCCACTGCTGCTGTTGCTGCAGCCACGGCGGCAGCTCCTCCCCCTTTCTCAGGGCCCGACACGCCCTCTGCCAGAAGCATGTTATCTAGACGCATGAGCTGGGGGTCAGGAGGGTCTTCGTCCTGAGCACCACGAATGCTCAAACCTGTGGCGACACACAAAACACACTTTAAGTAGAATTCCTTAAGACATGTTCTTTCTGTATGTAGAGCCTAGAAGAAAAAAAAGAAGACCGACAGACAGACGGACGGGAGTACGGACAGACAGAACAATCTTTTTAAAAACACATTTGATAGAAATTGATGTGTGGAGCTAGTCAAAACACACACACACACACACACACACACACACACACGCACCCTCACACACACACACACACACAGAGTATTCACGAGATCAGCATCAGATGACATTTAAAAGCACAAACACAACTGAACGGCACCACACGACTCTAGTCTTCGTCTCTCTCTTTTCATTTTTAATTGCATATTCTCCATTCAGACCTCGGGCAAAGGAACATTAATCCAGCAACACCTCTTACTTTCACAGCAATCCATGTGATACTTCATTAGCAAATCTATGTTTTATCTAAGGTCTGTCTGCATTTGAAACATGCTTTCTGGTTGAAAAAGATGTCTGAATTCTCTCTAATCTGTGTTACAATCTCCCATCTGGTGTATTTGCAGCCCTGATTATTTCTGTAGGAAATGAAAAGGCATTTCAGATCAGATTCAGCTGAAAGTAAAAGCACAGCAGCTGCTTCCTCTGCTAAAGACGGATGGAAGTTCATCGATGACAGATTGAGCTGTTGTGTTGTGTAGAAACAGCTGTAAACTTACCTTCAGTGTTTGCTTTTATGCTTAGGCCTGGACACGCAGCACACCATTTTAGTTTATCTGATACAGTCTATCTCTGGAATTTATTATATATATCCAAATGAATGGTAAATCAGGGTCAGTTTAGAAAATAAGAAATTGATATATAAAAGTTAGACAGAAAGTAGACGTTCAAATCAATAAAATTTGAATGAAATAGATTGTTGGTCATATTAATTCTTTAGATAAATATAATACATATTTATCTACATGGATAAATGATATACAGATGACAAAGATAAATGCATTGCTGGAAAATAAGAGATGGATAAAAGAAAAGAAGCAAGAAAAGATGAATGGAAAAATAGAGATGAGGATTGTAACAATATAAGGGGTAAAAAAAAAACAAGGACAGAAAAGCAAAAGTGAAAAGAAGAATACAAAAGAAGAAGAAAATACAAAAAGAGAAAGAGAGAAAAAAAACAGAAGCAATAAACAAGTGCATCTAGAATATAATTTAGAAAGAAGAGAGAGAGACATAAAAAGGACAGAGAAAATAGAAAGAAAAAATAAATATTTGGATCGCGTGAAGTGCTTTGGAAAAAATACAAATCTGCAGAAGGGAAACTATTTAAATGTTGAATATATAATCCCAGCTCTTCCATCTTAATCGGTTCCACCACTTCATCCCAGTCTTGACAAACCTCTCCGAGTGTAAATCTCTGCAGAGTAAGTGTGATATATGCGAGGGGACAATCCTCTTAAGGGAAACTGAACTTCCTGTGGTTTTCTAGAAGATTCCGCTGTCAGTAAAACCCGCTGCTGGTCTCTGGGTAATTACAGTTCTTCTGTAATCTCAACATTAGTCTCAGCGGATTATGCGGCTCATTTAGCTGGAGAAGAAATTGAGATTTTCAGCTGCCTGGCACTCACAACATGGTGGGAATGATGCACTTCAAAAGTTTGAATGTTTAAACCAACATAGAACAGATGTTAAAGTGAAACAAGTTTGAGTGTGTGTATGCGTGTATGTGTGTTTGAGTACGTGTATGAATGTGTAATAGAATGTGAATAAAGGAATTGGGTAATTGTCTGATAATGAATATGTGAGTTTGCATGTGCATCAGTGTACAAGTAAGAAAATTATTTTGTCAGTGAGTGTGTGTAGATCTGTCCATCCGTCCCTTCATCTGTCTTCATCTTTATAAAGACATCCATTCATCACTTTTCTTCATCCAGACATTCACTGTGAAGGTTATATATCATATTCATATGTACATTATTGTTTAGATTCACATAGCTAGAAGATACGGTTCATTGTGTGAACGTAATAAAATGGTTCCTCTTTTCTTTTACACCTCCATAAAGTGAGTTTGGCAAACATTCGGGATGATAAAGTGCAGCAAGCGGTGCTGAGGTTATGTGTTGAGGAAGAGGACTTCACCCAGTCCATGACGTTTGGGAAGTAGAAGTCAGGTTGTGTGACAGATTAATGAATGTGAATCTAATCACACACACACACACACACACACACACACACACACACACACACACACACAAAAAACAAATATATATATTTGACAAAAAAAAAACACAAAAAAAAAAAAAATATATATATATATATAGGGCGGCACGGTGGCGCAGTGGGTAGCGCTGTCGCCTCACAGCAAGAAGGTTCTGACTGTGACTCGTGGTGTGAGTTCGAGGCCGGTCGGGGCCTCCGGGTGCTCCGGTTTCCCCCACAGTGAGAAAAACATGCGTTTCAGGTTAATCTGGCCGTGTGGGTGTGTGAGCGTGTGGTGTGTGTGCCCGAGTGAGGTGGACGCTGGCGCGGATTGGCTGCCGCTATTTCACCGGGCAATTGGTATGTGTGTGAATGTTGTGTGTCATGTAAGGCGACCTTGAGTGTCATGAAAGGCGCCAATAAATAAAAAATCGAATGAATTATTATTATTATTATTATATATATATAGTGTATCAAATATCATTTTGACCCAATAAAGTGGCTGCTACCGCAACTGGAGTCGACTGCATATATATATATACTGTATATATATATATATATATATATATATATATATATATATATATATATATATATATAGTATGCACAATGTATATCATTTTCTCTCTTAAAAAGCTTTGGATAGAAATGCCTGTAATTCTGAGGCTGTTCCATAGATTGACAGAAGCAGCCGTGCTGCGTCTGGGGACAGAGCGAGCGTGAGCTGCTGAACTGTAATTCACCTCGGACGCTGCTCAGTCACGTCAATTTATCGAAGGACTGTAAGTGAAGGCCACTGAGAACGTCACTTGTTTAGTGTCTGTGCTGCAGTTCCTGGACGAGAAACATCGATCCAGCCATGATTTCCCAGGACTCCATAGAGCTGCAGGTCTCACTGTTTTTCTCTTTGCCTGTCTTATCATCTTTCTCTTTTTTTTACCATCTCTCTTCACTTTGTCTGTCTGTCTCTCTCTTTCTCACTCTCTCTGTTTCACAGTTTTAGTCTCACTCTCTGGGTGTGTGTCATTGTGCGTTTGTGCCTCACCCTTTCTGTCTGTCACTTGCTCTACTTTTTCCATTTCAATTTTTCGTCCCTTTCTCTCTGTCTCTCTATGTACCTCTCTTTCCTTTTCTAACTGAGTGCACCCTCGCTCTGTCTCCCATTGTTTCTTTCTTCTGCACTTTTTTTCTATTTCTTCTCTGTTTTTCCCCCTTTCTCTTTCCCTCTTAGTCTGTGTCTCACCTTCTCATGCTCTCTCTGTCTTACTCCCTCACTCTCTTCTTCTGTCTCATTGTCATAGTTTTCTTAAATTACTCTTTAATTGTCTGTCTCACTCTCAATCCATCTAAATTTGTTCATTTTCGTTTAGTTGTCTCTCTTCTTCACTAAATCTGATCAAGTCTCACTGACCTGTATCACCTTCACTCTCGTTATTTATGTCTGTTACACTTCTTGTGTCTATCTCACATTCTTTCACTGTCTGACTTTCTCTTTTTTTGTCTCTCATGTGCTTTCTTTATTTCGCTGTCCCTTTTGTTTTCTCTAACTAACTGTATGTGTTAGGCCCTTGTCTTTCTCTCACTGCATGTGTATCTCAACCTTTTTCTGTCTCTCTCACTTGCTTTTCTTTCTCCTTTTTGACCTTTTCTCTCTTCCACTCTCTCTCTCTATCTCTCTCTCTCTCTCTTTCTGTCTTGTTTTCTTTTTTCTTATTTATCAGCCTGTCTCACACTATTTCTGTATCAAGGCACAGTCTGTATCATACAGTATATCAGTTCTGGGTCTCTCACGCAGTCTCTCTATCTCAATCATTCGTCGTCTGTCTCTTTCTTTCCCGTTCCTTCTTTTTACATTTTTATCCCAGTGTGTATCTTTCTATTTTTTACACTAAACCATTGATGCATCTTTCTGAAAACAAGACCTGGTAAATCTTATTGTGATCACGGGATGATCTTCTTTCATTACCGTCATCGATCACGCGCCATGCGGCACGCGGCCGCGGATTCTGGGTCTGAGCGATCAGATCCGATAAACGAGGCTCGAGATGTTCAATTTCAAATTTTGTCCGCGTCATATCCACCGGGAAGCGACCCAAGGGCGGGCGCGAGGACATTGATCAAACAATTATCTGCTGGCGCTCATTTGATTTTCTCTTTCAATTACCGCGGGAGAACGAGCGCGCGAGCGCGAAGGGTTGCGCCATCGATTAGTTTCCCATCAGCAGTTTAGGTCTTGGGTAGGAAAGTGAAATTGGTAATAATCTAGTTTAAGAGCGATTGTTTTCTTAAAAGGGCCTTAACCATAATGAGTGCAGTGCTTGACTGAATAAAAAGTATGTAGCGCAAAATCAGCTCAGCATTCCAACATGCCTTCGACGAGTCAGTATAACAAAAGAGATTGAAAAAAAAAACAAGTGCACTGTTGTGAACAAACATGTTCATGTAATGGCAACACATTTACCGTAGAATGTATTAATTTGTCACTATACATCTAAATAGTGTAAAAAATATAAATATAAGAGCAAGACAGAAAGACAAACAAACAAACATACACACACGTCTGTTAATTATAAATATATAAACACGTATAAATATTTACAGTACATATATTGTATAAGCAAGATTGATTATACTGTATATATAATCACTATAATGAGGTTATTCAAATTAGATAATTATGGTGGTCTCTAAAATGTCTTTTGAAATAAACACTTTCTTGTGCTGAACTTGGCTTGTTAAGAGCCGTGAAAACACTGATTAAATTTTCATTTGACTGCAATGTTTCTGCAGCAGGACTCTCCAAAGTGCAACGTCCCATATTATCATGCAGATCAGATTATCGTTTGTCTATCTCTAAAAATAATCCGAACTTGAGTTTATGTACGTTTTCTCTGTTTCGTGAACTGGATTCCACCAGTCTAGCCCAGTCTCACTGCCCATCACGTGCCCATTCACTGAAATGCTTACATACACAGGGACTGAGAGAAAGTGATGTATGGATTGTGGGAATAAGTAGAGACAGACAGACAATTAGATAAAAAGGGATTTAATAGGCGTACAATGATAAAGACACAAAACATATCGAAATTGACTGATGGATGGATGGATGAATGAAAGGATGAGCAGGTCAATGCAGAAACTGACAATAAAGATAAAGACGATAGATGACAGAAGAAAAAGCCGACAAAGAAAGAGAGCAAGACAGACAGACAGAAAACATTCTTATCCATGTTTTAGACAGATCAATGAATTTATAATAGACAAGTAAAAAGACAGAGATGGATAGACAGAGACAGGCAGACAGAGAGGGGTAAGGGTTATGATTAGGGTTGATCCCTAATCCCTAATATCTTGCAAATAGGCAGCATATAAAAGTTTCTAGAGAAGATCTGGATCAATACTGAAGTTGTCACCATTACAAATCTGTAGGTCAAGTCACAGTAATACAATGGCTGAGTAATGCTTCTGTAAATTAACCTGATCAGTCACTTCCTCTTGCAGGTATCTGTTCACACACACACACACACACACACACACACACACACACACACACACACACACACACACACACACACACACACACACACACACACACACACACACAAAAAAACACACATCCCACACAACACTCTTACCTGTTTTTTCTTTGATTTCACAGAGAACGCTGAACAGAGCCGGTTTCATTCGGTGACAGTTTAACCCATGCTTTCTTCCAGAGATAGACAGAGAGAGAGAGAGAGAGAGAGAGAGAGAGAGAGAGAGAGAGAGAGAGAGAGAGAGAGAGAGAGAGAGAGAGAGAGAGAGAGAGAGAGATGGGGGGAACAAATAGACAGTTATTTCGATATACTTATATATTGCTCTGTATGTTGCTCTGTAATGTTGCCAAATATATATTTTTTTTTATAGATGAATGGACGGACGGACGGACAGAAAGACAGACAGTAAGAAAGATAGATAGATGGATGGATGGATGGATGGATGGATGGATGGATGGATGGATGGATAGATAGATAGATAGATAGATAGATAGATAGATAGATAGATAGATAGATAGATAGATAGATAGATACACAGATAGATACACAGATAGATACACAGGTAGATAGACAAAGATAGATTTTTAAAAAACGTAAAACGTTGACAAAAAGAGAGAATGAGAGAGAGTGACTGAAAGCATGAAAGAGAATGTCAAGAGAAGAAATGTTTTTTTTTTTTATAGGAAGTTATATGAATTTTACAGTGCTTTTAGAAACTATAATTAAACTGTTGATTGAATTCAACCACCTGCACCCGAATTAAAACAAACTTAATGCAAAGTTCTGGGAAGAACTAACTTTGCCTGCGCCTCGTCCAGACTCTGGTCGGTGATGGTCATAATTTGATGCAGTATGTCCCCGATGTCCTGCTTCCCTCTCCCGTCGGGGGTGTCGTGAAGCGCCGGCAGAGACACCGGGTGCCCTCCGAGAGTCACTCCTCCGATGCTCTGCATCAGATGCGCCTGCTCCTCCATACTCATATACCCCTCTCTGTGCCGAAGAACTGGAAAAGCCACTAGAATCCACGCGCAAAAGAAACCAAGAGGCTGAGCAGCCGCATGAAGATGAAGATGAAGATGAAGAAGTCCGTGCACGCGAGCCGCTGCCAGTGCCACCAGACGCGCATCCACGTCCGCTTTCACTCACTTCGCTGCAATGTTGCCTTCATACTTGCGGGAAACTTCAGGAGACAGTCCATTCCGGCTCCATTCCCTCTCTGATGATGTGTGCAGTGAGTTCAGTGATGCGCTGGCGATGTGACGGTTTGTGAGAAGGTCCCCGAGCGCGCCGGACGACGATAATGATGATGACGATGATGCGCGTGAACGGTGTTCGGTTGGCCGACTCCGCCCCATTAAGAGTGTGTATTTTTTTATGAATAGTGTATAAAATGTCACTTGTTCTTTTTACTTTCGGATACTTTAGATATGTACTGTTTTTAACCAAATTTGGTCGAGTTAAGTTTTTACACTATACGCTGTAATAATAAATAACCCCAACAAAAGTAGAATACATTAAAAAAAAAATTATTATTTTCATCAAATTATTTTTCAGAATGTTTTCACATGCTTTTGTATTTCAATCTTAGTATTTTAACTGCCGAAAATAGTTTACAACCGTTTAAAGTATTATTATTATTATTATTATTATTATTATTATTATTGTTGTTGTTGTTGTCATTATTATTATAGGTATTATTATTAATAATAATAATAATAAAAAAATAATAATAACGACAACAACAATTATTTTCATGTCTTTTACGTTTGTGAATGATTCACATTAGTTTTCAATCCATTGTCAAGTTTTTAATAAACAGACAACGTCATATTATTTATGTTACAAATTAAAAATGTTTTATAAATTACATAACAAAATATATAGCCGCACGTCAATATTTCGTGAAGTGGGCAGTTCCCTGACAATCACTTCCGCCTTCAGAGGTGAACCTGCCGGAAGTTCCTCACAGGACCACCAACACTGGTACAACAGAGTAAACAGATGCTTTTTTTTTTTTCGTTTTAAGCGATGACTTTGCTAAAAGTATGAAATGATACGGATCACACAGTCTGGCGTTCGGCCGGCGTGGCGCTTCTGCGATGTTTTCTGTCACAGTTTTACTACTGAATGAAGGTAAACTTTGAAGAGATGTTTGGGGCTAATCTGGCAGATTAGCACGAGCGTTAGCAGCGCTTTTATAGCGCGGTGACTCAGACTTTACATTTAATTGATATATGTCAAATGCATTCGATAAAATAACATGACAGTCTCGCATTATAGCATGGCACGCCCCATTGTCTTTTTTATTACAGGAATAGTAGCCCGTTTTAAAGGAGAATAATTCATTTTCTCAACGCTTGCAAATTAGCATTGAGGCGATTTGATTTTTCATTTATGATTGACACGTCTTAAAACGATGCCTTTTATTACACCGTGCTTCATGTCTTTTGCTCGTAAGCTTGTTTCTTACCGGTGTATGAACGCTGCTCAGATATTTAGTTTCTCCAACAGCTGTCCATGTTTTTTTTTGTTTTGTTGCTGCTGTACTGATTGTTTGAATTGCAAACACCTTAAAAAAGACCGCATCTTGAAAAACCGGTTGATCTACTGTTTTCTCATTTCTGTCAGCCGTGAGAGTTTATTAAACATATGTAAAGTGATTCCTTGCCCTTACGAGGCTCGTATCTCGCATTGCTCTCACGTCAAATAAGTGTTCCCAAACAGTTGGGTAAGTTACTTTAAAAAAAGTAACTCTTTACTAATTACTTATTACTTTACCATTTTGTAATTAAATTACTTTTCTAATTACTGTGTCTGTAAAGTAACGTAATTACCTAATGAGTAACTTAACCAATTACTTTTTTAAATTCCTATAAACCTTCAAAAAACGAATTATTAAACAAAAATAACAGTAAAACATGAAATAGTCGAGCCTTTACGAGCCTTAGTTTTCTGAATCATCTTTATTACATTCCATAAAACATTTTATAATAAATAAAGTTCTCCGTAGTAAAAGCTATCTTCTTATAGGTAAGAAACAAAATTTCCGAAAAGCAAAATACATTCTGCGACAATAAATGCGGCTAAAAGATTCAGACTCAATTCTGCAAGACGCAGCGTCATTAATCTTTTCCAAGTGCCCTCACATTTGTACTAAATTGGGAAAATACATGTCTAATGATCAAATACTATATGCAAACGTTATAGAAAGAGTATGCAATGATTTAATAGGGCTTTATACAGTGTTGTGATCTTGGGAGATGAGAGACAAGTTGAGAAAGATGCTGGTAAAGATGGAGGATGTACTTAAAAATTATTTTAACATCTTTGGCCTCCCTGCTCCAGGAGTTCAAGACAAAGATGATTCTTTGTACTGTGTGGCTCTGTATTTTACATGCACACCTTGCTTCTGTATTACCTAAATGGGATAATTTTATTTAATTGATGTCATCCTCTTCTTTTCAATATTGTCGCTAGCATTTACATTTATAGGAGATTTTGATACAAGCAAGTAGTGTTGTCAAAAGTATCGATATTTCGATAAGTATCGATACTGAAAAATTCTGAAACGATACAATACTGTGATCCAAAAATATCGATACTATTCGCGCTTCCGGGTCTTCAACTTCGCGCATGTTCACAAAGCCGATGGAGGCGGCAGATCATTGTACAAGCGCTGATACTAAATCGCGCAAACAGCTCGCGAACCGAGACACAGACGTGTAGAAAGAATTTCGGGACGTTAGTAACAGTTTTCATTATTAACACGTATGTTATGAAGTCCCGTTTTGCCCCGTTAACGCAGTGAAATACAACTTATACGCGCGGTCTACCGAAATAGAAAATATTATGCGCGGATATTTCACCCTTTCTTTCAAAAATAAACAGCAGAGACACAAGCGCGGTAATTGAAATAACATTTATGACGTGAACTAAATACTTTCAGAAAATGGCCATAAGCTAATCTGGTGCTGCTGTCCCGCTCACACACGCAGGCGCAAGAGCGGCTCTCTCTCTCTCACACACACACACACACACGCACGCACGCAGGCCCGAGAGCGCGAGAGGGCTTCACAAAGGAACGATACACACGGTTGATTTCGAACGTAGTATATTTTCTCAAAGCACTAGTCAGCATTAGCGTTATCTTCTTGGGAGCACTGTGACATGTTTGCCTTATTTTCTTTTTTTTTTTCAGTAATCATGCGAAGCACATTTGAATTTATTTAGAGTACTGTAGGTGTCTATGCGCTGATCAATAATGATGTTTAATTAAATCCTGAATCTAAATCAGTTTATATAAATACTGCTGTTCAACTCTGGTTGATTTAGGCAGATCCCTACCACAAAATACCAACTGGTATATTAATACAAGTTTGACAAGTAAGCTTATTAATTTTAAATAATTCATCTAACAATAAAAACTAAAAAACAATAAAAAAAATGTTTCTAAATTTGTAATATTTCTTTGAAAGCACCATGAATCTGCAGTGAAAACTCACTCAGATCCTTCTACCACAAGACCAGCTTTAAAAAAACAAACAAACAAAAAAAAACAAATAAAATATTGTACTCTTTTACTTTTAGAGCTTCTACCAAATTCATTTGTTTTAATTTAATCTTTTAAAAAAGCTTTTAAGTTGAGAATATATTTTTTCTCCTGGAAAATTTAAATGTATAGCAGTTTTATTTATTTATTTATGCACTTTTTTTTTCTTGGGAGACACATGTTCATGTTCCAGTCTTGTTATGTATTTTTTTCATAACGAAAAAAGAAAAAAAGGCCCTAAAATTGTTATGTTATTTCCCCGTGGTATCGAAAATAGTATCGAGTATCGATACTTTTTTCAAGTATCTTATCGAAGTTGTATTTCCAGTATCGTGACAACACTACAAGCAAGTATTTGCACATAACACCAAGTACAACATCTCAATCATCAAACCATAGGTTAAGCTGTGCATTTACACAGAAATAATGTGACTTTAATGGCTTTTAGTCAATGCAATATCAACATATTTCAACTTTGAAAGGTAATGGTTTTGTGCTTTATTTCAAGAAATGTAAAAAAAATGTCCCAATTGTGGGAATAATAAAGTAGTATTGTAGCCACAAGCACAACTTGGGTTTTTAAAACGTGGGATTTCACAATGTAAGTTTTTATCACTGCTTTTTTTACATTTTACAGTTGCTCACGTAACTAACCAGAACAAATTGACATTTTGTATCTCAATTAGTCAAGTGGATCAGTTCACTCATAGGTCCAGGTTCTGTACAAGTGGATTAATGTCAATGTCAAGTTTCCTGAGGAATACTGCTGCATGGGGAATGCTTTAAAGGCGGTGCTCCTTCCGTATTTAAAAATTGCTTCTCGTTTTTCTGTTCTGGGGGTTAGTGTAGTTGGTTGAAAATTGCCTGGAACTAGAGAGAAAGTTCTCTAGGTTTCGTTTTTTTTTTTCTAACCATTTTTTTCCATTCGCTTACTCACTGGTCATAGTCATTGTCAGACATTGTCAGCGCTAATTTATCTTCACGTTTTATGCAGCTGCTTTGAGATGAAAAGCACTTCAAAAATAAAACTAAACACGACATTGCTAATTTATTTTCACGTTTTGAATAGCTGCTTCGATAAACACAAATGCGTTGAAATTGTACTGACTGTGGGCCATTAAAGTCTTGATGTTTTGATTTCTTTTTCTGTGTAAATGTTTCGTTTAACCTACGGTTTGCTCCCCAGGCAAGCACCCATGTACAAGCACGCAGAGGAGAAAATAACCCCGAAAAGAAAGAAAAGACGACGTTGCATCTTCAGTCCTTGACTCCGACTGAGGGTCGGCAGAACCAGGGCAAGACAAGACAGGAGCACCGAGGAAGGAGGGCTAGTGCTCAGAATGGCTTTCCTTGACAACCCTGCAATCATCCTGGCCCACATACGGCAGTCCCACGTGACCAGTGATGACACAGGAATGTGCGAGATGGTTCTGATTGACCATGACGTGGATCTGGAGAAGTGCCATTTATCGGCGGCGTCCACTGGTGGAGGCTCGTCTGTTGGCTCGTATGGGGAAAGTGTCGGAGGAGACAGCCAGACCTGTGACCTCTCCCAGTCCGTCGACATCACCTCCAGCTGGGACTTTGGCATTCGGCGGCGCTCCAACACAGGCGAGTAACAATCTGAGGTTTTTCTTTTTGCTTTTGGAGCCCAGACTCCTGATGTGACCAAGCTTACTGATGTGGTCTGGTACGTGCAAAGACCTGTTTCTCAAAATCATCAAGGTAGGAGATTAGCTGGCATAACTGTTAGCGCTGATTACCGCTTTCGATAACCTCTTTTGATTCCGCACTTTTCATTGCTTAAATCATGACGTGGGTGATTGGTCATGTGATCAGATCTTTCTTCGCTGCCTTAGTGAGGGTGGTTCAGTGATGATGCTGGCAAAAATTCATGTATATTCGTGATTTGGCTGCTGATTTTAAATGAGGTGCTTCCTGTCTAACCCAATTATTTGCCGATGGCTTTCAAGTCAAATGGTTTTAAGTGACCATGTTTATATGCACAATATTGACAATTCTTTGACAAAGACTTGATCTTTAAATGAATCCATGTTAATTGTAGAATTAGTTTCACAATAATAGTTTCTGAAATGTTTTTTTGTAATTTTCATAATTGTCTTTGGGATTTAATTGGCATTTCTTCTGTAGTCACCACCAGCATGTCACTTGCAAGGCCCGTGAGTCTTATGGGCCTGTTGCTAAATTAGCTCACCATCTTGAATTGCATTATTAATTTGTTATTACTTATTAATAATAGAGATTGCTGAGATTGGCTTCAGCACCCTGTGACCCATAAATGGAAATGGCTGGATGGATTACTGATGTGTCAATTATTTAATATACATTGCAATATAAAATAATGATTAGTAATGCCATCTAAATAGCGGTAAAGTGACCACATTTTGTTATTTCAGAAGTAATTTCAAACATTTCGTTAGTGTCCGTATGATGGATAATCCTGGATCTTCAAACTGTACAGACTGTGCTTTGTGTGCTGTTGTAGTCATGGTCTCAGAACTCTACAGAAATGAAACAGTTAAACAGTAGATCAGTTCTTCATCAAACACTTTTGTCCATATTGTGTGTATGACAACTTGTTGCAAACGGAACAGGTTGTCCTGCGTTGGTGCTTTATTTGCAAGCAATTCTGATTTTAAGAACAATTATTCAAATATTTTGCTAGTTTATAAACAAGGCTGAATTCTGGCTTAAACAATCTGAATCTATCTGTCAAGGCACTGAGACTAATTAGATGACAATGAATTCAGGCTTTTGTAGGGATGATTGCTAGCATGCTAGCTTCTAGCCATTCCGCCGGATCAGCTTTGGTTTTTTTGTGCTTTTGTTTGGGATCTTTGAATTCTTCTTCTATGAACCGTTCTGTGCGACTTGTCTCCAGGATGCCATGACCGTTTCGTGAGACCCAAGCATGCTGGTAAGAAAGTGTTTAGGTCGCGAAACAATGCTAACTCATACAGGGTTCCTACGGGTGCTTGAAATCCTTAAAGGCTTGAATTTCAATAATGTGTTTTCAAAGCCTTGAAAGTGCTTGAATTTTGAATGAAGTGCTTGAAATTTTAATTGTGTAGAAACAAGTCATGTTATGAGCGCTGTCAGTGTCTCTCCTCGATCTTCTTAGTGATCGGCACTATCCATTTCAAAGTCATTATATTCACTATCAAATAAATTTCGCTATTAAGAATTCAAAATGCGTTAATGCGCTAATTTTGACAGCTTTTGACTACTTTAAATATAAATTTTACCACAAATGTATGGTGCTGGAAAAACTTGAACCTCGAAAGTGCTTGAATTTTATCTTTCAGAAAGTGAAGGAACCCTAAAGTGAAGGTTCAAATGTTTTTTATTTCATGTAATTTTTTTCTGTACGTTTCATGAATATTCATGATGTTGGACAGGACTATATATGAAGGTTTGAAGAGTGAAAATAAAGTTTGGCTTGTATTTATTAGATCATAAACCTTTTTTAAATGTTCTTGGCGTCTTCAAAAACACGTTTCATTGAACTTCCCGTCCTTAGTTCTTGCATTGTTTGATCTCACGGCCATAAACAACCACCAACAATAGATTAAATGCAACAACGTTCTTTTTACATTTTCACACATCGGCTTTGAGACGGTTGTTACTGTAAAAAGCTCTTTACAAATGCACAGAACTTGAACTTAATGCTAGTCTGTTAGCTTCAATTAGCTTTGATTGTTTAGGTCAAGATCTCATGCTTACGTTCTGCTTTGTGGTCATTGTGTTCACATTTTCCCTGGCTTAGATGAATATTGCGAACGATTAGTTCTTAAACGAATAATGCGGCCCATCAGCACTGTTGACATGTTAAACCAATGACAACAAATAAATAAATGAATTGATACGATGATTAAAATAAAAAAGATTTTAACACGACTGTGTACAAATGCCCTGTCAGCATTCCCTGTGAAAATGTTGAATGAGCTGAATGATATGAAAGTGTTTTTAAGCACTGGCTAACCACACCGCTAATGAGGGGATTGTACTTGGGTTTGAAGCTCAGAGACTGGAGCGGCTGAGGAAAGAACGGCAGAACCAGATCAAGTGCAAAAACGTCCAGTGGAAAGAGAGAAGCTCGTCTCAGTCAGGTACCATCCAGTACATGTCCGTATTCTCTCTCCACACCTTCACCTAAATGTTCTTCTGTCCTTCAGCGGACGACTTGAGTTCTCTTTTTGACAAGAAGGACTTTAAGGACCGGCCACGCAGCACCGGCAGTAAATCCACACTCTCGCTGAGGCTGGAACAGTGTCCCCAGCAGCTCAACAACCCCTTCAACGAGTACTCCAAGTTTGACGGCAAGGTGAGCTCTTCTGAAGATTGTCACGTTTTATTTGGAAGAAGCAATGAGGAGTAACAGAATAAGACTTTTGGTTGAACACCCAAACTTACCTTCAGCAAAATGAACAAATGTTGGCAAAAATGTCAGAAGAAAATTTGGTCCTGCTTTAGATGGAAAACCAAGACTATAAATATACATCTAGTAGTACCTTGAGCTACATTTTTATTTAGTTCTTTGGCCGAGCTCGTAACATTGCTCACAAGTAAAGAAAATATTTTCAAAAAATATAATAAATATGCTTATATGTTCCAGGCCAACTTGTTTTTTTTTATGTTTTATGGTATTAAATATGTAAAACTCTAATGGATAGAACATGTGGCAATAAAAAATAGGTTTAATTGTATAGGTAGATGGAGGAGGAGCTTAGAAATTAACTTAACTCATGTGTCAGTGCTGTGACATCACGGCCCAGTGTTGCAATAAATTAATGAAGAAAATAAAATTGACTGATTATCAAATCATTCTTCTTAAATTGATCTTAAAATCCAAATCAATCTTAAATTTCCCTCGTAGGTTAAGGTACAACTGTAGTTGTATAAATGCACGTGTGTGTTGTCGCAGCATTTGTTCTATTCATGCGACAAACATATATATGAGCTGAATGGGGATACGCTTCTGCTCTTCTAAGTCTTCCGGGTGTTTGCTGTAGGTTTTCTGCACTTTCTGTCAGTAATGGAGAAGCAACTGTGGTGTCACGCAGGTTTTCTTGCTGTCACGTTGCATTAATTCAGCTCGGGGCGCTCACACCTCCACACTACTGCAGTCTTTATTATGTGACAGGCTTGGGGCTCTTAGGTGAAGTTTGTCATTGTGGATCAGATGTGTCTAGATTTATCTTCTTCTCCCCTTTGGCTCTTGGTTTCACCAACAAATGTTTGGCTCTTTATTACAATGGCTAAGCGGCAGTTGTGGCCTAATGGTTAAAGTTGGATCTTTGTCCAAAAGGCCACATGTTTGTCTTCCCACACTAGTTTGAGATTATAGGTGGAGTAATTATTGGACAGTTGTTGGAAGGTGATTTTTCGCGGTCCATACAAAAGCTGAGGCCTTCAACCCCAGACAATGCTGCTCACTCACACTGGATGGATTGTTGTACACATTTTGCCAAGCTTAATTAATGTCTTAAGACAATTGTCTAGACTAACTCTAAGACTAACCCTAAACTGATTTAACCTACAATGACATTCTACATATTTGAACCTGGCTCAATTTTAATGGAGTTAAAACAACAAAACCCTCCAAAACCCTGAAATTTACATTTGCAAATTCCTTTGTTATATGATTTTTATCTTCTACTGTCTTGATTAATATTGTATTTGAATGTAATATGTTACCATTTAATTTTGCATCATTGTTCAGTGTGCATTATTGACATATTGAATTGAGTTGAATCACAAACAAATGGTATCCGACTGGTTCTCTGCTAAGACTCGTCTGTTCCTCTTTTTAGGGCCACGTTGGTACAACTGCAACCAAAAAAATCGACGTCTACCTCTCTATGCAGTCGACCCAAGAGAAGCTCCACCCAATGACGGTGGTGACAATGGCAAATGCCCGGGTTCACGATCTCATTGGCCTGATCTGCTGGCAGTACACCTGTGAGGGCCGAGAACCCAAGCTCACGTGAGTAAAGACCACATTGCCTCGCTGCGGTGTCTCTGTACAGGCTTCTAGAGGTGGCTTCATCTCTCATTACGCAGGCTGCTTGGTTGAAGCCAGTTGGAGAATACCAGTTTATAGAAATGAATAAAGGACTTTCAATTCAATTCAATTATGGTCATCTCTGTTAAGGTGCTTTCACACCTAGCGATATGTGAACACACCATGAGATCTCGGTCCTTTTGTACCTGCAGCTGTGTTACGTCGCCGTAATAATTAAGGTGGAATAATAATGGAAGCTCGCAGGGTTGTGTGTCCCAGACGGAATTCTATTATTATTTGGAAAAACTCTTATAAGTTCATAAAAAAACGTTCTTAATACATTCTTAATAAAGTCAAGTTAAGTTTTTTTTAATCTCACAGTATTTGAAGGAAAGTGGTGTTTACAGAACCAATGCCACAAGGACCAATATAGTCATAAGAAAAACATACAAGGTGACATGCAAAAACATTCAAAATACATCGCAGGAGAGAGGTCGTGGAATTAACAGATCCTTGTGTGAACAAGAAAGAGTCTGGGATATCTTCAATTGCTGAAGAGGACAAAAAAAAGATCTGGGTTCTCTTCTGAGTCCCAAACTTTGGTTTGGTTAGTGATCAAAACGAACCATATGTGAAACACCCTTTGTTTGAGATTCGTGGAGGATAATGGAGCCTGATCTGTAGATTAGCATTGGGACTGTTCTTTGCTTCTTAGCTTGTCTTTAATAGGTGGCCCTTCTCTTATTCAGGTTTTAAGTTTGTAGATCCTTGGAGAGCTTTAGCACCAGTGTTACCCAGTGACGGTCCCTAGAGTGTCTGCTTTGTTTGAAATCAGTTAAAAAGGTGCTGGGACCGGGAGGGCTCAATCGTTTTTGTCTTTATAGTGACAGAAGCCAAATGAGAGGTTGTATGAGTAGGTGTTCAAGACCTAGCAAGGCAGACAGTGGTGGATCAAATTGAACCCGATT
Organism: Paedocypris sp. Pulau Singkep; assembly: GCA_017309775.1. Taxonomy (NCBI): domain Eukaryota; kingdom Metazoa; phylum Chordata; class Actinopteri; order Cypriniformes; genus Paedocypris; species Paedocypris sp. Pulau Singkep. Next base: position 3,275,258 of record MU204310.1, read on the forward strand.
ACTATCGCCCCTAATGGCCTGTTGAGGTAGATGTGCGTTCAGTCCAGCTGGCCATAAATAAAAAAAAAAACGGTTGGTGTCAATGTACACCTTTCCAAGTACCGAGCTAGCGATTTTCTTTAATACATCCCCACAGGCATTTCTATTCGTTTTCCATCTACCTCTGCAGTTAATGCCAGTCCTGACCTTTCTCAGCTATGGCAGGGATTCCCTTGGGCTCCGTTCTCATCTCCTCATTCAATGCGTCTCCGAGGCTTACTGACGGAACAGTGCAGGAATTTTCTACTCGCTATGTGGTACAATATGAAGATTTATACTTCAGTCAGACTGAGGCAAGGGTGTGTGTTAAGTTGGGGAGCGTATGAGACAAGAAGACTCACAAAAATAGGGAGTCTACTCCCTCCTGGGCAGCCTGGTGCCTCACACACACAGTCGTAGTTGTTGATGGGAGGCGTGATTGGCATAGTAATGAGCCGCTTCCCCACTGGAGAAAGAGAGGAAGACGTACATGACTTGTTTTGAGTTTAAATGAGCCGTCCATTCTTTTCTAAGAGCCTGACACTGAGGTCAAGGTGATGTGAAGCGTATTTGAGGCGACCTTTAGTGTTTACTAGCGCCGTGCTTGTTCTGATGGTGTTCACTAGCGCCGTGCTCGTTTTGAGAGAATTAAAAAAAAAATTTATTATTTATTTAATAATTTTTTACACCATTTTATCCTTAGTCAACTGCATCAACACAAGTTTCAGACTAATAAATCATCTGTTAATTGGAGTGCCTCTGAATTCTTAAGTGTTTTTTTTTTTTTTTTTATATTTTATAGTGTCCTTTTAAAAGAACAGTTTTATACTTTTTAAATGTTAAATCTTCTAATAATTATCTTTCTTTAGTTAGAAACTTTTTTTTAGTAAATCTATAGATTTTTATTGTTTGTCCAAACCCAAACATTGCGTATATTAAAAATACGTTTTAGCACTCTGTATTTTTAGTAAGGGACAGTCTGTATCCCAAAAACAACATTCCTCTGTGAGGGAGTCTTTACGTGAGTCTTTATAAATAGTGTCTATCCTGCACGCATCTTCTAATGCGCACTAGTACTGATTTTCAGTGGTAGTCTTATACAGTAATTGATAATAAAAAATGTGTTTACTGTTTGTACAGGTTATTTTTGTTCTCTAAACAGCCTAAAAAATAGGTAATTCCGCTGTAGAGAAAAGTGCCAAAGCCGAGGTGTTGTAGTGTGTAAATTAATACAACAAAATTAAGTGATCCAAGCCTTTTTTCTAATAAAAAGTCAAAATAGAATTGATTGTGTCTGCGGTTTTAATAGCAGCATTGACAATAATGCTTTTCTTGCCCTGGTTATGTCCTGGTTTTGATCCTTCTCTCTCTTTTTTTTTCTTTGCAGTGAAAACGTCAACACCTATTGCCTCCACATCGCCGAGGACGATGGAGAAGTGGACACAGACTTTCCTCCTCTCGACTCCAACGAGCCCATCCACAAGTTTGGCTTCAGCACCCTGGCTCTGGTGGAGAAGTATTCCTCTCCCGGACTGGGACCCAAACAATCGCTCTTTGTTCGAATGTAAGAAATACACTGTTTTCAATACCTTTTTTCAATTAACCTGAAAGAAAAATAAGAGAGTCTAACTGCTCATTAACATAAATGTTGAATCAGCCTATTGTACTGCTACAACTTCATGCATTTAGGCATGTGGACATGGTCAGACTCAGGACGTCTAGGAAAACAAAACCTCTCTGGCGAGGTGATAGGAATAAAAACTCTCTGGTCCCAGTCTCTTCTGGCATGCTAACATTACAAAGTCATTGGTGAAGATGGTTCCGGTCTGAAAAAGAGAAACTATCCAGTTTTGGTTAGAAACTAGAACGCCAGTTTGTGGACTGCAGCAGAAGACCACCCTGGAACTGGTAACCGAGATTATTTATTATTATTATTATTATTAATTTATTTATTATATTTATGATTTCTGTCATTGATTTGTTGTGAATCACACAAGTTAGGCGCTTAAGTTGTGACCTACAGCAGGAAAACTGTGCACCACAAATAATGGAAAGCATTTTTTTCAAGAGTTTCTCACATTAACCTCCGTCCAGAACGAAAGTCAGCTGCAAACTTTCCAAATCCAAGCTTTCTTGGCGTAGAAGCACAACTTTGATGTTAGAACACACAAAGATGAAACTAGTGATATGTTGTGCAAACGCTGCCGCTCTTAGACCCTATGTAAAAATAAAGATCTAGAAAAATACTTATATTAAGTGCCGATCAGGAGCAGAAAGATTCGGTCAATACTTAAAATGTAAAAAATTGTTAGCTGCAAATATGTGCGTGCACATGTAGTTTTATTCATTTTTCAAGTATATAATGACAAATATTTTAAAAGCTTTTGTATCTGTGGTGCAGTTGCCAGGCTGTTCCAGCTCTTTTCACTTAACTTTGTCTGTCTTTATTTGGTATTTCTACATGAGCCTTTGGGCTGTGGTTCAGGTCCCTGTTGGTCAGCTTTATGCTAGGCCCCTGATGTGGCACCACGGGCCCCTGGGCGCGAATAGAGCCCATACTCTGCTCTCAGTTGGCCATCGGGGCTGCGACCTCCTCTGCCGGATCCCCGGCCGCACTCATGCCTGACATGAAGGCTGTCAGAAGCCCAGGCCCGGGGCCGATGGGTCGGAGCTGCTAAATGGAAGTGGACAAGCGAGTGCTCTGTCCAGTTTCCTGGCCTGGGGTTGTTGTTCTGTTGAAGCTCTCGGTCTCAGTGAAGCATCCATGTGCTCAAAGTTGGAATCCTGAGTTGACTATCTGCTCGGTTATCAAAGCTAGTTCTCTGTACAATATCTTGTTTGTAATTGTATATGAATAAATTGGTATTTCCCGTTCATTTTGTTGTCTCAACCAAAAAAAAAAAAGCTATTTATAAAATACCTAGTGTCAATGTACTTTTTAAATTTACCATTTAGTTGTACCAAATATTTGCGCTTTTAATCAATATCCGTATTATGAGTAGCATTATTATTTCGAAAAGATTTTCAAGTTGATCTTTTTCTCATTTCAGGTTTTTTTGGTCTTCTGGTTTGAATCTCGGCATTAAATGGGATGTGAAGTGTCGGTTCCGTCCTGAGACTGTTAATGTGTGAACACGCTTGTGCTTTCATAGATTCTGACGTGTGATTGATCCACAGAAACGCTGCCCACGGCTTCTCCCTGATTCCGGTGGACAGCCTGAAAGTGACCATGAAAGAAATCCTGCAAAAGGCCCTAAAGAAGAGGAAAGGCTCTCAGAAAGGCTCAGGTGGGAGTCAAATTCTGTTGTTGAGTCTCAAAGTCTAATCTCTCATTTCAGGCTGTTGTAAATATATAATATAGTAATAATATAATATAAAATAATACTTAGTTTGATACATTTTTAGTTTTGAGTGATTTGTACACTTCTATTGAACAAACTAGGCTTAGATTTGTTTTTGTGATTATTCATTTTAGGCTTAGATATTTCAGGCTTTATAAACTTAATTGTAAATTGTCAATTAAGGTGATTTCATACTGATTCAAGTTTAAAATTTCATTTCATACCGATTCAAGTAAAAAAAGTAACAATAGCTAGAACATATTAATACAATATTTATGAGCAGTATTTTCTACAGAAAGGCAGGCAGATTTATTTTCTAATGATGTTGCTTTGAAATAAATCAGATTCTTGTTAACTCGACTTAAATGCTTTTTAATACAAGATATGTGCATTAATGAGCAAATGGTTAGTAAAACTGTTTTGAATCAAGATCTAAATGTTTTTGATATTGATTGATTTGTGCTAGATTGTGTTTTTTCAATGAGGGCAAAAAAAAAGCCTTTATATGACAATCAAGTTTCATGTGTCGAAAGGAAACGCTATGGTTCTGATTCATCCTGACATTTTCATACATGAAGTATTGACAGATGCAGATCAGAACAGAAGAAGAAAAGAGAAGCTGAAACACTGCTGATGACTGTACTGTCTCTGTCTGTATTTATTTACTCAGATTTACATAACAGTGCATACCGTATTTATGCAAATATAAGTAAGTACCCCCATTTCCAATTTTAGAAGCTCAGAAGCTTTTGAGATGTGCGCATAAATGTTAGTACACAACAATACTTTGCGACGATGATCTTTAAAATAATGGTTCAGGAGACAGACATGCATATATGCCTTTATTGGCATATAAAAACAGCATTTTCATTAGAATAAGAATTGTTATTACAATGTATTTACTCAATTAAGGAAAGATGATGGATCTTCTGCAAAAAACACAGTTAACGTTTGAAATGTTTAATTGTACGTTTTATTCACTAGTGTACTCCCTTAACCATAGTTTTAATCATTTTGCCATGATTTTTAATTCAAGGTTTGAATCTCCTTTTAATTGAGGAACAAGGCCAAAAAGAAAAAGAAAAAAACTTTTTTTCATAGAACATGTGAAAATGGTTTTTAAAAGTAGCTTCTTAAAAATGCACAAAAAAAGTGAACCATAAAATTGTGGAGGCATACACACGGACACATTTTTGTGTTATTATGCAACTCTTTATACACACTTTACCGTTTAATGGTATTCTCTCCATCATTCTCATTTTGGATCAGTCTTGTCAGTTTTGATATGCACAGAATATTTTACCATGTTGTTGTGACAGTGAGCTGTTATTAATCTGTCAGGTCAGATTTCAAACTCCACATGACAGAAACACTGGCCAGCTATTTCTGCAAACCATGATCTCACAATCGCTTGAAACTCTACTTCACACCACTCGGAAATAAAGCGACTGCTATTTCTGGTTTAGGAACAATGACTCTCTTTGCCTTTGATTTGATATCGAACGATTCACGTGCTTGACAGCTTTTCTAGAAGTCGAAATGATGATGATGATGATGATGATGATGATGATGAGAATGGAAGAAACACTCCATTGCAGTGAGATCAGTCGTCTTGCCTCTTTCTTTAGCCCTTTAGTGCCACCCGCTTCACTTCTCAGACAATCTTAGACAAGTCTGAGCTAAATAAGGAAACGCTTCCCTCCCCTCAGATCCGCCCGCGGTTATGTAATGGCATATATCTTTTTAAAACCACATTTGCATTGCTATCTATGTTTTTCCTCAGAAGTGAGAAATATTCTTGCAAAATTGTGCATCAAGAAATCATCAGGCAATGCTCCAGCTTGTCTCCTTTCCTAGTGTTTTGGGAGTTTTTGATGCCGTTTCACATTGACGAAACACTTTGTCCAACTTGGGCAAATACCTACTCTTCGTATGTGGTCATATAAATTATTTTTCGCCATTAGTAATTCAACTCAACTTTCACTCAATGACAAATTCTTAAAAAGAAAAAAAAAGAAAAAGAAAAGCTAGTTTCTGTACTGTGGCATTAAATGTAGCAGACTGGAACTGGCATTTTAACGTTTTCATCATACTGTATTGTACATATTTTTTGTTTGTAATTTGGTAAAATGCTAAACCTCTTAACCACTAGACATTAAACAGAAGTCGAAGATTCTTGCTACTTTAGCATTTTTATGATGTTTTCAATAAGCACGCATGGTTTTATTGCTGGTGATCTTGTAGTTTGATTGAGAATGAGAAGAAAACCTGTTCTTGGTTATGATTTTGTCAGGAAATATTCTTCTGATATTCTGATATCTATATATCTGAAAAGACATGTTACTTTTTTACGCGACTTGCAATTCTTGTAAATGTAAATACATATTTTGCAGTTCCTTTTAATAGTGTTTATTCAATGTGGGAATTTTAAGGGTAAAATACAGTAAACAGACGAGCATCTCCAGAAAATAAGCCCCAGTGACTCTTTTTAGCACGTAGTAATAAAGACGAGTGGGATTCGGAAGGAATGGAAGCGCTGTATAATGTGATGCGTTTGATAAGCTAAAGCACCATCTCGTCCGGCTCCTTGGGCCTAAGGTGTCGTGAGTGCATTTGATAGGGTTGTTGGCCTAGAAGAGGCACATTAGGGCGAGTGGGACGTCTCATCTGCATTTAGACGGGAATTGATTCTTCTTCACCACCGAAGAACAGAGGCGTGTCCAGGTTCCTGATAAAGAAGTTATTTGATGCGTGTGTGGGTCTTGACTGGATTGTGCCTAATTCGTTAAGATAATTTAGATAAAACCACACATTTTCTTTACAAATTAAAATAAAACAAGTAAATCCAAATCTCCTGAAGTTCCTTTTTTCCAACTATCTCCTATAGTTCCTAGTTTCCTTGATTTCTAGGTATTTCAACGCAACAAATGTTGACTCCATTGTTTTGTCTTCGTCTAGACGGTCTTCTACTTTACAGCTATAATGTATCTTTACTATATTTATGTCTGAGCGTCTCATTTTTTATTATGGTAGCAGTCTTATTTTGGCAGGTTCAGCCTGTCTGTGTTTCTGAAGCTGCTGGAGGAGATAAGAGCTGCTGAATGCCTTATCAGGGAAATGCTGGTGACATTTGGAAGGTGCAATGGTTCGGTCGCTGTGGTTGTGTGTGAACTGCAGATGAGCTGGCAAAGAAAGGAAAACACGAGGGATCCAAATTTGTGTCCGTATATTATACTGTACTTGGTGTATGTATGTAATCGTGTGTATAAATTGTGTGTGTTTGTGTGTATACATATTATTTATATGTATGTATTGTCATTGTATGTATGATATGTATGTATCAATGGCGTTGTCTGTGTGTGTGTGTTTTTTATATATATATATATATATATATATATAGAAATAGATATATATATATATATATATACACACCACGTATGCATGCATATTTTATGCAAAAATATATATATTAGGGCTGTCAAACGATTCAATTTTTTAACTAGTTATTCGCACTTCATCAACCAAATTAATCAAATAATAATAATAATAATAATAATAATTTATTATTAATAATTCTTTAGTATTAACAATTATTACTAACATGAACAAGTATAGAATATGTAATATTGTAATATTGAATATTGAAGTGTAAAATGTAAATTATTGTAAACTTAACACAAAATAAACACTTGTTTAAATACTGTAATATACCGTTTTGACAAAAGAAAACAATGGGTAAGCCGGTCATAATAAATAAAAAAGAAATAAGTAATTTATTTTGAGGAAAAGAAACAACGGATATGTATTTGTATATTTGTGTGGCAAAAGTATGACACTGATAATTAGTCTAGCTGAAAAGACTGATCACACATTTTTGTCTAAAGGAACAAAAGTCCGACATATGATCTGTGCGCAGTGTCTGAGAGACTGTGAATAATTGAATTGCGCTCTGTTCTTTCTATAAGTGTGCTGTGATTTCAGCTTTGCAAAAAACTGTACAAATAATACTGAATGGTTTTGAAGTGAAACTCAAATACCGGAAGTGCCGGAAAACCGGAAGTGGTGTTAATAAAAATTGACGCGATTAAACAAATGTAATTAATCACATGAGTTAATGCATTAACTTTGGCAGCCCTAATATATATTTTCCTATATATATAGATATTAATATATTAGACACAAAACTAAATAGCACACCCATAACCACTGTCATGTTCGTTTCTTTCTTTCCACGCTACGCTGTGAGCACAAGCTGTTTTCCTTCGTTTGAGGTGTTTTTTTTTTTGTAGTTTGAGTGAAAGAAATCGAAGCTGGTAAAGGCCTTTCAATGCAAGCGGTTCGTCACCAATAGGTCTTGTAAAGTGTATTGTAATTATCAGAAAAGGTAAAAGATAATTAAGTGATGTCGATTTCCGATGGCTCAGTCAGTAGATTTTCACATGTCATGGGATTCAATGGAATTGATTCAGAAGACGTAAATAAAAGGCAGTTGTATTTCCGAAGAGCAACATGAAATCTTGAAGCCTGTTAAATGCAGAATTGTAATTCTGGTGGCTTTGTGTGCATGACAGGCTGCTTGAGGTGGGAGCGAGGTCACAGGGGAGGGTGGAAAAGGTCATCTCCACTGTTTCTGAATTACTCACAGTCTCCTGCGTGTCAGCATCACAGCTTCTCCTTCTCTTCCAGATTCAGAGACACGCCATTCGGTCTTGTGCAGAGGAAGATTAAGTCGAGAACCGACGTTGAGAGTAGAATTGATCGACTTCTGACCGCGATTCGGTTTCTCTTCTGATACGTCTCGTGCCGTAGGGTGTGCAGAACACGCTCTTGCTCAGCGGAGGTCGAAAGCTTTCCGAGGCTCTGTTGACATTTTGCAAACCACGGTATTTGGAAAAGGGTAAATATCGCCCTGAGTGTTTGCCCTATTTAGATTGGCAGCGTCTCTATATTGTTTTTTTTTTCTGGCAAAAAATGAGGAAATGGCTTAATTGTGCCGCAGGCGGGTTTTTTTTTTTTTCTCCCCGCCTTTTTGCTTGAGCTTTTTGGCCGTCGTTTGCGGCTGCCTGGTTATTAACTGATGTTTGGCTCAATCTCATCCTGAACCTTCTGTCACGCCACAGAACGCATAATACGTTTAATATTCTACGACAAATTATTCAATGCTCCTCCTGTCTGATCTCTCCATCTCTTTTTCTCTTTTCATTTGACTTGGTTTTTCATGACCAATGACAAATTTGTCTCTATTTTTCCTCGACTACAAAGTGACAGTTAAATGTGTAAAGCGCCTTACAACTGCTCAGAACTTGAACTCCAACTTTTTCTTCCTCCTTGCATTTTTTTCACCCGTTATCTGTTTTGTCTTCCTCCTTTCAACCCTTTTCATTCCACCTATCTTTTACCTTTTTTTCCTCCCACCACAACTTATTGTCTTCTCTACCTGTCTTGCCACCTCTCATTATCTCTACTTAACATTGGCTCTCTGAGTCATTTAGGACTATCAATCCGTATTAGAGCAAAACTTCACGACATGAGTCCTTCATGAATGGGTTCCAGTATTGTGAAGAGATGAGGTGCTCAACTTTGATCGGTTTGTTTCAGGCCCCCTGTATCGACTAGAGAAGCAGACTGAGCCAAACGTGGCGGTGGATTTGGACAGTACTCTGGAGAACCAGGGCACGCTGGAGTTCTGCCTGGTCAGAGAAAACAGTGAGTTCACCTTAAAGTTCACACTTTTTATCATATCTTCTTCTCATCTTCCTACATTTCTGCTTTACTTCATATTTCTGTGCTTTCGCACAAAATTAATTTAACGAAAAGTGTAGCAAAATTTTGATTCAAAGCAGTGCCTTGTTCGTCAGATCAGAAACATGCTCCTGATCATGCTTATGGTACACAGAAACAATCCTTTTTTTTTTCTCCAAACCCAGGCTCAAGGGGTGAGGAGAGCTCAGAGGAGGATCCTCCGATAGACATCACCACAGTACAGGACATGCTGAGCAGTCATCACTACAAGTCCTTCAAGATCAGCATGATCCACAAGCTCCGCTTCACCACTGACGTGCAGCTAGGTATCACACAACGTTTTTTTTTTTACTTTTCTGTAGCTGTAGTCACTTGTGGTATTCATTTATAATAATGCAATCAAATTACCATTTTTTTTTATTTACGAGTGTGTGTGTGCTTTAGTCTTTTGTGTGTTCTACACATTTTGCACAACCTGTGCAATATACCGTAATCTCTGGACTATAAGCCGCACCTGTATATAAGCCGCATCCGCTCTATGAACGATTTTGAATTGTAAATGTACATGTGTGTAACTAAATAGATCCTTTCCTAACCTGCATTTTAACACGGCAGCAACTTTGCTGATTAAAATGGTACAGAAAAAAAGAGAAAATAAACGGTATCTACCGTATTTATCTTCATTATCAAAAAATCTGCAGAATAGCCGGACCTTTGTATAAGCCGCATGGTTCAAAACCTATGAAAAAAGTAGCGGCTTATAGTCCAGAAAATACCATAGGTACTGTACTATATTTTCAAAACATTTTCATCTCTGTATTTTTTTTTTTCACATACTGTACTTTATTCCCCGCATCAGTTACTTTCATTATTCTTCTTTTTTTCCCTACAAAAAACAATGAAAAACAGATTTCTTTGCTTTACAGTCATTTATCATTTTATCCAAAGCAACTTACAATCAGTACAGTTTTTACAAATCCACAATTTCCTGCTTTTGCTGGAATCAAAATCATGATCCGGTGTTCCAAACACCAGCGCTCTACTGACTGAGCTTCTGGGAAAGTGTATTCAGATAATTATTTTACTAGAATTTAACAAATTATTATCACCAAATTTACACACACCAAATTGCATTTAACATTGTTGTGATTCTGGCTAACTTGTGTGCTTTTTATGCAGAGATATGCTGATGTTGGCATTCTGCTTTCTATATTTTCTTTAATGACGGACAGATGTCTCATCCATTATTAATGGACCATGTTTGTTAGACTTGTATTGTATTGGTTAGGTTTGTATATTTTTCTGGTGTGATGCGTAAAGTGCCTGTTTAAAATGTGACGAGAAGGGTAAAATCTCGCCATCTTGTGTCTGAAAGTGGATTTTCATGCAACAAAAAAACTGGTAATCTAGTGTAAGCAGACATTGTGGGGGGAAAAAATTCTCGCTCCTCTTTTTCAGGCATCTCTGGTGAGAAAGTGGAAATTGACCCCGTCATCAATCAGAAGACGAGCACCAAGTTCTGGATTCGACAGAAGCCGATCTCCATTGACTCAGACCTGCTTTGTGCCTGTGACCTGGTGGAGGAGAAGAGTCCAAGTCCGTTCTGCGCACATACACACACACACACACACACACACACTCGTGCAGTAAGATGCCATGTAGATACGGTTGTGTGATCAATGAATATAAGGTGATGGAGAAGGGAGAAACTCTTCACCAAGAAGAAAAGAGAGATGCTCGCCCCTTAAACTAGAAACCATTTATTATATGCTATTATTACTACCTGCTCTCTCTCCCTTTCTATTTCCGTCTCTCTTTCTCTCTCTCTCTCATCCTTTCATTGACGTTGTCTTGTGTTCACACTTTCTCTGCAGGTCATGCCATCTTCAAGTTGACATATCTGAGCAACCACGACTATAAAGCGCTGTACTTCGAGTCTGATGCCGCCACTATCAACGAGATTGTGCTGAAGGTCCGTTTTCTTCTTTTAGCAGCTTCATCATGTGTGTTACTTTCTTGCAACACACTCGGAAAATATACATGTACACCTGTTAAATGTTAAACCTTTAGCGATGACCGATTTTCTATAGTCTTGTACAGTACAGCGCATCTATTATTACTCTTGATCTCTATTATTGCTCTCACTCTTAAATTAATCTTTTTTTTAGTTATAAATGTGGTTACGTTTATTTCACTATTCTGTTTTAATGTAAATTTACTTTGTGACGTACACACTTTTTCCAACACACGGGCAGTCACAGAATGTATGTAAATCTTAAAAAATGTAATTTAACTAAAATAATTGTTATATTACAGTATTAAAGTTTTAAGCGGATGTTGTGTTAATAAAAGTGTTTTTACTGTAGGTGAACTACATCCTGGAGTCGCGTGCCAGCACGTCACGTGCCGATTACTTCGCCCAGAAACAGCGAAAACTCAACCGCCGCACCAGCTTCAGCTTCCAGAAAGACAAGAAGTCGGGTCAGTAGCGCTGCGGAAGGCGGAGCGAGGAACTTTCAGTGGCCCAGACCTGAGCCGGTCCCACTGTCCCGAACCATATCAGAGCACCGGAGCTCTCCGCTGTCACCTGAATGTACCGACAACCAGATGTCACATGACCTGCTGCTGTTCCCGTCCGCAACTCTGCTCACTCGCACTGCCACCTCAGATCAGACCTACGTACGTACCAAGCTGCTCTGCACTTCCTGTTCTCTCACTCCAGCAGACATACAGCAGTCCGGGGTTTTGGCGACGGACCCTTTCGGCCATAGTTCTTCAGTGCCTGCTACACAGCCACACAACATCTACCTTGCACATACGCAACACTCAACATCCACACACAGCAACAAGCGCTTAAATATTCACCTAGCAACCCCACAACATTCCCCTAGCAACCGCACATCAGCCACACAACGCATACACACAACATAGAACACACACCACACCTGGGCTGTAGTGAGATGTTTCCCCGGCACAGTGGCTGGTGTGTGTGTGTGTGAGATGTTTTTGATCAAATCTCTGAAACAAAACAAACGTGTACCTTTTGTACCACGCCGCATCTCTCTTTCAGTTGGTCTCCGCGCTGAGATTGTCCGAGCGCTTCTCACAGTTATGTAGTAATGTTGAAGAAATCTGTCTCGCCCTCACCACACGTCCTGTTTATCACACACACACACACACACAGACATCTTCCTAGCTGTCTCTCTATCTCTCTCTCTCTCTCTCTCTATCTCTCTGTCTTTCCCTCTCTCCCTCTCCCCCTCTCTCTCTTTCAATGCTGCTCTTCTAGTGGATTCAGGGTGTTTGTTTGATCAAAATCTGTTCTGACTCAGGTTTTCTACTGCCATTCTGTCTAGACTGATGTTGTGTGTGTGTCGGAGAGCGATGACGGACAGACGGAGCGAATCCACGGGTCGTGCGATGCAGATCACTGCTGAGTTTTTGACATTTCAAATCAAACTTTATTTATAATGTTGCGACGCGAAGGGCCTGCGGAATCAATGAGGTTTCTACAGTTCCTACTACTGTACATACCTAGGTTTTATAATTAAAGTCAGAACTGCAGCGTTGTCTTTCTTTTAACACATTCTTTTCTTTTCCTGAATGTAAAAATGGCACATGTGAGAGTTTTATATGTCGTGTGTGTGTGTGTGTGTGTGTGTGTGTGTGCTCAGGAAGTGGGCTATCTTGCAGACATAGTGTGAGACGCAGTGTTTTTATCTTCAGTAACTGGCGGCGGTGTGACTGGGTGTAATGCTCCGGCTCTTTGTCCCGACTCTAATGCAGCTCCGCTCGTGAGCTCCAGGCCAGTGCTTTCTCTCTCTCTTCTGTCACATGCTGTTTGCTCTGCCCAGCCGCTCTTTAACCTAAAGATCTCCCGTCCTCACAGAGTCTTATGACAACTAGATGCCAAAGCGGACAGCGTGCGGTCTCAACATGAGCAAATCCATCGCCTTATGGAGTGAGTGACGATGCAAACAAAGAACAAAGTTACAATCGGTCGCAAAAAAACGTCAAGTATTCCTTTTTTTCTTAAACTTTTGGACTCGATACACACTTGTGGGCGGGGCATACAGAGTTTTGCTCTGATTGGCTAGGGATAATTTGATGGGCCGCTATCAATATTGAGATATTGATGTTTAACCAGCTTACCTTGTCTTTTATATTTTTTCACCATGACAAATGAGGGAATCTTTACACAGATTGTCGAGAAGTGAATTAGAGTTTCATCATTAACCTCATCCAGACGTTAACCACTGAGCACATATGTCTGCGTTCTGAAAATACAACATTAGTGCGTACCAGAGGTGTAAAGAGTAGCAGACAACCATACTTAAGTAAAAGTACAGACACGTACTGTATAAGTTACTCCAATACAAGTAAAAAGTCACCACTATAAAAAAAGACATAAGTCAAAGTAGCTAAGTATCAAATTTTGAAAGAGTTAACTTTTTACAACAACTTTTTTTTTTTACGTATTTATTTATTTATTAACTAATTTTCCATTTCTGTATAATCATTAATTTTTATTGGTACTACACTGATTCTCTTTTTCCCAATCAAATGTATTTGTGAAGTACATAAATTAATGCATAATGTGAATACAAAACATACAGATTTGTTTGTTAAAAAACTATTATAATTTAAACTAAAATATTCTAACCATACACACTCAACATCTACTGAATTTTGAAATTTGCAGAAATGTGTTGTTGTGTACTTCCAAAGACAGGTTCTCTAAAAGACATTTTATGAAACGAGGTATAAAATGGGAAAAATGCTGAGCTTTCACGAATTGAGTGGCGTTTCAACTACTATGTGTTGAGGATTATTGGAGCCCAAAATGTGGATGGAAGCAGAATAACACCGTTAGATCTCAATAGTGTGAGATTATCTAACCGTTGCCGTTGCTTGGTTTTAAGATCGTTTTTTCCCTGATGTTGTTTGACGTTAAAGTGAAGAGACACGGTGAGTCACGTCCGGATCCAGCTGCTGTGTCCTGCACTGATCTTTTTCTGCCCTCGATGGGAAACCGAGACGCTGATCAAAATGTCCAGAGACTTCTCCACAACACAGACCATAACTTTAATCCATGGCGACTGGCGTAAAGATGCGTTTTCTCAGCAGAACAAGAGCGGTTCAACTCGGCAGGCTTCCACTGTACGTACCTCCAACCCAAGGTTGTAAGGTACTTGAGTAAATGTACTTGGTTACTTTACTTAAGTATGTTTTTGGCTATCAAAAGTAGAAGCAACTTTTACTCTCTACTCCACTGCAGTTGTGATTGAGAAGCAGTACTTTTTACTCCACTACATTTGAACGAACACTTATCGTTACTCGTTACATTGTAATTGTGCACGACAGTCCAGAATTGATTTATACCGCGGTTAATCTCTTGGGCGAACGAGGTGAATATCGCCATCTTTAGGCTGCTGAAGGTAATGACGGTATTTGTGAATGAGAAACCACAAGAACGCGTATTAGGGGCGTAAACATTTGTTTTACAAATATTATTATATAATATATAACTTTATATAATACATATAATATGTAATTTACTAATCAGATTAATCACTTTATTTTATATCTACTTGCAAATTCAATTGATTGAGACTGACTTTTTGTTCTTTTTATCTACTTTGTTCTACCAGTTTTCCAACATTGTTAAATTCCGTTTCTGTCTTGGAAAACACTAGTTTGTTTTCACATTTCTTTTTTTTGGGCCTATATTGAGCATGAATAAAAATACTTCTTAATACTGAAGTTCTTTTAAAATGGGATACTTTGCTACTTTGACTCAAGTCTTTTTGAAATTGGTGACTTGTTACTTGTATTGGAGTAATTTTTACAGTAGTATCTGTACTTTTACTCAAGTATGGCTGTCCGGTACTCCTTACAGCCCTGCGCCAACCACATTTGGTGGGTTTTTTTTTTTTTTTAGTTTTGTGAGTTTTCAAGTCTTTCTGGCAAAAGCATGTTCAGGAGAAATACTGTACAAAAAATGAGCTATTGTTTCTAGTTCTACAGTTTGTTTGTCACCAAACCAGGGTGAATCTAATTGCCTTCGGGCCTGGAGTTGTTGTCGTTTGCCTCCAGCTTCTTGAGACCCAGGAAAGGATAAAGCAGTTCAGAAGATGGGTAAGTACATATAATGTACAAATATTTTACGTACCGGAAGTTATAATTTTAACACGTATTGTCTGTTTTGTAACGCAGTTTTAAACGTTTGTTATTTGCTGCCCTCTAGAGGTCAAATAACTGAAAATAAAAAGTATGCACCCTAATGCAAAATCGCAAGGTAAATAAATAAGGAAAACGGGGCCAAAAAATAAATTATGTGGTACGTGTGAAATGCTTGGTGTTTTGTGTTAGGAGAAGGACAAAAAATTAAGAACGTGTTTATATCTAATTAGTTCAGTTAGTAGACCCGTTTTGCGCCACACGGTGGAGCCATGACGTCACAGAAAGAAAGAATCTCTTAAAGACATTTTATTTCAGCTTTTTTTCTCTCTGGGACTGTTTGTCAAAGCTTTACAGTGATAGATTACACTGACCTTGGAAAAATATCATTCCTACTGTTCACAACTCACCAGATCATCTCTGTACAGCATCATTTCATAGGAAATATTCAGGCAGGATAAACTTGAGGTAAATTGAAGAAAATAAAACTCATGCAGTCTCTCATGTATGTACATTCAGACCATCCGGATGGGAAACTTCTCAGAGGAAACCATTCCAAAACAACTACATCAAGAACCAAGCTTTAGTTCAATAAACTAAATAAAACCAAAAACAACCAATACCAGCATTTTCCCACAGTTTTCACCAGGATAAATGTCATTCTTTAATATACTACTGTATCATTTCAATGTATTTTCTCCAAATATATTTATTTCAGAAATAATATACCTTTAAATATATCGGTTTTATCTATCTAAAATAAAGAATAGTATATATCATATACGTTTATCAATGCTTTGTTTTATATTTCATGGTACTTTGAGTACAAAATGCACAAATATAACTGTGAAACGATACCCCACGACTCGAATCTAATATTCAGGCGACACAATATAACAACTTCATATTAACTATCATACGGTTGTTAACTGACTAGTTTATCTGTAGCGGCAAGTGATCACAGTGTTTCTGATGGAACGTCACTGACGGCGTCTTCAAGTTGGTTATTGCTCAGGGAATTCTACTGTACTTACAAAAAAAAGACACATCTTTGACACAAACCACTCGAGACAATTCGAGACAAGAACAATTCTACTCGCCAGTCTGAAACCCGTTCGGAATGATCAGGACTCATATTTGGTGTCTAAGTAAGAAAAAAAACAACAAAGAAGATGTGGATGACACGCATTCATAAATAATACTTCATAAATCAAATTCACAAGTCATCAAAACAACTGGGCACATTTTACAATGGCTTGAAACTAAAATTGAAGAACTTAATATGTATCAACATAAAAATAAATATTAATAACAAACATTAGCATAGGTAAAACAGTGACAATAACAACAACGCAATAAATAGGATAAAAAAAAAACAACCTAAAAAAAAACAGTCTCCATATAAAAAAATACACTTAAACCCAAAAATAGAACAAAACAACTCTTCAGCTTTACCGACAACGTGGGTATTTTTGCATAGGAAAAAATATCATTCGGCTCTGAATAATGACGTACTGTAAGTCTTTGTTTTCATTGGATACGTATACAAAAGAAAAACTGCTACAAACTGAGCAAAAATGTTAATGCAGGGAACGCAGTTGTGGATAAACATTTAATAAGTGAATATCTCCGCAGCAAATAATACACACCTACAAAAACATATCTATAAATGTGTATAAGAAATAAGCTTGACGTGTGCCGATATGTTCTACAGTGAGATCTGGGTTGTAAGCATACAAAAGGTGCAATCGTTTAAATAATGTCGTCTAAAAGATGTGGGTTTGTGACCCAGTCCAAGGTTCGAGGCTCAGAAGCGGCCATTATCATGCACATGAACTGCTTGCCGGTCCTTTTATCAATCGGATAGATGGTCGTGGGCGTGAACCTTCTGTTGCTCTCAACAAACTCGCAAAGCTTCTGGTAGACGTCGGGAAACTCGTGGCGAAGAAACACGCCACGTATCCTTAGCTCCCGCTGGATGTTGATGAAGCAGATTTCCCTGGCTTTCCGTCCCTCCTCGCCTTCCTTGTCAATGTCAGCAGTGCCTGGTGGTGGGGTGAGGATCAATGTCTCCATGTCGCTCTCCTTTGAATGGGCCTTTTTCTCCGGGCTGTAGGAGGCAAGCGCCACCTTGGCAAACTTCCTGACAGTTGGGGTTTGGACCCTTGGTGATGGTCCGTCAGGCACTTGATCGCCAACAGCAATGGACACATTCAAGAGAAAACATTCATTAGGGTCATACTCCTTCCCAGCCTCTTGAAGCTCCTTGCAATAATCCCCAAGGTTGTCCTTGAAGCTCTCTAGCTCGCGGAGGGACAGGTAGGTTGGGGACAGAAGAAGACTCTCAAGGCCAAACTGAAGGAAATTGGTGGAGGAACCTGGGTTTGGGAATCCTAGAAACAAGACTCCCCTGCCTCGGGAGAGATAACCTACCTTGGCAATACGGGAAAAGGATTTGTGGACCTCTGGCGTCTCTCGGCAGTGCTTAATGATGTGGCGACACACACTTCCAATTCTCCCATAGATGCAACTCGCCTTGTGGACATCCCAGTCTTCACGGCGACAGTTCCGAGAGCAGTAGTAGGTGTAGCAGCTGTGACAGGATTTAAAGTACAGGCAGGCATTGAACAACGTCTCCGTTCGACCACATTTGTTGTTCGAGCACATCATGGTGTCATCCTCATCTGGGCTCTGGTCTGGAGAGCACTCTTCAGTACTTCTCAGCCCATCACAGTTCCCATCAGTGTCCCTCAGTGTGTCCGGGTCCATATTAATAGAAGTGGGTTGCTTGTCAAGAGGCAAACCACTTTCAGAACCTGTCATTGAGTCCTTTCTTACGGAAGTTGAAACTCCTTCTTCTTCATCTATAAGCCTTTTGAGTTGATCAAGCAGGTCTTCGCTGGTCCTCCTGGGAGGAGGCTTGTAATCGATGACGAGGTCAGCAAGAAGCTCATCGAGTTGCTCCAAACTTTGCTGTAGAGAGGTTGTACTGTGAGACTTCCCTTTTGTGGACTCGACAGATTGAGACTTGTTTTCTCGTTCAGGGGCTTCTAGGGGACTTGAGGCATTTTTGGAATCCAGAAAATCCCAGCTTGCAGATCGAGCTTCTGCTTTACCAAGGTTGGCTGATTTTATGTCATTGTCCGTGATGGTAATTTCCGGAGTGACAAACCATAGTTTGCTTGCAGAGCTCCTGGCCTCAGTTGGGCTTTTGTCAATCAAAGAACTTTCAGATATAGAAAGTGCAGCATATCTTCTCGGCGAGCTTGAGAGGTTGACAACCACAGGTTTTAGCTTTTCATTTGCCGACTGAACCCCTTGACAGAGAAGATTCTCATCACTTTTTCCTCGTGGAACTGGTTGTTCCCTTTCTACATGAGTGTCGAGAATATTATCCCAAGACCTTGAGTGGGATTTTGGCTCTGCGGTTCTTGATGGGTCCATGCATGGGTTAGCATACCAGGGTGTTGTTTTTGGATCATGTCTAACTCTTGTTGGAGTGACCTGCGAGACCTGTGAGTAAGAAGGGTAATGACTGGAGTAGCCAGACATTTCTGAGCCATACCAGTCTTCAGCTTGTGGCTGGACCACATGAGCATGCCGTCTCCCCTCGGTATAGTATGCTCTTGCCGGAATATGATGCTCTACCGAGGGTGTGTAGGGGTCTGCCATGTAGAAAATTCGTGGAGGGGCTGTTTGAATGGGATATGTCCTGGGGTCATCACCATAGTAAGACCTTGCTGGAGGCGTTTGTATGATGTATGCACCTGGCTCACTCGCAGCATAGGGTTTATGGTACACGGTTTGCCCAGCGAACTGGTAGGGGTCGACTTCTGTAAAATATGACCTGGCTGGTACAGTGTGAACAATGTGAGTTCTTGGATCTTGCACATATTGTATTTTGGGCGAGTAGGTTTGGCTTGGAATGCTGTATCGGTCGTTCTGGTAGTACACCTTTGAAGGAGCTGAAGATCCGTATTTCCCCACATCCTCTGCATAGAAGAACTTAGTTGGCACATTGGGGCTTGAGTGAGCCCTTCGTTCCCGTCTATAATGTTCTCTCTGTGGGACCTTTTGAAGAGGTACGTCCACGGGCTGCATGTAGCTATTTGGCATGCTTTGGGAATACTGGTACGCCTGTCTGTGCTCTCCGGTGAAGGAGTCGGTAGGTGTTGGTGTTCTCGAAGCGGAGAAATGGCGAGGGACCGTCAGACTCCGATGACCACTGCTGGAGCACTTCTGCCAAGGTATGTCCATGTGGGAAGTAGCTGCCTTTCGATGCACGGCTGTCTCTTCCGGTCTAATGTCCACCCGGCATCGAACATGTGGACTAGTAGCAGGTTTCTCTGGCCTTCCTTCGCTAAAACCCTCAGGCACGTAAACGGGGGAATACCGACTCGCATCACTCCTCTGCGGCTGCAACTTGATGGGATGCACTTCGTTCAGTAGTGTCCGCGTGACGGCACAGGAAGACTCTCTCGTTGGAGAAGCCTCAGTCCTTGGCTGGGCTTTTCTATGAGCCCTTTGGGTTTCTCTGCCCCTCCTGGACACCGGAGGAGATGCATCAAAGGAAACGGGAGTGAGGCTGGTCTGAACACGTGACGCACTTCTGGACCTAGTTCTCCTCTTTTGTTCAGTCACGGCTATTTCAACGGGCATTACAGCAGCGGGCACAGGCTGGGATGCGAGACGATAGCTATAAAGGTCTGGGGATGAGAAGCGGTGGAGTCCGTGCCCTTGTTGGCGACCTAAGGCATTCCAGGCAACCTCTGGATTGGCCGCGTACCTCTCAGCCCTTCTGTACGGGTATTCCATCGCTATCGTGTGGTATTTGTGTTTGTCCACAGACTCTGTGTCAAAGCTACGGCAGTGCCTCTTTTTGCTTTGTTGGGTGTTCTCCAGCTTGCTGAGCGATGGGGAATCACATTGTTTTGAAGGATTCCAGGACTTTGAGTGCGTTGAGAGGGATTTCACTTTGACATCTCGATACACGGTTGATAGCAGTATATCAGGTGGATCTGTGCGTGTCATCTTAATGAGACTCTTTTAAACTCCCCCATTAAATTCATTTAGGTGAACGTGTCCTGCAAACACACACAGAAGCAAATCCCGATTAGCTGTGGAGTAAAATCCTGTTCTAACAAAACCTGCGAACAAAACCATGTTGAAGAGCAAAATGAACTCAACTGAAATGCTTGCATGGTTTTGGAATTAAAAATAAAGTGTGAAAGAAACTGCTTCCTTCCCAAAAATGAAAACATGACCAGGGAATAAACGGACAATAGATCAAGTCAAGGTTCCCCGTTTTATCTTTAATTTTAGGACAAAAATACCACCAGAGTCTAAATTAGGATCATCAAAGACTTTTACGCAACAACTTCAATGGAAAAAACGTCTTCCTTTATTTTAAAAGTTCAGTGTGTTGCAAAACACAGCAGCACGCAACAAAGTCTCTCTCATCATTGGGCTAACAGAGAAATATTGATATATTAATACAAAAAAAGAAGAGAAACTAATTAAATTAAGGATATTAAACATAAAAAAAAATACTGAGAGGAAATTAAAAGGAGAGTGTGAAACAGAGAGCAATTTCTGAAAGTGAAAAATACTGTAAAAAAAGGGGGAAAGGAAAAACGTGAAAAGGTATTGGTAAAATATAGAGAACACGAGATTGATGGAGGGAAAAACAAAAGCAGAGAGCAACGAATGCCTCATGTCAAACACTGAACACACATTTGAGCAAGACTGAAAGAAGATAAAACGGGGGAAATACAAATAAAGAGTGTGAAACTAGGAGAGTTCTTTTACCAGTAAATAAAAAGAGAGTGGGGAATGGAAGATAATCATAAAAGAGTGAGAGTGAAAAGGGGCTATAGAGTAAAAGAGAGCGTGATGGGCAATTGAGAATAAAAGGAGAGGGAGAGCAAGCGAGCTGGAGGGAAGAAGCTTTAGATACTGGAGCGTGTGACAGCTAAAAATACTTCCAGTGGCTTCTTTTAGCTGAAACTTCACTACACTCGCAACACATGATTGGAGGTTCAAGCCCGTTTGATGAGAACAAACGTCGGAAATAGCAATTATCCAACATATCTAAAAGGCACACTTTTGGAAATTTGGTTTTAAACGTGCATATATTTTGATGTGATCCACGTCTAGAGATTTTCTTCAGTCTCTTGTCGGCGTTTCCTCGACAGCAGCAGAAACGCTAAAAAGAGAGTCTCACCTGACACATGTGCGTGGAAGTAGTGAGAGCGACTGTGTCATAGTATCTGTGCTGCACAGCCATAGGCAGAATAAACAGATCACACACGAAAGGCTATAACGTGACAAAAGCAGCATTTAAAAGAAAAGACGAGTTCGCGCGTGATCACGCGGTACACGGGACACCCCGACATTTCTGCAACGTCAGCGCGCACGAGTCGCCGGGATTCTGATGCCGTCATTGCCGTTAATTTCAGCGGCTACTATACACCAGGACGCGTTAATCCTAGCGGCACTGCAGCACGCGCCGCACGTCACGTGACACGAGTGGAGCGTCTCATCTGGCATCTTTGGAGGTTCTTGGACTGGCAGGGTCGCCGATCCTGACATGCATCTCGTGACGTGGAGAAATGCACGACGGGATTACATAATCTACACGACATTCACGCATGACACGGGAGAGATACCAAGCGCACCCTCGACGCGCGAGAACGAGATGATGCTTGAACTCAAGACGCAAACTATCGCGTTTTATTCGTTCGGATTACGACGGCCTCACGTGGAACTCTTTCAGCCCACGATCTCGAAGCGATTTCATCAATGCGTGATTCACCGACCCTGATGGTTTGAAGTGCTATACGTGCCCAAAATAAACCCACTGTTCGAACCAGCGTTTTCAATGTCAAAGTCAGAAACGCTGCACTCGTATGTCACGCGCGCTGCACGGAGATGTCGCGCGATGCTCTTACCGTGTTAATCCACGCGCCAGTAGCACACACATCCATCGCGTGAAGCCCTCGCGCGTTTGACTGCGCCAGAACTGGCCTCGAGTGGTAATAATCACGCGTGAGACGAGCATCCGTCGCGTTACTATCCGCGCGCGCGTCTCCTCAGCACCGGGCTCCAGTGCGTCTAACAGGCGTTTTAAAGGGGCGGGGCGAACGCTGCCGGAGCGTCCTTAAAGGGCCGACACCAACTGGAGCGCGTGTAAAGTGCGAGAACGCGCTTCCTGTACCTTGTATTGGATTTGAGCTTGCAGTTAATGTTTGTATATTGATAAATGGTGTATATGGTAGAAAATTACGCGCGTACGTGTGTGATGGACTTAAAGGTCCAAACGTCACAGTCACTCTTTCTTTGATGGAGAGAAAGTGCTGAAGGCGACGCACGCACGCGCACACACACACACACACACACACACACACACACACACACACAGGTCGCAGAACATGTAACGGTCGAGCCACAGTCAGCAGAACAGTCTCCTTCAGTGCCCGAGCCACACTCGAGCTTCATATGACGACGACCACACTACCGTAGAAGCTGCACATCCATCAAATCCAGCTGTAACAGAACTGGTGTTGAAGTCTTTAAGAGACAGGCATGTCCGCACAGAAAGGCACTATTCTCTCCTACGCCAGAAATTACCTGAAACGACGATACAATTGGTAAAATAAAGTGGGACCGCCAAGAAGATGGTACAACTAGGTAAAATAAGATCACACACACAGACTAGGAAGCATTAGTTAATGCTGGAGATGAATGGAGGTCATGTCTGAGAATGATGGACAGAACCAGTCACTGTCTATTCAGGTCACCCAACAGCCAGAGGCCCGAGAACATCAGCACGTGCACAAACACATCCAGAGCTTCAGGAGAACCCAAGCGTCATGGAGTCACCCACATCTCCTGGTGACTCTTCATTATATGTAAGCCACAATTATTAGTAGTAAGTAAAGGTAAACGTCCCAATCCCTTTATTTGGAGCGAAGGAGGGAGGGGGAATGGGAGTAAACAAGATGGATAGATACATTGATGGACTTAAGTATGTGCCAGAGGAAGTCGCTGTGCTGCAGTAGCTGCGGCAACTGCGGTTGTCATGGTGTCACAGTGACTTGTGTGTGTGTCTGTGTGTGTGTGTGTGTATCTGTCAGACTCATGACACTGAAGAGAAACAATTAAAGCCAGAGACAGAAATGTGTTCTCACTCACAGGCACACCATCATCCTTCCAGAGTGACCTTTTAAATGATTTTTAATTTTGTGAAACGCTGATTCATTTATTATTTTTTGCTTCAATTTTGCCTCAACAGTCCTTAATCTAGGCCTGCACATGTGAAGCATCAAGTCACAGTTTGAAACAGAATGAGCCGGAATGTTTTCCCTCATTAGTCAACACTCATTAGTGAAGCTCGGACAAACACTAGAAATCAAGCTCCGTCACGCTCACGCCACTGATGTCTTGGGTCGACGTTTTATAGTGACGTGAGAGTCTGACGACATTCAGTCCAGCACGTGAGATTCTAAATGTATATTTTTATTGTTGGCTGATCACTACTAATCCCACAATGCAGTGCAAGTTGTTTGGTGACATTACAGATCCTATCAAGGCGTCTTATTTTTTTTTATTATTTTTGTTTTGTATTATTAATTCCACTCATTTAAAAATTTCACAGTTTAACAAAATCCATCCGTTCATCAGATAAACTTCTGCTTCACTCTGTTATTTTACCTCAGATACAGTATTTGGGAACGTAAATAGTGCGAGAATAGTTGAATATGTTGAATATGTTAGTGTTTGATACGTTCAACATAAATAAATTCCCGGGACGCCACTGCATCTCGTTTATTTCACAACAAATCACATTCTTCAGATCAACATTAGCAATCCCACTGTCGCGTCCAGCGCTTTGGAATGTCACAGGTGGATGAATGAGGTCTGAACCCAGCAATTCCAGAAAATCACCGTCACAAGTAGAAGTCCAGAATGGAGCCCTAAATAAACAATTCTTCTAGACACAAAAATGTGACGTGAGGAGGCTGGAACAACAGACAGAAAAGAGTAAACGACAAGACAGAGGGGTACAGGAAAAGTGAAAGTAACGAGTGATAAAAAGAGGGCGAGAAAAAGAGAAATCTCCGAATATGGAAGTGTTTGGAGCCACAAATGAGTGAGATGGTGAGAGTTCATCACAGTGAGTAAAGCAAACGAGAGCTTGAGCAGCAACAGACATTCAGGCGACGGAAAAGCCACAAAATGGCCAAACACGGGCAGAAGAGGAATGGTCCGTGACATCCCAAATGGACAGACATACTCAAAACTAGATGATCGTTTCAGACATGCAAGACGATAAAGTTCAAAACTGGAGAGTTGAGTAAACCGACAATCACGATGGATTCAGCACGCAAACCCAAAGAAACGCAAAGAGGAAGAGGTTTAGAAGTAAACTTTTGGTTTTGTTTGTACAAAACGTGCAAGTATAAAAAAAAAAAAAAACACAAAGTCAACATCAGTTGACTGTTCAGGAGACGTGTAGTTCGAGTTTCATGATTAACCTTCAAACAAACGCAAACTAGCGACTCGTTCTTCCTGTTTGATCACATTCGATGACAACACAACCTTCGTATTAAGCTGAATTAATTCCATTGCAATCGCAATATTCTTTGCAAAAAAAAAAAACGCAAACGCAATTTGGATTTCTCACCAAAAAAAACCCCTCTCATGAATATGACTTATTCACGCGTAGAGATTTGACCACAACAACAATATAAAACGTTATTGTTAAGTACAAACGGCAACACAAAACTGCTTCGTTTAAAATAAGAATGGAACGCCTGAAACCAGTTCAACACTAGGAATTGTAGCGCGGTGAAGCGGAAACGCAATGAAGAACAACGTAAGACTTCAAATCTTAGCGAGCCCGGAACACAGGCAAGATGGAAGTTTGGAAGACGGTCATGTCAGAAATCACACGTGAGACTCCAGCAGACTGAACGGATGTGCCAACAGCCGGATTAAAAACACGTATGCAGGAATCTCAGAAACATCTGCAAAAACCTGGTCTACACACACCGCAAACATACACACAGACAAAATCAAAAACCATATGGAATGACCTTTAAAAACGGCCCAGCATCGGCACGGAATGGCTCTGTTGTCAGTGGAAAAAAAAAAAAAAAAAAAAAAACATAGATCCACAAGTGATTTTCAGAAAAGACTTAAAAAAAAAAAAGTCTAACACGGGGTCAAGACTCAAAAGGCCAGGTACGGTGAAATAATGGGCTGAAAACAACAAGATGATGTCTCTACAGTTCTTCATAATCTCCTCCCTCACTGGTTCCTGGACCTTGTCCTCCTGAGAGAAAGGCCTCCAGATCATCCATGGTGCTGGCTTTCTTGGTCCGTGATGACTTTTTCTTCTTCTTCTCATCTCCTGTTCCACCCTCGTCTTTTTCTTTTTTCTTGTGTTTGTGTCGTTTTTTGCCGTTTTTCTCGTCCTCCTTGAAGAAACCAGCGATTAAACTATGTAACTTATCTAATCAATCAACACACTCGTTTAATTGTATATTCGTTCTGTCTGTGTTTTTTACGTTTAATGTGACTGCTTTGTTTCACAAATTACAACATTTCCAAACAATGGCATTTTCCATCAGTTACAATCTCAGCTCAACGTTGAGCAGCGTGTGTCCTGGCTCGAAAAGTTGCTGCTCTTTTTTTCTCTCTCAGTCTTAGAGTATTAACAAAAAGAGATTTAGGGTTCAGTATTAACCAGTAAAACTAATATATCACCCAAAATATTGTTTTGGCGCACGGCTTTGGGACGCAACTACAGCAATAAATGAGAATCGACTGTGTAAGATCCTCATTACTCACCTCCTTGCTTTTCTTTTTCTTCTTCTTGTCCTTCACAGAGTGTCGGCTCACGTTATCTGCAAGTTAATAAAGAACGGATCTTAGGTGGAACAATAAGCAAAGTGAGAGAATGTGCAGGAAGAGCTAAATTGAGCCACCATCGTTTTAGCTTTGTGCAACCTTTTCTTTACCTTCATCTTCACTGCTGTCTTTGGCCTTGGGCGTGTCTTCAAATCCGAGGCCAAACAGGTCAATCTCACTGTTGAGGGTCTTGAATGAGGAGGAGACGGTCTTCGGGGGTCCTGGGAGTCCAGCGAGCACGAAACCCTCGTCTGACCTGTCAGACGCATTGTCCTCCTGCAAAACAAGCACAGCACAGATGGTGAACGAGAGAGCGACGTCTCATTCATCACAGAAGAAGAACAAACTCTTCCCTCACCTTCTTCATCTCGAGTCTATCAAGCTCTTTCATGTCAAAGTCCGGCTCGTCCATCACGAAGGAAAGCGTCTGCCGAGCGTCTGGAGCCTCGTGGTCGGAATCTGAAAGGGTCCCAACACGTTCCCCTGTGGCTCTCAGGATTTGCGGTCGCTCTGCAGGATTGGACCTGGCTTGCTTCCGTGTGAACGAACTTTCTGGAAAGCTAGTAGAGAAATGGGAGATCTGGTTGAAATCAATGCAGTCCATTTATATGATTATATTGTGCTTATTAATGAATTAAATGTGTGTATTAAATAGGGCACCTCCAGATATTTGAAGGAGTAAATAAAATGAAAGACTTCTACTCGTCTCCTCACACCCTCTCTCGGTTAACACCATCATTTCTTCCCCCCCCCCCTCACACACACTTTACTTCTAACTTTCTCAGAAACGTGTCAAAAAGAAGGACTCGAGCGTTGTGAAGCATCCGTTTTACCCTTTTGTTCTTGGCCCAGAGCTGATAGGCTTTATTCGAGAAGCTGAAGGGTGAGGTGACTCTTCCTCCTCCTCATCACTGGTGAGGGTGACGTCCATACTCGGCACCACAGCTTTATCGGCTGACTGACATGTCGCCGGGTCGTCCGGATCCAAATCATCTTGGAACCCAGAGACCAGTGGATTCCCTCGTCCTTCCCCATCACTGAGAACATGTCGAGTTTCAACACACAGCAGAGAAGAACCAAACGAGGGTCTCACCTATCACTGTCCAGGACAGCAGACGCCGGAGGCCTTTGCTTGGATTTAGCACCAGATGCAGAAGCCTTTCCACTCTCTTCCAGAAAGGCCCGGTCCAAGCCCACCTCTGGCACAAAGTCGTCCACGCTCGGCACTTTCCCAGAAGGCTTTGGACCCTCAGAGCTGGTACTTTCTGATGAAAAATAACAATGGATGAATGGATTCTAAAGATTGGGCTTTTCTGGCAGCCCTGATTTCCCAGACTCCCGTTTATTATTAAAAAGATAGCAAAGTTCAGCAGCGAATCACAGCGCGACACGTCAGAGATAAAAACGGTTCCTCCCTTCGCCGTCACATGGCAAGCGTCAAGGTTTCCTCACATTCGGAAAATGGACTTACACATTTAAACTGAAAGTTAGAAATGACACACACACACACACACACACACACACACACACACACATCTGGCTCTTGCTTCCCCAAACACACATTCTTTCACACTAGATAAAAAGCATGAGAGAGAGAGTCCTGTGATTCTTCTAAGGCTACGCACAGACAGACAATGCATATACATACAGAAAATATGATAGAAAATGATAAGAAATCAATTAATTAAATCATTATAAATGCATTGAAAGCTTAATATACCCGACAAACTCTTTTATTATTATTTTATTATTATTTAGACCTGCCATAAGACAGATCAAAAAAAGAAAACATCTAGTATATCCAAATAAATGAAAAAAATACAGAACTAAATAAGCATATTTTATAAATACGTACAATTTTAGCCGTTGCCTGAAGTGTTTTAGAAATTCCACATGCTCAAAATGAAAATGTAGTTTTTCTTGTTGCTGGTCATCACACAAAAATTGACTTCCTGATCTTTGTTGTCATGTTCTTGAACAAGGTGATTCGTGTTGTCATGTTCTTGAACAAGGTGATCCGTGTCACCGCTCACCTGGTCTCTCTGGTTGGGCCTCAGTGGTGGACGATCCAAACAGACGTGAGATGAAACCACGTTTCTGGGCAGGGTGCGGCACGGCTTGTGCACAAGCAGGAAGTGGTGTGACTGGAGAAGCTTCGGGATTGTGTGAAGGAGCCTGCACGGCAGGATGTGGAATGGGAGCAGGAGGAACGGCGACTGGTGCAGGCGTCTGTGGGGTACTGGGGCTGGAGTTGTTGGGAGAGGCAGCGCCAGGCAGGACCACCGGAGACTGGGATCCTGAAGAAGGGCTCTGGCCATTAGAGGGCGCTGGAGAGCCGTACATTTTGCGCGTCTCCATCATTTCAAGAAATCTGCAAAAAAAAAGGATCAGTGAAAACCAGATCTATCAATCACTCTTGCCATCGAATCACCAGTCAAGGTCCTTCTCTCTTTAGCTCAACTGGGCAACATGGAAGAGTTTAACTTTGAATTCCACTTACTCCCTTCATTACATCTGATGCTTAGAGACTGTGTATCATCTGGTGAAGTCAACAGGACGATATCTTATTGGAAAGTGTTTGTGAACAACAAGCGTTCTCCTCGGAGAAATGCTATTCTTCCACTCACATGTCATAGTTCTGGTCCTCGGTCTCCTGCTGAACACTGAGCTCTTCCAGTGTGGCATCGATGTCAAGCTGATTTGTCTCCAGTTGCCGTAACAGAGTCTCCCGCTGCGGACCACACACATAAAATGTCGCTCTTTACTGAGAGCCTTTGCAGACGTTTCAACCCAGCATGGAAAACGTCTAGAAATGAAAGGTCACAGCCACGATACACCATTTAGAACGCGAGTATTGTGGCCCGTGCGACAGCGGAAGAACACTCAGAAAGTCTGATCTTTACTCTGACTGGAATGAAGAGGAAAACAAATCCAGCTCTGAAAGTTTCATGAGCTCGACAACTGGCGTTGTGTTTTGTAGCGCAGGACCGATGTTTTCCATTTGAACAACATCCTGTTGCAGCAACTAAGAATCAGTGAAGACCACCAACTGGGCCGAGTCAACTGCAAACTCACTTGGCCGACCGTTTGTGGTGTCATGTCAATTGCCGTCTGGCCAATGTATCCATCCATCTGTCCAGTTCACATCACTCCTTTCCTTCTAGTTTAAGATCCATTTTATTTTCCCTTCCCTCACACACACACACAAAAATCAGAAAACAAGTTTTTTTTATTTTTTACTGTTCTGAACGCAAAACAGAAATAGATGTGTCGGTTTCTGGATGAGGATCAGTAAAATAAAAAAAATGTTCTAAACGCCCCATTCACAAAGGTTTCTTTTTTGTGCCAGTCTGAATACTACCAGATAGGACAGTAGGATTGGATGGACAGTACAAGTAAAAAAAACTTTAGAGACCCACTAACAATTTGTTTAACAATAATACCACAGACAAAACTACTTAACATCACGTGAAATCCAGGACAATCCGCAGTTATAGTTGTAACTGTAACAGTGGCAATGTAGTGTAATTGAAGCGATGTAGACTTAACAGTACAGTTAATTACCGCTTAATTACGGCCACTGGTTAATCAGGGCAGCCATTTTATTGGGCCAAATCCTAAAGTCCCAAAACAAAATCATATCTCATAATGCAACTTTGCGCTGCTTTATTGGGGCAAATTTGAGGGAATGAGGAAAAAATTTGGCATTGATCGCCGGCATTCAGTAAAAACAAAGGTAAACGCTTATTGGCAGCCACTTTATTAGGCCAAAATGGTCCAATGAGGCCCGATTAAAGCAGAGTCAACTGTAATTGTAGAATTAGAGCATCAGATTGACATGCTTCTCTCACCTGTAGTTGAAGAAATGGAACATTAAAGAAACGATGGAGGTACTTGAGACCAAAGCCGTTTTTCATGGAAGACTCTGCGTAATGGATGTAGGAAGAGCCTGGAGGTCTAAAAATCACAAAACATTACGGGATTAAAACCGACAGGTAAAAACGGACAGTTAACTGACTTAAAACCAACAGCTTTGGATGGAATAATTAAGAAAACATTCCAGTATTACGCAGGTCATTTCTGCTTTAGCTTGCCGTTTTGCAAGACTTTATAACAGACCCTAGGTGGAAGAATTGGGACAATATCAGTCACTACAATAACCGTGATTTAAATTTGCTCAGTTTGTGAGTTACCTTTTTACAAGGTAAAACATTTTTACAACACATGGAATTCAATTGTCAAGAGCTTCGAACCATAAATATCTAAACAAATATTAAAATACAGCAACATTTTTGTAATTGAGTAAAAGAAACAGAATAAGTATAGAGTCAAATTGAAACTTATGTTGATATAAAAGCCAATTTTTTTCCTTTTTCTTTAAATTCTTTACATTTAAATAGGAGTTTGGAAGAATCTACTCTGAGGAGACATTTATAGGATCTTACACGCTGAACTTCACACTGACTGACCGGTTCAAACTGTTGATAAAATCTCTGATGTCATCGGGTAAGATGACCCTGTGCTCGCCCATGTCCCGCTGGTTCCCCAGGACACACACTGGGATGTGTGTCGGAACTTTGGGCAGCTCCCTCAGAATGTAGCTGAAAGTCCTGCAGTACACAAAAACTCTCTGACTACATCATACAACTAAATTGAAATGTTTACATAGGTTGAGTGACAGACAGGTTGATAAGGAAGATATCAGTTTAATTGAATGAACGGAAAGACAGAATGATGGATAGCTAAAGAGATCAACAAATACTCGAATAGATGAATGGATGGACAGACAGATGTGATGATGGACCTTGTGTAGTTGATGTATTGATGTACAGATAGAAAGGTAGATTGGGAAGTTGAAGAGACGGAGAGGTAGAATGATTGGGCAGGTTGATGAAAAAGTGTGTGTGTGTGTGTGTGTGTGTGTGTGTGTTCAGATAAATGGTTGGACAAATAGGCTGGAGGATGGACCTGTCTGTCTGTAGACGATTAGAGAATAAACAAGAAAGAAAGAAGGATAACTGCACCAAGTGAAGAATGGACGGGTAGATAGAAGACAGAAAGAATGAGGAATTACAGACAGAAAAATGAACGTGTTACCATTGTTTGGTGATGTCAAACATCATGATCACACCATTGCAGTTTTTGTAAACGTCCAGGAACTCTGCATCCAGCGCCGGCTCTTCTTCCGCCTGCAGGGAGACAGGCCTTACTTACTATATATAAGACACAATATAAACCAGCATAATTCAATGATATAATATTAAAATACATAAATTCTTGCATAACAGAAAATAAACAGCAGCAGCACCTCCTGAGGTTCATTCTCTAGTTTCAGATTCTCTCCTCGTCTTTTCCCTTTCCCTGCAGTAGATGGAGAAAACCAAATTGGACATTACAATTAGTGAGCGTGCACTTATTATAGTCAAGTATTAATAATATACCCACTAAGAATCTAAGGAAAAAAAAGCTTGTGTGTAAGATTATGAGAAGTACTTGAGCCAGAAAAGCAAAGAAGGATTTTCATATTAAAATATTTAAAAACAAATGTTTTGTGTTAAAAAGAGAAGACGGCAATAGAAAAAAGACAAATAACCATATGCAGCTTTTTGGACATTTTCTCCTGTCTGGCCTGGCTAGCTATTTTAAATGCAGTAGTGAATGTAGTTCAATGCACTGCTTATATTCGTTTAACCAGTTTTTATGTATTAAATGTGGTGAATGAGCATGAAGTGTGGCTTTGTCATGCATGTCGTGGCTTAAATCTGAAGTGATGGGCCACAATTCACTGTTCATAAATCTCCAGGATCTCTACTGGACAATAACATGAGCCTGTTTACAGACATCAGCAAAATGAAAAAAAAAAAAAAAACAAACTACAACTACCATGGTAAAAAAAAAAAAAAGGGTTTTGGTTCTCCGTTTAACAACTTAATTAAGTTCAGGATAACAACTGGAAAAGTGAATAGTAGCGTGACTGTTGCAGAGATTTACTGCAAACACACACACACACACACACACACACACACACGCACACGCACGCATCTAGGAATAGCACAGGCTTGTGCATGTAATTAAATTCGGAGCACATTTCCTACAAAAAAGGACAGGAAAAACACAGCAAACCAATTCTAAGCTCAACTTCTAGAGTCACTGCTCTCACCTCCACCCTCCGTGAGAGGAAGCTTTTGGCCTGGAGCAGTAGCAAACGGAGAAGAAACAAAACATGAATGGCTGAATAATTAGTAGCTGTTTGAACAGCTAAGTGAGTTGTAATAGTAATTTAACCCTGGCTGCATATGATGTACCAAGTACATGGCCTTCTATTAGAGGTTTTATATTTACATAAAATATATTATCACAGAATTAGAAGTTACAAGTAATGTTGAATATATATTTAGTCCATGTAGTGATGTGGGCAAATAAAGACCTAGAAGTGATGACGCCTAAAATACTCCTGAGTTTCTGTTTTTGTTTGCTTTACATACGAACATAACACTTGCTTTGATTAATTTCACAGTTTCAGCTGAGCAGATTTTGTAATGTTAGCCTTAATTTTTTGGTAAATGAGAATTTGACGTTTTTTATAGCAGTCCCTGAAAGTAAAGAGAGTGAAAGTTTAATTGAAAAAAACAAAAAAAAACAAACCCATTTTAAACACTCACCTTTATCCACCACATCCCAAACTTCCACTTTCACAACATCATCTGTGGCTGTTGGGAAAAAAAAAACATTAAGAAATTAGTTATAACAAACACCAACTTCTACATGACACCTACCACTTTGCTGGTAAACGCAAAAAAAAAAAAAAAAGAAAAGAAAAGAAAAGAAAAGAAAAAAAAACATTTTAATGCCAAAACATGACTAGTCATATCATTATATTTAAATTGCCGTTTATTGGTTCGGTCTTCCTCAATGCTTTCTTATTTGCAAGTGACCCCCAAAACATTACGAAGGTCTTTTCCGAGAAGATGCTACTCATTTCAGCCATATTCCTGATCAGCAAAGGGTTTCTTTCATTTTTTTTAGGAGAACAGAGAGAAAAAGAGAGAAGTGAGAGAGAAAGTGAGTGAGAGAAAGAGAGAGAAACGTGTCTAATCAAACTTCGCACCTTTACAGATGTCTCACCAACTAAAACAGCCGCTCTTAGAGGCACGCTACACAGACATTGCAGCAACACCCACTTACAGTTCTTATGCTCGCGTGTGATCTGATTTATCAATTCAGCCTGTCGAAATGCCTATGTGCTATAAAAAATATAAAAAAAATTATACTGTATTAAAGTGTTTGTATAAGTATAAAAAATAAATTCATGAATGTGCAACGGTATCCAGGGTGTTGCAAATTCAATATGATGGCTCAACTCAATATCGGTTTCCTAGTTCATACCGGTTACCGCCCACCCGTAGCTTGATACACAAAGGAAGTCTCCTCTGGCATGCAAACCGAAGTGGTACTCACTTTTGTAGTTCCAGTGAATGCTGGTGACCTGGATCTCCTGGGTTGGGATGTATTCTTCCAGAAACTTCTTCCCTTGGAGTCGATGCCAAAGTGCACTTTTGCCTGTATTCCTGTCGCCACGAATGACTATCTTCACTACAAGAAAGTGAGCAGAGAACGTTAAAATTACACTCCAAATCAAACCATATTTTTGTCATACTTTTTATTACTACTAACTTCTATCTTTCAATGCTGTAAACTTGCTTTGAGCGGAGATGTGTGCTACTGGTACACGGTTTCCAAATTTGTACACTTTTTCCTAATTTGTACACTTTTTCCCAATTCCGCATAGCAGCTTTGCCTTGGTCTGGGACTGAGAACAACGCTATACAAATTAAATTTAACTTGTGGGTTGTCATTTGTGTTTTGTTTTATTCTTCATTTCCAGTTTTTTTTGTCAGAAACTAAACTGCAGTTTCTGGATGAGTAACAAACATGAAATATCCTGGAAATTCTCCACAAAAAGACTTAAGCCACACACTCCTCTTGCAGATCTCCCATCATAGCGATTCAAACTGCTGCAGTCTTGCATTCAAAACCACCACATCTTATGCTACTGTATATAGTGCTGTAACTTTACCGGTAAACTGTATCATTTCACCAACTCCCTAATTTTTCATGTAAATGTATATTCGGCAAAAAGTCCATGCCTACGTTTCTCAGAAGAAAGAAAACGAGCACAAACTGTTCTAGAACTAGTTAAAAAAAAAAATAAAGATATCCATTTTCGAGCATTGATATCATTAAGTTGATCAAATCTCATCAAGACGCTTTGACACCTCCTAATTTTTCTTTATATTTCCCAGACAACTTCAAAATATCAGTATTCAAAAGTTCTGAATCAGAATTAAAAATTGTCAACTCCTGCAGTAAGACTTTATACCAATTGTACCAATAGCCACATGGGAGGAGTCTCATGTCATCAACTACATATGTCACGTGACATAAGATTACAGCGGACAAAGTGTGTTTGAACTTCTTTTACAAAATGCTGTAGATACGGCATTTTGTGCCGATCAATGACCAACACAAATCACAACAGAAATGTGGTGAATCTTGGGAAACGTGCAAGTCTAAAATAAGACACCTCTGTCAAAGAGAGGCGCCAGGAAAAATAGGCCAGAAGGCGGGTGATCGTGTATCAGTCATGCATTCTTCATGTGCAGAGCTGCAGTAAGAGCACGAGGAGCGATCAATGAAGATCCATGACCGTCTCATTGCGGGTCACAACACAACAGCTACACAACTTAGTCTCACGACCAGCAGCTAACCCGGATACACTACAAAACTGGAAGAATTACAGATTACTTAAAGCAATCATTTCAAATAAATATGAATATTAAACTTTTTTATAAAATGCCTTGAATAATTTCATATACAGTATATACGGTATATACTGTATGCATGATAAATACATGTTATGCAAAAAAATTGTAATTAATACTTTAAAAATAAATTCTTTATTTTTAATGTTATGTCTATAGCCAAACAGCAATTACAAAATCTGAAGAAGAAAAAGAATGAACCTTTTCTGTGGTCAATGGTGTCACTTAACATTTCTCGTTTATCAAACTGTATGTGATTTTTAGGAACAGATCACTGAACTTTCCGTCAGCTCACACTGGTGCTCAAATACGCCACAGCGCAACAATGGATTAAAGTGTCTGACAAATAAAGAAATGTAAACACGAGGTAAAAGAACCTACCAGGAAATTCTTCTAATTCCTTGTGGAACAGGACATACTTACTGTTGTACTGGACACCTTTGGCAAAGCGTCTCTGCAGACTCTGGTTCATGGACTGCAGGCCCGCAGGAATATTCCTGTCCCTGAGCGGCCCGGCTTCAGAGCCCACCAGCTTCTTTAGAGCTGTGAACATCTTGACCAGTGAAGATCCCGCTTACAGGAAAAGCTCACTAGCACAGGAAAGATCCAAGACTTCAGACTTTTCCTACCCCAACACACTGAGGACTGACTCACCTTATCAGCACTCGGACCTCTAGATGGGGGAACATCACATCAGTGTGAATGATCAGAGTTTTTAAGTCTTGATCTTCGGCTTTGTTGGTGGTAAATAATCCATCATTGTTAATTTACCTGTGGGGGGAAATGAAAAACAAATGTGAAAACACACTTTACACTTACAAATTAATATAAAGAAATGAAGGATTGTTGGCTTGAGCCCCAGGAGAACGAGGAGATGTATTTGCAGTGTCAAACTACAAAAACGTCACTTTGGCATCAGATCAAAACCATATACAGTAATACGCGGAATAATAAAAACGGGAAAAGAGTAAAACGTCAAAAGTTCCTAAATCACGATTGAAACACACGAGATTGACACTTCGAATGATTGAACGACCTCAAACGATGCTAAAAAAAATCGAATTGTATTGATCATACAAATCACGTAGAAAACAACGAAGGTTGCAACGCTTCGCTGTTTTGACACCGGCAAACACAAACTTGGACGATTCTATTCACTCACTCGTTCGAAACCGTTACCGAACTGACCTAGAAAAGCAGCGCAGTCCGCGAGAAGAAGCAGCTGGTGGAACAGCGCGAATCGCGGCGGGGACGTGAGAACTCGCCCGGTGAAGGCGAGCATTGATGCCCGTGTTTGTTTAGTGAGGTGAATTATTTGCGCTCGTCTAAACGAGGCCATCAGCTGCGGTGCCGAAGCGGCGCGTCAGACGCGGAGACAGAAACCTTTCACCATTCGTCATTACCTCGACTTCGTCCATCGCTTCCGCAACCCCGTTTACATGCTACGGCTTATTTGCAAATTTTCCGTGGGAAGGGAAAGCGTTTCCCTAGCATCCCTCTCTCATCCCTCAGCGTCTCTCAGCTGTGGAATGCCGCCGCGCAGACATCGGGTGCGCGCTTGTGCTGCAGCGCCTCTTGCGGTGGGATGATAATAATCGCTCCAGGGCGCCTCTTGTGGTTATATTTGAAAGATTCGCTCTGCTGCGCCCCTAGCGCAAGAGGGAGGCATTGCTTCAACGAGGGCGTGTAAAGTTTTGGCATTTTAGATAGACTTTATTGTAATAAAACAGTATTGTTTGCATTATTGTGGGGAATTCCCCATGTTTGTTTGTTTTTTATTTAAGGTTGAAAAAAAGACACACTGTACTGTATGAAAGTATGAAATTACCACAAGGTCCACAAGTTGGTAACAAATCAGTAATCAACAACTAAGCAACACCTCCAAATATAGTAGATACAATGATTCAGATTTATTGTGCATGATGCTATACTGTGTGTACTGAACAGAAAATCAAAACTGTCTGACTTTCTAGGCTATCAAGGCCAACATTTGGTAAGGGAAGTGATGGCAATATGGTCACTAGTCTAGGACCATACTGAATTGGTGCTGTGAAGAGCACGTAGTGAAGTCCAAGTGAAGTGCTCATACACAAACCCGGAGCAGTGGGCAGCCTAAGCTGTGGTGCCTGGGAGGCATGTGTGTCTTGGCTTCAAACGAGAAATCTCTTCGAAGTCCCCTATAATAAATAAGGCTCACACAAAATATAAATATTAACACCTACAAACATATCATTACAACGAGATTGTGCACAAAGAAATGCAGAAATACAAATGCAATGACTTTCACAGAGTTTTAGCAACTGCAAGTTACTGTAATTTACATTTGACCTTTTTGACATTTGACATTTGACATACATGTATGAAACAGCACTTCTGAAGAAACATTTTAACGTATGAATACCAATCTGATGGTAGTGCTTTTATACATCAGTAAAGATTTCTCTCACATTGATTTTGAATTAGATCATTACTTATTCAAATCTCGAATCATTGAGTTCAATTACATTACAAAACAGAAATGTTTTTAAATATCCACTGGGTTTTTTTTTTTTTTTTGTTAGCTTCCATGTGTAGATACGCTGACTTGAATTGCAAATACGACATTCTTTCTTGTTTCAAATAAATAATTTTGCTGGAAAAAAAAAATACAGTCGGCCATCCAACAGTCCCAGACTCCCAGTGCACGCTCACATCATGACGTAATCCCGTGAAAGAGCACGCGCTCCTCACAACAATGTCGCCTGCCAAAACACGGCAGCCTCGCCGCGAGCCTCCGTCCGTCACACGCCGCACGGAACCGAGCGAATGAACGCGCGGCCGGATCGCTGCGGTACTGCGTGCCCGGTAGGTCGAGGGCTTCGCATCGGGATGTCTGTCTGTAGACGCTTTGCTTGATTTGTGGCGTTCAACGTGCATGTTTATAGCAAGGCGCGCGCGCTCGGCATATTCCTTTAATGCATGTAAAAGAGGCGTGGCGGTGCATACACGCAACGACCATCGGAAAGATGTTAGTTTTGCTTAGCAACAGAGGGAGGACGAGATGTGCATCTGTCAGCTGACGGAATGATGTATATCGACGTGTGCGCGGTCGATTTCTGGCAAAAGTGATTTCTGACACGCATGAGCAGTTCCGAGCTGTTTATCGCCAATATTCTGTCGTTTACATACTCATACAGCATTGTTTGTTCTCTTCGGAGAGAGGCTGGTGGTGGAAGCAAAAGCAAAAGAGAAACAAAGAGACGTGCTTTCGTTTCTCAGAGGCCTGTCAGTAAATCTCCGGCTTATCGCGTCTAATGACTTCAGATGAGCTTTTTTTCCCGTTTCATCCCGTTACATCTCGATGATCTGCGTTTAGATTTTTTTTTGTCATTTAAGCAACTGCCAGACGCTATTTAACCACATTACTTGAATTGCATTAAAGTTATGCATTCAAACAAGTTTACTCGCGCCTTGGGATTCGAACCCTATACTTAGGCGTAGCGAGTAACTTTCAGCTCCTGAAAGGCCGATTAGTTCTCACGAAGAACAGAATTAATAATACAGTATTTGTGATTTTGTGCATTTTGAAAACCTTTTTTGTTTTAACAAAATACATGTACACGTTTAATTAAATACAGTACTAACTAGATGCAATTTTTTTTTTAAATTTTCTGTAGCCACAAACATTTGAAACAGAAAACTAATGCAAAGTGATTTGTTAACGTTAATTTGATAAAGTTGTTTGAAATTAGACCTGCAGTATTCTGGATTTTTTTTTTATTCTAAAGATTTAATGCTGAACATCAGGTTGTCAAACAGCAATAGAATAACACATATTACTATTTGCTTTAAATTTAAATACATGTAATGAAAAGTAATGTAAAAGTAGTGATGTAAAGAAAAAAAAACGTTGAAATCTTTTATATCCAATAGGAACACGTGAGTGTGTGTTTTCTCGAGATCAGACTAGTTTGACTGAAACGAATAAATGCCGGATTAAGATTGCAAGGGGGGGTGGAATCAAGATTGCGATCTTTTAACAATTAATTGTGCAGCTCTATTAAAAATGATTAATAATATTAATAATGAGAGCATCTCTGAAAATAAGACCCAGAGTGAATATTAATTAAAAAAAAATCCATCATGTGCTATTTTGCTTTTCATTATGCAGTACTTGGCTGGTTATTTACAGGTTTCCGTCTGTTTAGATCAGCAGTGTTTAGAGGAGGACATGGCCGCCCAGGAACCTTCTCCTCCGTCCTCCATGGAGAGCAACAAACCAGGCTTCCCCAAAAAGATCCTGGCCAATAAACTGGAGGACAAACACTTGTGTAACTGCTGCCAGAACATTCTGAGGCGACCCGTCCAGGCCCAGTGTGGCCATCGCTTTTGCTCCTACTGCTTCAGCCGTGCTGTCGGGTAAAGCAGACACATTAAAACTGTCACACATGGTTATTTCTCACATCATGACACCAGTTTCATCCATCTGTTTATTGCATCTTTTCTGTTCATTATTAGATTAGAATATCAGAATTAGAATAACAGTAAATACAAATTCTATACATGAACCAAGGAAAGTCAGACATTGCTTTTCAACCATGCTTTAACAGAATTATTTAAAAAAAACAAAGTCATGGAACAGGCCTGGACAATGTTGGTATCCCTAACTTAATATTTTGTTGCACAAACTTTTGAGGAAATCACTGCAATCAACAAAACCTTTACCTGTCATTGAGACGTCTACTCCTCTCCGCAGGTATATTGGGGTTTTTGCCTCATTGTGAGTGTGAGTTTTGAGTTTTTCCATTCATTAACCAAAGGTACCAACAATTTTGTCGAAATCTGAATGGTTAGTTTTTTTAAACAAAATAAATGATTTCATATATTAAAGTAATTCACGAAAATAATAATTTATAGTGATCCTTAATAATCACTTGTGTGTGCATGCGCAAATAATGAATGAAGACTCCTATTTAAGAATGTTCAAACTTCAGCCCTTTCTTCCTGGATTCGACTTTCTCTTTGCCAACTAGACTTATTAAAACTCACCTACCACACTGCATTTGAGACTCCACTCGCTTTTCAGCAGACTAAATCATAGCATATAAAGATTTTAATAGATTTATATATTTTTGTAAATCTTTTGATATGTGATCTAATGTAACTACTACTACTTCTCTTTCGGCTTTTCCCTTATCAGGGGTTGCCACAGCGAATCATCATTTTTCACCTCATTCTATCCTGAGCATCTTCCATATATATATATATATATATATATATATATATATATATATATATATATATATATATATATATATATATA
>MU204310.1:3324052-3344653 GCA_017309775.1 Paedocypris sp. Pulau Singkep
CATAGAAGTTTACTGGGATTGGGATTTACGTCAACGTCAAATTATCTTGCATTATCTAGATTTTAGTTACTAATCTATGTCTTTTGGAGACACGAGTATAAACAATTCAACAGCTTTCAGCCTTGGCCTAAAATATAATAAGATCTTAATATTGGAAATAAGATTTAAGTTATTAAATATTAAAAATATTCTAACAGCTGACAAAAAGGCAAAACGCGATTCTAGTTTTATATATATATAAAACACAACATCCTGTTTTTTTAAGAGTGTAACCTAAAACAATGGGTACATCAAATTTGAATTGATGAATAACACTTACTTATATGTAAGATCAAGATGACTTTTTTGTGTGTTTTATCTTGACAAAAGTGTGACTCGACCTCGCAGGTGCACTTCATGCATAATATTGCTCAGACAGATGTTTTTAGAAATTTCAAACGACTTAAGAACAAGAAGAGTCAAAGTTTCTTTCTGACCTTCAGGTGACACTGATGTTGCTGGACCAGAGTAACCGAGAGCACATCATCGACGCCTTCCGACCCGACATCACCTCGTCCTCGTTCCAGCGGCCCGTCAGCGACATGAACATTGCCAGCGGCTGCCCGCTCTTCTGCCCGCTGGCCAAGCTGGAGGGCAAGAACTCCTACATCCGCGACGACACCATCTTCATCAAAGCCATCGTGGACCTCACAGGCCTTTAGCCTCCTGTCAGAGGAACCATCGCAACCGTGGAACTGAGCGTGAAGTCCAGTCCAGTCGCCTGCCCAGCACATAGGCTCTGATCAGAACCTGGTCACGCAGAGATACGTACATGCCAGTGTAGTCGTCCAATGATTTACCTAAATCCCATGGGACAGTTGTTTGTGAGTCTTACATGCACACATACATATATAGGCACACATACAGTACAGTCACACAAGGTACACACACGCATAGATGAACACATTTAGCTTCACACGTATACACGCGTGTACGTACACATATATAAAACACACACACACACACACACACACACACACATATAAATGAGTACCAAGCAATAGTTTATCAGTTGTCATTTTCATCTTTAAGACATGTTGATTATGCCAATTCCAGTTTTATACGTTTTAAGCTTTTAAGAGAAACAAATAAGGGCGTCTGGGTCTGGACACACACGTCATTTTGTACATTTGTAGAGAAGCAAGAGCTCTGGTGCGAGTAGGATGCTCTTTCTCATCCACGTGTTCTAGCCGCTGAGACGTTTGCTCAGGACCAAACACGTCTCGGACCAGGATCCCGTGCTTTTAAAGCAGTTATGACTAGACTAGAATCTTCTCTGCGCATGGGAGGCATCAATCTGCAGACGCCGTTTCACCAATCAATAAATGTACGAGACGTAATAATTGTTATTCCGTCTGCTTCTGCTTTTACTAATCAAAGCAGATCTAGAACACTGGATATGTGTCTTTATACGCCAGAACTTTATACAGTGATGTGTTTACAGTTCACATCTATTTTATAATATTTAAGGCATATTATTCCTCTAGCTGTACATGTGCCGTCATGGTGGTTTAAGCTGGTTTGAGTGAATGAATCTGCTCCGGGGAACATCAGCGGTCTCAGAAGTTCATGGTGAATTGACGTACGGTAGTTGATGATCCCCAGAAACCCAGTGAATGTGTGTGAAAACAATAAACCCAAGTAATGAAACCTCATCTGTCAACATGTCTGTTTAATCATGCTCTGTTCTCCGCCATTGGTCTGTCTACCTGTCCATTTAAGTCTGCTTATGTTTTCAGCATTTTTGCCTGTTCTGTCTGTCTATCTGTCTGCTTCACCGTCCATAATTCTGTTTAACCACGTGTCCGTCTGCTGATTTACACAGCCATCCATTTTCCCATTAATCTTTCTGCTTATCTTTCCAACATTCACTTTGTCTGTCTACGTTTTGATTTTCTGTCTCCCTTTCCATGCATATATTTGTCTCTACATGTTTTTTGTTTCTTCTTTCACATCGGTCTGGTTGTGTATCCTGTCTGTCTGCCTTCTCGACTCAATCCATCTGTCTGGTTTTCTGACCTATTAAGGTGTCTGACCATCTCTTTGTCTGATGATCTGTTTATCATCATCATCAGTCTGTGTTTGCCTTTTTGTCCGACATTTGGTACTTGTGTGAACTTAAAACAACTTAAACAAAACCTTCAAAAACAAATAGCAAACCA
The DNA here is from genome assembly GCA_017309775.1 of Paedocypris sp. Pulau Singkep. Classification (NCBI taxonomy): domain Eukaryota; kingdom Metazoa; phylum Chordata; class Actinopteri; order Cypriniformes; genus Paedocypris; species Paedocypris sp. Pulau Singkep. The sequence continues at coordinate 3,326,254 of MU204310.1, forward strand.
ACGGTGAATAAATTAAGACAGTCTTAGTAGGAACAGGAAAAAGATTTAATCAAACACGTTTCATCAGGTCTGTACGCAAGGTCCGAGAAAAATATCGACAGAAAAACTTCTGAATGCAGTTACTATGAACAATTTGAACATTCATGGATCTGATTGTGGTGAGTACTGAAGAGAAATCACATCACTATTTCTCACATTTACAGGAACTCCACTACAGTATGAAAGATCAGACGTGACACGTTCAGTGTGATTGAATGTGGGATTGAGTTTATGATCTTCTTCGTCTTCCTCCCAGGTTCCTGAAGTTTATTGGCCGGATCTTCATCTCCGCAAACGGAATGGAATGTTCATGGCCTTTCCAGTGGAACCAGTTGATTCCCTGTGAATCACACCAGTTGACAATTACAATTGCAGTAATATTAATCATTCAAGGTTTCTGACTTTAGACACCACTACGGAAGTCGTGGCAAAAAAAAATTGATATTGTTCATTGTATCCAGAACATTCTAATGCAAAAAATGTCTGCAATTGTCTGCTTAAACCAATCCAGTGAATTGCCAAAATTGATTTGCTTCCAGAGTCTCCTTCAGGATCCTGAATATTTGAATATTGTATGGCCCATTGTTGGACCCATTGGCGCTCACTGAGGTGCCACTCAGGCTAGATGTATTTGCCAACCCATGGCCTTGCCATCTGCGGAAGGACACTCCCCAGGTGCTGGGTCGAGTCAGGAAGGAGGGACATCAGGTTCTCTTGAGTGCACCTTACTGGCCCACCAAAGTCCTGGACATAGCACCTTACTGGCCCACCAAAGTCCTGGACATAGCACCTTACTGGCCCACCAAAGTCCTGGACATAGCACCTTAATGGCCCATCAAAGTCCTGGACATAGCACCTTACTGGCCCACCAAAGTCTGGACATAGCACCTTACTGGCCCACCAAAGTCCTGGACATAGCACCTTAGTGGCCCACCAAAGTCCTGGACATAGCACAATTATTAAAACAACACTATAATAATAATAATAATAATAATGTCATTTTATGTCAGGATTTAAGCAACATAATAAGTAAAAAATAAGAAACAAAAATTGGTTAGACAGCAAGGGTTTCTCTGATGAGCTCACCAATCCAGAACTCATCATTCATGTCTCCAAATCCAGCGGTGTAGTTCCTCCAGTTCCTGTAAAAATCCAACTTTCCGTTTTGACGCCGCAAGAACACCTGAGGAAAACACCTGAGACTTGATCTTCTGTCAAACCAACACAAAAATCACATACCACCCAAGTTGAGAAGAATTCATGTTTAATGAAACACTTGAAACAAATACCACTGGCCAAGATCTTCACCAAATGTACATTTAAACCTTTAATTGGGAGAGGAAAATGTGAAAGTGTAAACCTTTGATTGTGAACCCTAACAAAAACGTAGATCATAAAATTACAAAAAGTCTTAACTTTGAGGGTAAACGGAATGCAAACTAGCATAAATATTGCATGCAAAATGTGAGCACAAATATTTAGTGTAAACGTGATTATGAAAATGGTGTGAACTTGTGGTGTAATATTTGAACTTAAAGTGACAATGTTTTGTGTAAACTTGGACGTAAACAGTTCGAGAAAAATGTTTAGCGTAAACGTACATGTAAACAGTGAGAGCAAATGTTTAGTGTAACGTTTCAGTGTAAACAGCGAGATCAAATGAAAAGTGATAGACACTAAAAGTAATAAACTAAAAACTGTAATAGTAAGATTGGTGAGACTCACCATCCATCCTCCTCCATCCGTGGTCATGTCACAGTAGACCTGAAGATGCTGTTTCTCGTCCCTGGTGATGTATACCATGTACGGGCCAGATGAAGACTCGCCGTTCAGAAGAACCTCAGAACAGTCCTTGGGTTTGCTGTACAGTCGACCACCTAAAAGCAAAAGAAAACAAATGTCAATAATATAAAGCTAAATGCGGCTCCACTTTTAAGAATGCAGTAGTAGTGATGCCATGAACAGACCGGTGTGGAAGCTGGTGCTGATGCTGGCACTGCTCCGGCCTTCAGAAACAGCCTGTAGTGTGACGGTGTGACGCGTGGAACCCGTCAGCTCAGTCAGACTGTGTGAGGTCACTGACGGCTCCAGATTCACCTCCTGTATCCATGTACACAATTACAAAGTAAAACAAGCAGAGGTGTAAAGAGTAGCAGACAGCCATACTTAAGTAAAAGTACAGATACGTAATGTTACTCCAATACAAGTAAAAAGTCACCACTATCAAGAAGACTTGAGTCAAAGTAGCAAAGTATCGAATTTTAAAAGAACTTAAGTATTTTACTCATACTAAATTTAGGCAACAAAAAAAAAATACAAAGAAATGTGAAAAATGTCTCTTCACGGAGTTTTATTTTCTAATACAGAAACTAATCCACGTTTCAAAAATGGTAAAACTAATTAAATAAAGAACAAAAAAAATCAGTCTCAATCAAACTCAAATGTGCAAAATAAATAAAATAAATCCTACACAATAAAATCCTGGTAAATATTCACGTCTCTAAGTCGCGTTCATGTAATTTCTAATTCACAATCAGCTTCCAGTATCTTCAGCAGACGACAGATGGAAAAATCGCCTCGTTCACCCAAGAAATGAACAAGAAAAATCAGATTATGGTTTGTCGCGCACAATCAAAATGTAACGAGTAACAGTAAGTGTCAATTCAAATGTAGTGGAGTGAAAAGTACAGTTACTCAATCACAAATGCAGTGGAGTAGAGAGTAAAAGTTGCTTCTATTTTTGATACTCAGTACAAGTACGAAGTAGCCAAAAACATACTTAAGTAAAGTAACAAAGTACATTTACTCAAGTACCTTACACCTCAGAAAACAAGTGTGTGTGTGTGTGTAATGTGGAGCGTTTGGAGTTTCACCGTGACAGTGGACTCAGCCGGCTGAAAGGTCAGTATATATCCAGTGATGAGCGCGCGGGGCGGAGTCCAGCTGAGCACAGCGCTGTCCGTTTGAACCTCACTGGCTACCAGATCACGCGGAGCATCCACATCTACAATTTACACCCAGAGTGATGACACAAAGGGAAAAAAATCATTTGGACTAGATTCTGAGGGACTAATAAAGGTTCAATTATTATTATTATTATTATTATTATTATTATTATTATTGTTGTTATTATTACATAACATGTCTCACAAAAGTAAAAACTGTCATTACTTCATCAACGTTCTATTTAGTGGAGTTGCACTTTTTATTTTAAGTATAAAAAAAAAAAAAATGAAATAGTGCCACGTTTATCCGACAAGCAATTTCCTTTGCTAACAACAGGGGGACAAACCCTCAATCTGACCTGTGGTGAAGCTTGTGGTCGCTGGAAGGCTCCTCTGCCTGTTTCTGATGGAATAAACGTTGACCGTGTATTCAGTGGCTGGAGCCAAAGAGGACATCTCAAACTCCATGGTGTTGCCAGAGACCTGTTCTGATATCTCAGGCACTACGGGAAGAGTCAGACCATTAGAAAAGTATCTTTCCAAGTAGACGGCAAAACATATCCATCAGGGTTTCAGAGAAAATTAAACAGTCACTTGGGGATTTCACTGCATTTAGCATTTAATATTTTTTTAATAAAATTCGTGCCCTTCACTGTGTGTGTGTGCATTTCACTGAATAGGTTAAAAGCAGAGCACAATATCGATATGGTTCGCCGTATTGAAAATCTCAAATCACAAATTTTTTACATTGGTGCCAAATTATAAAACTTAAGCGCGAACGTTTGAAATGGCATCAGCTTTGCAATTTTGCTGGAATTGATCAAAGAACCTGTCAGTGGGCGGGTCTAGTACACAGTGGGGTGTGGTCTAGCGAACAAAGTGACAAACTCATTTAATATGTCCAATACTAACACATCTAAAGAAGATTACATTTCATCAGCTCCATAGACGAGCTGGACGATATCTGTCTTGGTTTCCAAGCAGGTTTATTTTACTTGAACATTCAGAGCTTTTCCAGTCTCTCACCCGTGTCTGCGCTGTACGTGATGACGTAAGCGTCCAGCACCGCGCTCGCCGGCCGCCACAGCAGCAATGCCGTAGTGTCCGTCACGTTAGCGGCCGTCAGACTGCGCGGTTCGTCTAGAGCTGCACAAAACGATATTAGCATTAGAAACGCACAACCTGGGTAACATAAATGTAGTGTAGTAACTTAAATAAGATAAGTATAAATACTATACATGGAATTTTAATACATTCTAGAATGCAGCTAATTTACTCTATAATGTAAATTGTTACTGTAAAATGTTTACTGTAAAAAAAACAAAAACAAAAAAAAAAACACTGTACATGTGGAGGAGGTAAATCTGAAAATGTTCTGTATGAAGTACCGTATTCTGTTTTCTGTATTATTTGTATGTTATGCTATACTATACAAGACAACTGGTCAAAACCAATAATTCAGCTGGACAAAGTCAAGAAAAGAACCTCAAACAATTGGAGCCAATATAATCTGTCATTTCAAAAAGCAACTTCTTCTGACAATTTTGTATCTATTGTTCTTTCAACAATAATCATAAAAGTGGAAAAAACGAGAAATGAGAAGTCTATTTGGATTACCTGACGTTCCTTCACGTGCGTGTTTACCTGTGGTGAAAGTGTTGGACACTGGGTCGCTCTCCTCCAGACCCTTCACTGTAAAAACAGACACCTGGTACATCTCTCCTGGAAGAAGATCTAGCAGCTGAACCTGCGACTGCGACCCATCCACGGTCAGATCTAGTGGAAGACCTGGAGATAAACACAACACTCAACCAGGAGGCCATCCATAGTCTTGAGAAGTTCCACACATTCACAGGACTGACCTCCTTGGACTGGCATGTAAGTGACTCTGTAGGAGTCAGGCAGACCGCGGGGAACCGTCCAGTAAACCACTGCTGAAGTGTCCGTGACATCGGTGAACAGAAGGTCCCGTAGAGCTCCGAGGCCTAGGAAGGCAAGGCAGGAATAGTCAGTGGCCAAATAAAGCAGTCAATCTACTGGAAAATGCACAAACCGGGAGCCTAAAGGTTCAGAAGTCACAAAGAGTTAATAATCAAAATGAAACACAGACAGCAATACTGTACGCCACAGCAGATGCGGGCTTTTCTCTGCTGCTACGTATAAAAGGGCCTGAAAGAAGGATTTATTAGTGGAAAAAACATGTTTAGATCGAAGCTCATGCCAGTCATTCAACTGCTTTTCAGAAAATTAACCTGGAACGAGATAATGAAGAGAGCAAGTTAATCTGAGAAGGGCCACTGACAACATCAACGTCATCCATTAAAACGCATGCAAGCGCGAGAACATTACCAAAGTTAAAACAAGTTCTTTAGTTTGATTAGTTTTCAACAGTTTGAGGATTTACACGGAGGCATGCAGAGATTAAATCTGACATTTAAGAGGAATCGCACATATATACATATGCAATGTGAATGAGTTTTAATGTTGACTTTGTCCCTGGATTGAAACATACCAGAACTGGTGCTGGGCAGCGGCTCAAATTTTTACAGAACGCTTGCTGTACTTTCAGGTAAAGGTTTTGTTAATCTGTGAATTCTGAAATTCAATCTTTGCTTATGTTGTGACAAGTAAAATCTTAAATTCTGCATTCATAGCAATTGCGTTGACGCACTGCTGGCAGATTTGCTAATCTCGAGTAATTATGATTTTATTTTATTTTTTTCAAATTAAAGAAAAAAATTCCAGAAAAAAACAGACTCTGTTTCTCCATCAACACAAAATGATTCCGTCTAAAAACAACTCTGCATTCACCATTAATAAATTAAACTATGCATTATAATGGATTAGCCATTCTCTTCATTACAGAAAGATACAGCAATACCTGCACTAATCTATCAAACAACAGCTGTCTCCAAGAAAATTGAAAAGAAAAGACAAACGCTAAGAACATATTTAATGAACTCACACTAAACAAATTTATCGAGACACAAAGAAAATGTCATGTACGTACAGTATTAGTTTTATTTGTGTGTTTAGTCTATTTAAGTTTTCTTCTAATTTCACAGATTGATTGATTCATTGTTTCGTGGTCGGATTAACACAAAATCAAGATTCAGACTTCAACAAGTTCCCTCAACGCAGCATCTGAGGTCCTTCTGAAGGACGCCAAGGGTCAACAGAAAGTCTGTAAAAGCAACAGATTGGTGCTAGTTGCTTTCACAAGTTACTAGAATCATTGAAAACCCTTGGATTCTGGCTTTGTTCTCTAATTTATTGCGTCATAAAAAGTATAATAAAAAAATATCCATATCTTTTTCCATATAAAATGATCCTTAATTATCCGGCTTGCGCTCTAAACCTGTTAACCAGCCGAGCCAGAAACAGGATTGATACATCCCAAGTCACAGTGAAGAATTACCTGATGTTACTTAGTAGTTAAAGATCATCCTCTCATCACACCGCAGCCAGAAAAGACCCTCAGAACCAAAACCGACCCTGATTGGTTCATCACATTTACCTGTTCTTCCCACCGCAGTAATGGCTTGTGTGCGATGTTCCAACGTCATCCCATAAAGTTCAATTTCATACTCTGTTCCCCCCACAAGGCCGGTTAAAACTTTCGTTCTTTCGTCCCCTGACATTACAATTTCTTGAGGATGGGAGAGCTTTCTGGAATCTCTAATTCTGAGCACAAAGCGGTCAAAGACATTATCTTCTGCCGTCCAGGACACTTGGAAACTCTCAGACGTGACAGCTGACACGAAAAGGTGTTCGATCTCTGGTTCCACCTCTGATTGACAAGAGGAAAAGAATCTTTCATGTGTATCGGAAGGAGATTGTTTGCTTGCCTGCATTTCAACTGTAAATTTCTGCACTAACGTCTAAGCTAAATTCAAAATTAAACGAACATTATTCATACTCGGTGGATTAAAGCCGTTATAAATTGTATTATTGGGATTAAAAAAGCCAAACATAGTACCTGTCACAGCCACTGTTGTGATTGGATGAGACCGTAACCCCGCCCACGACAGCCCGCTCACACTGACCTCATAGCCAATGCCAGTAATCAGGCCCAAAACATCCAACCACGTCTGGTTTCCAGGCACAACAAACTCTTGTGGCTCCAGCAGTTCACCAGAGTCTGAAACCTTTACCTGAAAATGGCTGAAGTTTTCAGGGCAACAAGCATCCCAGGACACCCGAAAACCATACGGGGTAACATCCAGCACGGTGAGGTTTTCCACTTTTGGCAGTGACGCTGGGTTAGATAATACAGGTTGACAGTTGCATTGTTACACAGAGGGAGAAGACAAGGTGAGCTGATTCTGCAGTGATGGCAAGGCTCTTATTTCTATAGTTGGAGATGGAGAAACAAGCATAAAGAAGGTGCACAGTACCTGTACTAGCATTGAAGTGAACCGATGCAGCCTGACGCCCGTGAGACAAACCATAAAAATCTACAGCATAGAGCATGGAGTCTGCCAGACCCGTCACAGTGACGCTCCTCAGTGAGGCCGACAGCTCAAGCTCTACAGCCTCGTACAGCTGCTCGAGGTCAGCGACGCGCACAGCAAAGCCACTGAACGAGCCTGACACGCTGCTCCAGGTCAGTGTGAAGCTGCTCGGAAGGATCTCAGACACCACTATGGGACCCAATATAGGCTTAGGTTCTGGATAAAAGAAAGTGTACGGCAAATGGAACGAACAAGAGATAAATGACAATGGACTTCCGGCAGATTTTGTGTACCTGTGATGACTGTGGTGGTCAGGGAAGCTGTGTTGGCACCACCAGACGTGGCATAAAGCTTGATCTGGTACTGGGTGTCTTCTCTGAGACCACTCAGCAGCGTGCCACGTGCCCCTGCGGGCAAGGTGAGTCCCATGGCCTGCGTGGGCAAAGCAGACTCTCTCACCTCCACTACAAAATTATCAAACGCCTTTTCTCCTGTCCGCCAGGAGAGAGACACCGAGTCTGAGGTAACGTTTGAAACAACTAGCCCAGATAAGTCAGGCTCGGCCACTACAAAGAGGAAAAAGCCAGCCATGACGTCTCAGTTTGGATTCTTCTTCTGCCTAAGCAAACTAGGAATTATGACTAATAGAAGTTTGTCCAATAAGGCTTTTTGTCTAGAGGACACACATTTAATTACACATACTATGACTTTCATGCTGACAAACTTCTGTTGTTTCCTTTAAAGTTGCAAACTGCAGTTTTACTAGGATTTTCTAAATGTGTAATCGGTTGCATATTGACCAAGGGCAAATTAAACATTGTTTAAAAAATGTTTTAAGCCGTTTAAAGGCATCAATCCGATTGAACAGTTCTATGAAAAATGGTTAGGCAACAGGGAGAACATCAGTAAGGAAACCAAACCAAACTACTGTGATCCAAAAGGTCAGTCTGATCCATTCACTGTATAACCAATTATGCATTCATCTAAATCACAACTTAGTTCAGCAGTAAATGTCAAGAAAACCATCAACAGGAAGGGTTGGTGAAATTATTATAAAATAAACAAAGGAAAATTCCAACAACACTTCATCTCCAGCAAGTCACAGTCATCTTACGTATATTCTGATATTCTGAGGTTTAATGAGAATATCAAGAAATGTCCCAAACTAATTTAACCATGGTACTTGTCCAGGCAAAACCAGCTTCTTTTGACTCTCTGTGGCTATTGAGCTTATTGAAAGGATATCTAATATCATTCATTCAGACTACCGTACTTACAGTAGTTCTGTACTGGGTCTGCAAAAAAAAAAGAGGCGAGAACTAGAAAATGCTTCAAAGTTCTTGATTGGGAAACGGTCCATTCTGGTTTGTAGAAAAGATCAGGTCTCAAGTGCACCATTAATACGATTAGCCATTAATACAAGTCAAAAAGAAAAGCTCTCAATCAGTGTTTCAACCAAAAGGGGATTTAAATTTTGACCAAAAAAGCATGGTCTCAGTCACAATCGAGTTTTTTCTGGATGCACTTAGAGAAGTTCAGACTTGCAGAAAAGCCAGCAAACTGGGATGTGTCCCTGCTAAATCCTGAAATAGCTAATACCCAGATAGAAAAGCAAATAAAATAAAAAACAAATAAAACATAAAAAAAACCACCTCAAGCATCTCAAAGTCTCACACTACAAAATCAATTACACAAAATCAGCTTCCAGAAAGAGAATTATAGCACAGGAGCAGACGTTAGTGAAAGAGTAACTGTCGAAACAGCGTAAAACTGTTTACTGGGATTCAATCGCTTTACATGTTTCAGAGCGAGATTCAGGGCGTTTTCCTCAGTCAAACACCACGAGACTGGTCTCTCTCGCACACTTCTGGTCTTCCTTGAGTATTTCTGAACCCTCTCACGCACTTTGTCTGTTGTCACTATTGTTGTGTGTGTCATACTAAGACATTTTTAAAACTGCCCAATTCATGACATGTTTAACTAATATATCTAGACTTTACTTATACGATAAATACTTGAGCTCCTGTCATTTGTTTGGTTTCCTTTTGCCTATAATCACTGTTAACCAACCATTTTACTGCGACTTATCTAAAAAAAACTTTTTTTTTCTAAAATGTCCCTTTTTTTTTTAGCACAAAAACAAACAAAAGCCTTAAATACCTGTAGATGCAACAGCACTGGCTGGGTTTGTTCTCTTTCCCTTCACAACTCCAGTGAGGTAAACTATATAGTCAGTGCTTGGCCGGAGACCCGCAATCTGGAAGGACTGTGTGCCGTGCGACACGTTATATTCATCTGGCTCCCTTCGCCAGCTGGAGTCTACGATCTCCAGGATAAAACTCTCAATTTCTCCTCCGGTGTCATTCCAAGACAAGGAAAAGCTCCCTGACGTTACGTTACTCACAGACAGGCTGCCGACGTCAGGAGCACTGTCTGAGGAAATAATCAATTTTTGGTGATTTAAATGTTAGAAACATTGCCTAGTTTGTTCTGAAATGTCTAAAAGTGTCATATTTACGCAAATATTTACGCACCCCTCGAATATAAGCAACTCCCTGATATTTCAGGCACAAAATAAACATTTTTACATTTCTGGTTAATTAACATACATTTACTCTTAAAAAGTTTAACAAAAGTTATATTTAACAAACCTAGCTTGTGACTAGTATCACTTCAAAGTCGTTTTTACAAAGTTCTAAAATTGTTTCACTTGCTCCTCTTATTGTAAGTAGCTTTGGATAAAAGCGTCTGCCAAATGACTGTCAAGTAAAGTAAAAGTATAAAATCTACTCCATCGGACTCAATCCTCCATTGAGTCCTTAAGCTCCCATGAGCCTTCCGTGCAGCCAGACTAAAGCTGAGCTCTTAGTTTTTCTGTTTATTCATATCTTTATACTGTTTATTAATATATTTGTAGTAAAAAAAAGCGTAAAAAAACACGTGAACCTCATGTACAAACATACTACTTGCTTGAATGTCAATAATAACATAATAAATCAGATCAAAAAATAAATTAAATACAAATATGAAAAACGCATGCATGCAAATGAAATTCAAACACAAAATAAAAAGTTTCAAATTGAAAGACTGTAGTGCTCAAAACCCCCCACTATGTGCTTACTCACTGGTCGTAGTCATAGCCATCAGCTTAACACCAACTAAAAAATTTATAAAATGCATCAATCTTTTTTACATTTTCACACATGTGTTTTGAGACGGTTGTAACTGTTAAAAGTGTTGTAACTACAAATGTACTGAACTTGAACTTCTGGTGCATTGTCTTCACTGTAGTGTCAACACAGGTCCGAAAAGAATGTGTTATTAGTGAAGCAGCACGCAGTTTGCCTGAAGATGTGTTACACATCAAACCAACTTCATGTTATCCAGGTTTATCCAAACGACACCCTTTAGATGCAAACATATTCGAATGATTGAGGAAAGCCATTCATTCTACACACTTGACACGTGTCAAATGAAACAACAGTGAAGTTGCAAAGCATCTGGCGTTGAGGAGCACGAGAGATGTTGCAATCACTGCAGAATTCGCCACACTTAAGGACGGTGGGCCATGCAATGAAATGGGGATAGCGTGATGACAATTACCGTTAAAATCAAAACCGTTAAAATCTTGGATTTCATGTGAAGGACCGAAATCCGGCAGAAATGCATTGCCTCAACACAATATTTTTTTTCCAGAAAAGACCAACACAGTGGCTGGAACAGTAGAGACGACATAATGTTAGTTCCATTAAAACAATTGCTGACATTGTCAAGATGCTGTTAAGTTCTGACACCGTGCAACACAAATGCTTCGCTTCCAGTTATGTGGCAGCATGATCTTGACGACAAGGTTAAAAGCCAAAGCGCCTGCTTGACACCACAGTTCTCCACTAGCTACAAAGCTCCGAAAGGGTTGTGAAGACAGAAAAGAGTGATCAGACTCATATCCAAGTGAGCTTGGGTACCTGTTGTTGCTTGAATGTAGACTGGCCCTAAGACGGAGCCCTGGTGCACTCCATATAACCCGACGGTGTAGGTGGTGTTGGGGCTGAGCCCAGACATCCCCAAGCTAAGAGCATCACCAGAGACAGAGAGCTTCTGTCCTTCAGGGCCGTCGGTTAAATCTGCCACTTCAATTATAAAGCTTTCAAAAGCAGGGCCATCCTCAATGGTCCAGGACACATTGAAGCTGTCCCACGAGACATCAGACACACTCAGTCTTCCAATCATGGGCTTCTTATCTTCTGACAAAGAAATCACAATGGAGTTACTGTCACTGGAATTAATTGCATTAACATCATGAAATGAGATGAAGTTGTCAACGTCTCTGGAAAAACTGCAAAGACAAGTGGCATGAGCTGAGCAGATGGGATGAAAAATGACCAGGAATAAATGATCATTAAACAATTCAAGGAGGATCAGGCGGCGTTCGTATAGATGAGAGATGATGATTAGTGTGATTCAATGACAAGTCGCGTCTCGCAATGACTGACACAGCTCGGTTTGGAAATGATACTTGGTCAGACGGCTGCATGCATCAATCACTGGGCATTTCATCTCACTAGCACAGGAACAATTCTACGTCATTTTTGGCGTAGGGAATGGAAGTGTTCCGCCAAAATATGTTGAAGACACACTGAGAACTTCTAAGACCGGCTCCCTGTGACCCAGAAATAGAGTAAGCGGTGAAAAATGGGTGAAAAAACATAGCAAGGATCAGAATTTTAAGAGTTATCCTCAAGCTCAAATTGATATGATCAAGCTTTGACGTAGAATTGCTCCTGTATCGATAAATGAAACGCTAGAAGGACGTGCCAGATCGAGGATTCTGGAGTTACTGTGGATGCTGTCGATGTACCTGTCTTGACGTGAATACTGATTGGCTGAGATTTCAAGCCCTCTTTAATTCCAAACAAGGTTATATGATACAGAACGTCAGGAGCCAGGCCTGTGGTGTAGATCTTCCTGGTCTCTCCAGAAGTCTCAAGGACATTGTCTTTCGAGTTACCTGAAGTTGAGTTTAGCTCAACAATAAAGCCATCAAAAGCTCTGTCTGGAGCTGACCAGGACAGCCACAGACTGTCTCTAGTAATGTTTACGACTGTCAGGTCACTTGGAGACTCTTGGATTGTCTGGTCAAGTCCATCACCTGCAACTTTTGTTTTTAATGTGTGAAATTTGAGCAAAGGCTTCATCGTTGGTACAACAACGACACTCGGTACGACAATCTCAGGGCATTTTGGTGCTGGAAAAAAAAGGTCATTCAGAGAATTTATCCTCAGAAAGCAAAAGTTATACTTAATTAGTAGTTATTAAATAAACAAGAAGAAATGCACAGATTGGTCAATTATACAGTAATAATAAGCCCACATTGAGCCATTTTACTTAATCACAGATATTGGACATGGAAAGTAGCTGCTTTATTTCAAACTGATATTTGAAACTTTATCGTAGAATCGATAAAATCTTCAAACAGTGAAAATCTTGACTGATGTTTTCGGTAGCCCGTCAAAGTGACCCGGCTGTTTAGCATTTGGCATTTAGCCTCCGTTTTAAGAGAGAGATTATTTGATTTTTTGTTTTTTACGTTTTCCACAGGTTGTGCAAATTTTTATTTCACATGGGCTTCACAAGTAATAAACAGGGGTCTACTGAAAAAAGTCAAGATGGGACTAGAGATGCATGATAAAAAATTAGCAAAAAAAAAAACAATTAATAGTTTTGTGTACACGCTCACAGGTGACAAATAAGACTCAAGCAAGACAGACTACACGCTTAACTCTGCATTAATATTCAATTCCAACCTAGAAACCTGAGCACAAACGTTAGCATAGGCAAAAACTGCATAGTCATGCTTGCTATCAGCTGTAAAATTTTTGAAATAATCTATAAAAAGCACATCATGCATGCACCATATAAAAGACCCATGCTGAAATGTTGATCATCTGCGTGCGAGTTGTTAAAACTGAGCATTAGAGTTAAAAAAGAATTCAAGCTTATTAGAATCTGACTTATTAATCCTATGACATTACTCTAAAGCAGGGGTCTCAAACTCAATTTACTTGGGGGCCGCATTAGGCAGAGTCGGGGTGAAGCTGGGCCGCATCAGGTTTTTCCGCATCATTTCCGCAATATACGTCATTTCCGTGATATACGTCATCAGTGGCGGTTCTAGGCATGGACAGACGGGGCAGTCACCCAGGGCGGCATTTTTTCATGTCACATGGGGGTACCACGTGCGCTCTGAACCCATTTTTTTTTCTGTAAAGCATCAATACGTTTGTGACAGCGACCCGTTTGTGTGTTGTGCGCAGAAAACGAAAAAAGTAAAAACGGAGGGAGAGGAAGAGCGCAAAAGGCATTACGTGTGAGTGTGTCTCTCTCAAGAAGAGAGCAGAGGGGGATTTACTCACTTATAAGTCGATCCGCTTATTAGTCGACCCCCCCCCCAGTGCAGCTGTGAGATTGTGGTATTCTGTTTAGACCCCCTTATAAGTCGGGAGAAAGAAGTGAGAAAGAGAGAAAAGTGGAAAGATAGAAATGAGTAGAAACCCATTTTTGTGTTTCATATAAAGTCAATTCTGGTTATTTTGCGCCCATCGGGATACTAAAGCTCCAGGCACACACCCCTTCCGAAATAAGACGAGATGTAACCCTTAAAATATCATCACGTTATTTTTTCCACAACTTAATAAACGACCTGTTCAGATGCTCTTTAAGCCTATAGAAATGATAAAACTATTCAGACATTCTTGGTGTTAAAAGAAGCACAAAATCAAAGTAACCCTGTTTATTTAGGTTGGTATTAATCTATTTACCTTATTGTTATTTATATTTAAGGTTTAATTTGTTATTGGTATGGTTGCATTATAATTTTAAAGATTTGTGCGAAAAGTGCCCTGCCCCTTTAAGAGCGGACTCGTGTTTTGGGAATAGCTTGAAATCTACCGTGTGAGTGTGACTCGTTCATTTGTAAAGCCCCACGCTTTTACCTTAAAGAGCAGAGCTGAGACGCGAGACAGAGAAAGAGAGCAGCATCACGAAATGTGGAGAGCTTTTGCTTGTGCTGTGCTCGCGCCTGTTCTGAGTAAAATATTTTTTTATTTCAGTATACCTATTATAGATAGATAATAAATTTTTATAGATTTTCTATTTATGGATTTTTATTTTTTTTTTTTCCCGCGGGCCTCATTTACATTAAACTTTAATAATAAGGTGGGGGCCACAAAATATCGTCTCGCGGGCCGCAATTCGCGAGATTGAGACACCTGCTCTAAAGTATGAATTTATATCATCGTCTTTTCGATCAGAAATCTCCCCATGACCACCTTGGGTTCAGTCGCACGCAGAAAAGTTCATGCAGAAGATGCGACAGAAGTGTAAATGTTTTTTTACTGTAGTCCAAGCAGCATCAAGCAGAACGTCAAGAAGAATTGTAATTAATGGCTTTGATGAGCCATTAATTGATGAAGTTTCCAAGTAGTTCAGCACAGCAGAACCCAGGATTCTTCCGACTGATGGAAGCCCATGCAGACCTCAAATACCAAATGCTATAGATCAGCCAAATCCACTAAGAGCCCGACGGCCTTTGGGAAGGTGACAGCCAACTCCAAAAGGAGCAAAAATCATTCTCCCACATCATCAATACACTGGGAAAACAACAGTGCATCCAATGGAAATCCTGTTCAATTTGTTATTAATAATAATTTCTATACAGTGGTACCTTGACCTATGAGTGATCTGATGAAACTTACAAGAAATGAGTAAGTAATCAATCTATCTGTTTGCTTTGTTTTGCTAGTGACAATGCTGAGAAGAGGTGGATGATGTTCAGAGAATTGAGAAGTGTGAACGTTATTGAGAGACGTGAACAATGTGTATGTGTAATGAACTTTGTAATCTGCACAATTCTGAAATAGGAGGAATTGTTTTAAACATCAGCATTTTCGGATTAAGAGCTTTTTGCTTTAATGGTGAAAATTATGATATGAGCTAAACCATAGAAGAAAGTACATTTGTACTGGTACTTGACCTGTATTAATGTATATAAATAAAAAGTATGGCCACAGACAGTGACCAATCACGAGGTTTTGTTGGGTTTTGAAGCTCAAATAAAGCAGCTCACATCTCAAAAATCTGTAATATGTGAAAGAGTTTAGACTGCAACTACAAATTACAGTCCAAATGTGCATAAAACATCAAGGGATCTATCCAGCTTTCTCCATGCACATGCTACAACAAACCAGCGTCTTCAAAAACAAATAAATCCCAAGCAAGGTGAATACCTGTAACAGCAACCGCTTCTAGAAGGGAAGATCTCAGCTTATTGGTTACTCCGTAAAGTTTTACGTGGTAGTCAGTCGAAGCTTTTAGGCCCCGGATGTTAGCGCTGGTTACCTTCCCCTGTAGATGAACCTTCCGCTTCCATCTCCCTGAGATTTCCTTGACTTCTACTGTGTAACTATCATATCTAATGTTCTCATTCAACTTCCAGGCCAGACGAAAACCACTGGAAGTGACATTGGACACCATCAAGGTGCTGTTCTGGTCCCCGCGTCCACTTTCAGACCTTGGGAGCTCAGATTGGTCCAAAGACACAAAGCTAATGACATTGTGATCGCCGCCTTTGGCAGAACTGATCTCAGGAAATGTGTTGGCTAGATAGAAAGTGAAAGATGCTACAAGAAAAAGACAAAAACACGTAAATATTTGAATCTGACGGATGAAACTGCTGCCAGAGGTTCTTCATCGTGAAGACTAGCTGTGAAAACAAATGGTATCACACAAACGAAGAATTAAAATCCACCATGCGTTTGAAATCGTGTATACGTGTGCACTTTTAAACTTGGTGGAAAGCTTAATTTTTCAATGTAGTATTTCTTCAAAATTATGAATAAATATTAGTTTTTTTTTTACATTGTATAATGTAAAATATACATACAATATATATTTTACATTGTATTTACCATTTAACGATTTAACCATTTAACGTTTGAATTTATTAAACTTTTTGTAACTTCTTTATATACAAATGCATGAAGCATCTTAAAAACATCGTACTTATCAAAAACATTTGAAAATTGCTCACAGCAGGAACTGACTGTCAAACTCCTGTTGGTTTTATGTGTTCTGTGATGTTTAATTATGAAAACATCATCACAGAAAGCAAGAATCTGAAACTCACTGGAGGTATCATAGACCTTCTCATCTCACCAGTGGAAGCTGTTGTGGTTGCTGGGAGGCTGCTTCTCCTGCCTCGCTCTGCCACAAGCATCATGGTGTAGCGTGTGGCGGGGGTCAGGCCGCTCAGGGTGTGGCTGGAGATGGCGGCAGGAAGCTCAATCTCCCGCTGTTCACCATCAGCGGAGACGTACGTCAGCCTGTAGGAGGAGATCTTGGCCCTGGGACGCTTCCAGACCAGATCTAGGGTGGTTTCCGTGGCATCGCGGACTTCCAGCTCTCGTGGGGAATCCAGATCTGTGAGGAAGGGGAACTTACTGTTACATTACATCTATACACTTACTATTGTAGGCAGCACGATGGCGCAGTGGGTAGAGCTGTAGGAACATCAGCGAGAATGTATTGAACATGTAGATGTCATGTGTCTTGAGAAATGAGATCCCACCAGTAAGAGCGTTGGTGGTGGACGGGTCACTCTCTTTTTCTCCTTTAACCGCAGTGACTCCAAAGCCGTACTCGGTTCCAGGCTTCAGGCCTAGAACACACACACATAAGCTCAGCAAACACTTCCCTACGGACACGGAAGAGGAAACTGCTGGATCATTTTGGTTTACGTCGGTTTCATCTGTTTCATCATTTTTACACATAAGATTGATCAGTAAACAGAAACAAATGCATTCAGTTTAAAAAAAAAAAGAATGAAACGACTATAACTGTGTCATAATAAAAATGTCAATAATAAAAAATACAGTCTTTTTCTTGATTGGTAGATTTATTTTTCAAAAGTATCAGTTTTATCTGTCTTTATTTGTTTCTATCAAAGAGAACGGCCCCTTGTAAGAGAGCTGAGCCAAAAGATCAGAATCTTTGAAAAGAGACGAACTTCCCATCACTATAAGTGCTGGGACTGACCAAACTGATTACCGTATTTTCTGGACTATAAGCCGCACCTGTATATAAGCCGCATCCACTCTATTAAAAAAAGTTTTGCAAGCCACAGATATGTATGTTTTGGGATTAGATATTTACTACAGGAACAGAATAATTTTGAATTGTTAATGTACATGTATGTAACTAAATAGATCCTTTCCTAACCTGTATTTTAACACGGCAGCAACTTTGCTGATTAAAATTTGTAAAAACTTATATCTGCTAAAGAGGAAGTATCGTATTCTTCTTTGCATTTACAGTGGTATGCAAAAGTTTGGGCACCCCTTTCAATTTTCATGATTTTCCATTATAACTCATTGGTTGTCTGGATAAGAAATGTCAATTAAATATATCATATAGGTGACAAACACAGTGATATTTGAGAAGTGAAATAAAGTTTATATGATTTATTGAAAGTGTACAAGAATTATTTAAGCAAAATTAGCCATGTGCATAAATTTAGGCAACACCAAAGAAAAAATAACTCAATATTTTGTGCATCCTCCTTTTGCAAAAATAACAGCCTCTAAACGCTTTCTATAGCTTCCAATTAGAGTCTGGATTCTAGCAGAAGGTATTTTGGACCATTCTTCTTTACAAAACATGTCCAGTTCAGTCAGGTTTGATGGTTTCCGAGCATGGACAGCCCGCTGTAAATCACACCACAAATTTTCAATAATATTCAGGTCTGGGGACTGAGATGGCCATTCCAGAACGTTGTACTTGTTCCTCTGCATGAATGCCTTAGTAGATTTTGAGCAGTGTTTAGGGTCATTGTCTTGTTGAAAGATCCAGCCCCTGCGCAATTTCAACTTTGTCACTGATTCCTGGACATTGTTCTTCAGAATCTGC
>MU204310.1:3351535-3371731 GCA_017309775.1 Paedocypris sp. Pulau Singkep
TGTGGCCACCCTGGCACTGACTGGTATGCTCTTCTTGTTGTTGAGGATGGCATAAACCCTGATGAGATACTCCACGCCAGGCTCCAGCTCAGAGACGGTGGCAGACGTGCGGTCTCCGGGCACGCGGAAGTCTAACTGCAGGCCGCCGGGTGAAGTGGGCACATAAGTCACCCAATATTCCGTCACCAGCATCTCGTTCCTCCATGTTAGGTTGACTTTCTCCGTATTCACATCCGTCACACTCAGGTCTTCTGGTGGTGAGACTGGGAAAGATTTTCTGCATCACTAATGGCTGCCAACCAAGCCGTAAATGGCAGTGTATGAATAGTTTGGCCACTGCTACTAAAGACTTGCTATATCTAATGAGCTCAACAGGAGCAGCATCGCAGTCAATAGACAAAAACCAGCAAAGCGGAAAAAGTCTCCTTACTGGAAGTACAGGACTGAAGCATTGAAACATTCATATTTTGCAAACCCAAATGACTTAATTATAATGTATTCTTATAATTTTACATAGAATACATTGTATTCACAATCATATACTGTATTTATCTATATTTGTATACATCTATACTGAATATATGTGAGTAAATGTAAACAGTACTGTGTATATATCTATATATCTAGTATATACAATATATATAATATATTTTTTTTTGCAACAAAATACCTCTATGAAGACACCATTGTGTTTGACATTCATGAGAAACTTTCTACATTTGGTTTCTGTTATTGATACATTTTGGATGCAGTACTTTGGATATTTAATCCCTCATTATACGTATTGTCGATCCGTTTGTACTAAAAATATTTCAATTTGAACTTTGCACGGCTATATACAAGCATTTGAGAAAAAGCTCGACAAGTTTGAAATAATGTTTCGAAGTTTCGAAGCATAAGAGATTTGCAGTTTGTAAATCTATTAAAGGTAATTTATAAAAAAAAAAACAAAATGCTATTGCTGCGAGTAAATGATGCTAAGAAGGCGGTGTAGTGTCAAACCTTCCGAGCAATCGTGGCCAATGAAGCCTTCCTCACACACGCACTCGCCGTCCACACACTGGCCCGCAGCGCCGCAGTCGTCAGGACAGCGCTTCTTCGAACAGTCGTCACCGAAGAAACCTTCATCGCACACACATTTGCCATCGACGCAACGTCCCTGATGGTTGCAGTTCCCGGGGCAGGTGGGAATCGAGCAGTCCGGGCCCGCAAAGCCGTCCCGACAGACACACCGGCCATCTACGCAGTGACCACGAGCCAGACAGTCATTAGGACACTTCTTCTGAGCGCAGTCCTCCCCTGTGAAGCCTTCCTCACACACACACTGACCGGCCACACACTGCCCACGGCTCAGGCAGTTTCCAGGGCATCTGAGTGCACTGCAGTCGCCGCCAGTGAAATCTGCAAAGCAGGCGCAGGTCCCGTCCACACACTGGCCACGGTTATGGCAGTCTGAGGGGCAGGTTTTAAAGCTGCAGTCCTCAGAGCCGTAGCCCACCTCACACACGCACTGTCCGTTAACGCATCGCCCTCGGTGGTTGCACGAATTGGGGCAGCTGATTTCCGAGCAGTCCGAGCCTTGAAAACCAACATCACACTCACATCGGCCATCGAGGCATCGTCCTCTGTCGCTGCAGTGGTTCGGACAGGAGATCTTACTACAGTCGCCACCGTCGTAGCCGGAGTGGCAAATGCACACGCCGTCGAAGCATCGTCCCCTCTGGTGGCAGTTCTTCGGACAGGTCAGACTCGAGCAGTCCTCACCGGAATAGCCAGCATCACATACGCAGCGGCCTTCAATGCAGAACCCATGTCCGGAGCAATCGCTAGGACATGCCGGCGAGCCGCAGTCCTCGCCGAGGAAGCCTTCCTCGCAGTAGCAGGAACCGTTGACACATCGTCCGCGATCGTAGCAGTCGTTCGGACAGATGAGCTCGGAGCAGTCCAAGCCTGTCCAGGGTTCCTCGCAGGCGCACTCGCTGTCCACGCAGCGTCCACGACCGAGGCAGCCGTGGAGACAGTGGGACCTGGAGCAGTCTTCGCCCCAGTAGCCCTCACTGCAGGAGCAGGCTCCGCCCACGCAGCGCCCGTGGTCCCCACACTCCACGGGGCAAGACTCCGAGCTACAGTCCACACCTGCAAAGCCGTCCGAGCACTCGCAGCTTCCGTTGACACAGCGGCCCTGGTCACTGCAGTCCG
Source organism: Paedocypris sp. Pulau Singkep (assembly GCA_017309775.1). NCBI lineage: Eukaryota > Metazoa > Chordata > Actinopteri > Cypriniformes > Paedocypris > Paedocypris sp. Pulau Singkep. The sequence continues at coordinate 3,353,735 of MU204310.1, forward strand.
CGGGACAGCTGGGCTCCGTGCAGTTAGGGCCCGTCCACCCTGGATCACAGGCACAGGCGCAGGTCTCTGAGCTGAAGTTCCCCCGGCCGCTGCAAAAGGGCTTGGTTCCAGCCGGACCTTAAGAAGCCGAGAGTGAAAACTGTCAGGCATCACTCTTGCGCTAGACAACACTCGAAGAATAGTGCACTTGCTTGCATCTCTAAAGTGCCTTTCTGAGGAGATACTTCAAGTCATCTTGGAAAAGAGAGAGAGCGAGAATAATAAGAAAGGAAGACTTCCACGCAAGTGAGTTTAATTCAATGTGTGTGTGTGTGTGTGTACGATGGGGATGCTCAGATGTGACTGGGATGCCCAGATGTTACTCTGACACACTAGTGGATGTATTATTAGACTCCAGTCACTCTTCTTCTATGATACACCAGACTATCCTGAAGATTGTCTATGACTCTGTGGTGGCATCAGGAATCTTGTACGGTGCAGCAGCATTTCAGGCAAGGACAAGAAGAGACTGGACAGGATCATCCAGTCTGTCCCGTTCTGTCCTGGGCTGCACTCTGGACACGGGGAAGGAGGTGGGTGAGAGAAGGGTCCTGGAGAAACTATCATCTCACCCACTGGTGGACTCACTCCACCCTCGCTGTGTGAAGGAAAGGAATCGCAGATCTGCTGCAATTAGACCTTCTATCGAACTGTGGGATGCTTGTAAACTTGTGTTTGTTCATTATGATGTGTGCGGTGTGTTATGGTTTTGTTTACGTATTTATAGTTTGTGCAGTGTTGTTATTATTATTATTTATGTTTATGTTAATGCATGCATGCTTATTTACTTATTTAATCTTCATATAGATGTCTTTTTATACATATAATTATAACTGCTGTTGTGACATGCAATTTCCCCGCTGTGGGAGAATTGAAGGCTTTTTCAGCTCTATTAAATTCAATATTTCTGTAAAGTGATCTTGAAAAGTCTTGAAAAGTGCTAAAGAAATTAATCAAATGAATTGTCTGAGGGGAATTGTTGGGTCCATAAAGGGCGATGCACACACCAAAGTTTGAGAACCCCTACTTCAAGGAATTACAGTGATAAAAAGAGAGGCAGAAAAAAGAGAGGCAGAAAAAGAGTATAAAATAGAAAGAGAGAGAAAGCAAGACAATGAAACATAACCTATTATAACTGTTTCCACTGATCTTTTTACACTTTTATCTCCTTTACTTTATTCACCATTTCTCGTCTATTTCAAACGTTTAATTCATTTAACATTTAATACCAAATAAAATCAAAAGAGAGAGGGAGAGAGCAGAGAAGAAAAGACAACGAGAGATAAGGGTAAAAGGGAGGGAAAGGAGAGAGAAAGCGAGAAAGGCGTTGAAAGGAAAAGAGGGTAAAAAAAAAAAAAAGGAGAGAAAAAATATTAAGGGAAGAAGGTGAAAAAAGAGAGATGCCAACAAACCAAGAACAAAACGAGAAAGGCGAGGGAGAAAAATACAGAAAATGAAGAGGGGAGTGAGAGAGTTTGAATTGTATTGTTCATAGCGTGTGGCGCTAATGCTCGCCTGGCTACAAACCTCCACGCATTTGTCAACGGGGTTTGAAAAGATGACGTTAGTACCAAACCATTTCACTTTTAAATAGTAGCTTGTGATGTTAAAATGTAAATCCATTTGGAAAAGAAATAGGAGATATTTTGTGTCATGATAAAAAACAAAAATGTCTCCTTCACACACATACGTAACAAACATTGACACAAATTTGCGCTTTCATGACTATGAGCGATTGAAGCCGCAGTGAACAGCGACTAAAACAGAAAGGGACGGTTGAGACTCAGTGACGTGTGTTGAGGTGAGATGCACCTGAGAGCTGAGCGCTGCAGCAGAAGCTTTCAGAGCCACACTGCTGTCTGAGGGAAGACACCTCGCTCTCCAGCAGCTCCACGCGGCTCAGCAGCTCCTTCAGGTCCGGCAGCCCATCCCAGCAGCCGCAGCTTGGCCTGGGGACGTTGATGTGGTGAGTGAAGATCATCTGGTTGTGTTCATCTTTCACTTCCGGATCATTCTGCTCCAGATCCAAACCACCAGAGTCCAGGTCCACCGGGCACGGAGGTCCACCAGGAACGTGGATGTTGTAGACGTGGTTGAACACGACGGCTTGAGAAGGGTCTGGAAGGGTTACGTTGTGCTGGCTTGGAATAGTCAGCGGGTCCCGCTGGTGGTTGGTGAGTTTCTTTATGAGGCCGGCGTGATTTACCGCCAGAAGAAGTGTGGACACCAGCAAAAAGCGCAACGTCAGGACTCCGCTTCTCATGTTTCTGCTGCGTCAGTCTCAATGAGAAGACTCTCTCATTAAAGTGTTGGTGTCTCCTGCACGGAAAAGCAAAGTAAAAACACAAACCTGAACAAAAAAATATGTATAATATAATGTATGCGTATAATGTAATATGCATTTAAAAGTGTATTCAGTCACCGTTTATTTTATTGTTTAGTGGCTTTGCGTTGGTCTGAGACTAAGAAAAGCGCTACATAAATAAACTTGAACTTGAACAGTAACAAGCTACCAACTTGTAACAAGTTCCCAAACACAAAAATACAACTGTGTACGGTTTCTCTTTTTCAATATTTATTATATAGTTTTGATATTTCTTTTTTTCAATCAAACCCAAATCATACTGCTCCGCCTGGTAATAAAACGGTAATAAAACCTGTGTTTGAGTGATTTCATCCTCTGGACATGGGAGCAGAATAACGTGGATGTTTGCCAGAGTGGAAATCTCCGCAGCGTGGGAAAGCGCGATCTGATCTCCAACTTATGTGTCTGAGGAAATGACTGGCCTACACGGTTCCCCCAGTCTCCAGCATGTAACTCAACCAAACTCCATTTCTACTGTAACTTACACACAACTGCAGAGATTTCTGTGAAGGCCAAACACTGATGCTGTGATGATAAATACATTAGGAGAGAGAGAGCAGGAGAGGGTGGGAGACAAGAGTAATAGAGAGATGGTGGGAGATCAGAGTAATAGAGAGAGAAAAAAAAAAATAAAAACAGAAAGACGTGGAGAGAAAAAAAGATGAAAGAAGAGTTGAGATTGAGAGATGGAGAAAATTGAAAAAGCGGTGTGAAAGAAAAAAAATCGAGAAATAGGAGGATTGAGAAAGAAAGAGAAAGTGAAAGAGAAGGGAGAGAAAGTAAGAGAGGGGTGTGAGAGGAATAACAGTATATAAAAAGAGGCAGAAAAAGAGTATAAAATAGAAAGAGAGAGAACGCAAGACAATGAAACATAACCTATTATAACTGTTTCCACTGATCTTTTTACACTAATTCATCCCACTTTATCTACTCTACTTTATTCACCATTTCTCGTCTATTTCAAACGTTTCATTCATTTAACATTAAATGCCAAATAAAATCAAGAGAGGGAGGGAGAGATGGAGAGAGCAGAGAAGAAAAGACAACGAGGGATATGGGTAAAAAGGAGGGAAAGGAGAGAGAAAGCGAGAAAGGCGTTGAAAGAAGAAGAGAGGGTAAAAAAAGGAGAGAAAAAATATTAAAGGAAGAAGGTGAAAAAAGAGAGATGCCAACAAACCAAGAACAAAACGAGAAAGGGGAGGGAGAAAAATACAGAAAATGGAGAGGGGAGATGGAGAGAGAGGGAGAAAGGTAGAGAGAGAGAAAGAGAGTGAGAAAGGAAGAGACAGAGGCAAAGAGAGAAAGACAGAGAGAGAGTGAACATCTTGCTGGTGTTAAATGTTTCTAGTTAGGATTACTGTAAATAGGATTTAACCTCTGACCATTGGGTTACCAGTCAAAATCCCTAACATCACTTCCTTCTTTCATTTTACAGTAGACACTCGCCATTTGACGTGCTTTTCCTGTTCACTCGCTGACACGGTGCCCGGGTCAGAACTGATGAAAAGCATCTACACAAGCTCATTTACGCTTTATGAGGTCGTATTCACGGCGCAACCGTCCCAACGACCCCACAAATCTGCTCAAACACCGGGACGACGTCTGAAGACCAGCTTGAGTTTCATGGGCTCACATCTGGAGAAAGGAACATAGCGTGTGGCGCTAATGCTCGCCTGGCTACAAACCTCCACGCATTTGTCAACGGGGTTTGAAAAGATGACGTTAGTACCAAACCATTTCACTTTTCAATAGTAGCTTGTGATGTTAAAATGTAAATCCACTTGGAAAAGAAATAGGAGATATTTTGTGTCATGATGAAAACAAAAATGTCTCTTTCACACACATACAGTCTCTCTCATGTACGCAGACGCACACACACTATAACACACACACACACACACACACACACACACACACACACAATATAAGACACACGTACGTACACACATACAAACACACACTGTTGCTTTTTTCTCATAGAAAAACACAAAACTTTCACTCTATCTCTCTCTCACACACACACACACACACACACATACACACACTGATTCTCTCTCTTTCTCTTTCACACACACACACACACACACACGCAGTTTCTCTCTCTCTCAAACACACACACACACACACACATAGTTTCCCTCTGTCTCTCTCTCTCTCTCTCTCTCTCACACACACACACACACACACACTATATAACACACACGTACGTACACACATACAAACACTTACTGTTACTTTTTCTCATAGACACACAAAACTTTCACTCTATCTCTCTCTCTCTCTCTCTCTCTCTCTCACACACACACACACACACACACTCTGATTCTCTCTCTTTCTCTTTCACACACACACACACACACACAGTTTCTCTCTCTCTCTCTCTCAAACACACACAGTTTCCCTCTTTCTTTCTCTCTTCTTTCTTTCTCTCTCTCTCTCTCTCACACACACACACACGCGCGCATCGTGATTAATTGACAGTGAATGATAAATAGTAAGGAATTCACCTCGGATCTTCTGGTTTCTAGAACGGATGCTTGGGCTAAAAGCATTATCCAGAATCATGGCATCATGTCGGTGCTGCGCTGTTCTGGCAGCAGGAGGAGAATTTTCCCACCTGGAAGAAAAGAGTTAGGAATGTCGGCATCTGTTTCACCGGGTGACACAGTTTAGACTAGACGAGCGACGGTCCGGTTTTTACATTCCACACACATTTCCAGAAACATCCATTGAATAAAGAAGACTACAGTAGACAAATCTACAGAAGAGCGGAGCTGTGGCAGACATGAAGTCTGGTGAAATGTGCAAAAGTGCATTAGTCTAGCAGTCTGTCTATTCATCTCTGTGCACTTCTGTCTTTTCATTCATCTCTAAATAAGTGTCTGTCTGTCTGTCTGTCTGTCTGTCTGTCTGTCTGTTTTTTGTTTGTCTTTCCATAAATCTATCTATTTATTCATCTATATCGGTCTATCTGTCTGTCTATTATTCTCTATGTCACTCTGTCTGTCCATGTCTGTCTAGCCATCTATCCATCAAAACATTTCAAACCATTGTGCCCATTCCTATTGTTCGCTATCTATTCATCTAGATATCTGTCTGTCTCTCCATGCCTGCTTGTCCATCTATCAGTGTGAATATCTGCCCGTATCCCTACTCGACAAACTGTAACTCCTCGAATTCTTCATTATATACATCAGTTCTAAATGGAACATTGATGGATTCTTCATCTAGAAGATGTTTTCCACATTAAAAGATTTCACTAATCTGCTGAACACTTCATGATGGGGAAATCATCAGACCACTGGCCGCACGCGACTATTTCCATTGAGGGAAATAAAGAAAAAGATCAGATGAAACTCAAACAGCAGACAAACGTCGTCACAACTTCCACGAGAGACCATCAGTGAAGATGTGACGAGAGGAGATCCTAGAGAGGTCCATCACCACATCTCATCTGAGATTCAGGATATTTAGACAAGTAAATGTGTCTACAAATAAACAATCAGCAAAACTATCAGAAATTCTATGCACAATATACACAATTTTCTGAACACAATATAAAAAATTACTTGCAAGGAAAAATTGATTTACATTGTCTGGAATCCACTATGGCTTATTTTTGGGCTGCATTTAAGTCGCAATGCATTTTTTTTGCCAATGACAAACATTACATCAATTAAACAACATGTCCCATAATACAATGTACTAATCAGCATTTTCATTCCACTAAATTGTCAACTGTCATTTTGGCTCATTTGCATCTTGTCGTGTGGCCATTTTGCTTCCAAAGTAATGGAGTAACACACATGATGCGCACCCAAGAGTGTTTTAAACGCTATTTTTATTTTTGCTTTTTGCAATAATTTGATAAATTGACCTGCTAAAGCTGCACGAGTATAATAAAATAATGAAGTAACAACTGCAATAAATCTAAGTTGAGGTGATCTCATGTTTTATGATTGATAAGTTATGATTGACGAAAATATTTTTTATTAATTTAGTATCGTGTTAAAAAAGATAATTGGGAAGAACTCAAGGGCTGAGCTCAGCTGTCCTGAATGACTTTTCGATACCAATCATTCCTGTTTCAAAAATCCTTGCTTTAGAAATGATTCATGTTGATTCAAAAACAACCCTACGGAGAACCAACTCTAACATCACAGACTCCTGATGATGGAGACTGGATGAACAACGTCTCTTCCCTGATTGGCCACTGACGCGACTGCATCCCTCACGTCTCTATTGCTGTGCTCTTGCTTGGACAAACACAACACAGTCTGTCATAAACACAGCCAGTGGAGATCCAGCAAGAGACGAGAAGACAGATCTTCACAGGATTTACAGAACATAATAAGTACAATAATCAAAGCTTTTAAGTAAATGGATACAAATCCAAACCTTTTACGGTATTCTTAAAAAAACAATTCAACAATGGATTTAAACCTCAAATTAGAATGGACGATCTGAACGTCTACTTCATCATACCGTTGCATGTGTTGGCATAGAAGTGGCATTGACACCAACAATTCCACTATCAACTCTCCAAAGCAAAAACTACTTTCTGATATAAGCGTTGCGTGATGCCATCGCCGAAGCTGCGCATCATGTCATGAGATGATTCACACTTCCCAGTGAACTTGATTCTTCAGGAGGGAAACCGCACACGCTCTGTAAAGTCAATCCCTCACACACGCACAGCAGCGCCGCATTAATGAGGAGGATTCATCCTACCTGTCGTGACTCGTGAGGACACAAGCCAAGGGACCTGATGAAGGCAACGTCTTCCAGCTTGTGCAAGTGCTGGTGTGAAGAACCCCGCACTCCTTTCCGAGAGGATGAAGAAGCTGCAGCACTTCAGCAAGAGATGCTAGAAATGATAAGGACAGCCCTTAAAGCAAGCCTTTCACTCACTCACTCACTCGAGCTCTCTCGCCCTCTCTCTCCTGCCTACACATGCCGCATATATTACCCATACATTAAGCTCTCTCTCTCTCTCTCTCTCTCTCTCTCTCTCTCTCTCTCTCTCTCTCCCTGCAGTGTGCATGTCTGTCTATATGTGAGTGAGTTCAAGTGTGATATAACACTCCGCTGAGACGGCAAATCAAACAGAATCTTTAATACTCCTGCATTTTTAATGTACGTCTGGTATTACAGGGCCGAACAGAGGCAAGAAAGTCAAGAACCGCAGCATCTGTCTGCTTCGGCTCAATTAGACAAGACTTTCCTAGATCCTTTCTTAAACCATCGTTCCAAATACACCATGCATTTGTTGATTTTTAAAAATGGAAATGAGAATGTCAAATCTCCAAAAATCCTGAATTTAAATGAAATGTTCACTTAATTCAGTTTGATGCTTGATTCTGGGCTTTGTCGATTTAATGGGAATGTTTTTTTCAGTGGGGATATAATCAGACTGGTGCTAGAACCAGTTGCTTGAAAACTGTACTTGTACCAAAATACAGCCGTCCATTCAATCAGCTAACAATTTGCACTTGTACTTGTGTTTCAATATCCAGCCGACCATTTAATCAGCCAGCAATCAAATTTTTTAACCCCCTTTTTATTTCTGGGTCACAGGGAGATGTAGCCAATCAAACACTGGGCCTGAGGCGGGAAAAACACTGGTGTCCAATCATTTGCAGAGCGTGAGACACATACACACACACACACACACACACACTCCTCACAAAAATTTAAAAAACTAAAAAAGTCACTTCAGTTGGAAAAAATGCATATGAAAAAATATGAAAATAAAAAACAAAACAAGTAAAAAAGACTTAAATCAAGTAAAATGATCTGCCAATGAGGTGAGAATTTTTAACTTAGTAAGACGCTTGAAACAAGTTCTGTTTTCATGAAACAAGCAAATTAATTTTACACTCTTAATTCTAAGCCAGTTAATTTTTCTTGTATGTTTTAACAGTGTGGCCTGTCCTTTCAGAGTCTTGTGTCCATCTTCAGTCCGATCCAGTCTCAAAAGAGAAATTCAACTCTTTCTCCATTCTGAGAGTCACCACAAACTAACTCCAGACTTTGATGCGCTAGCTAAAAAAGTATGGAATTAGATTAGTGCCCAAAATATCAAACTTAATTTTTAAGAAACAAACAAAAATGCTTTTCACATTTACGCTTAGTTTTTTTAGTTTGGTTTTTTTTGCTATCAATCTTTAAATTTTCTCTCAAAATGTTTTTTCAAAATGTTTCAGATTTTTTTGTTCGTTTGATTTTGTTTTTCGTTTGGACCTCTGGCAGTTTCGCGTGGGGGCGGCCCTAACTCTTATTGGCTGGTGGGAATGTTATTCACCGCGGTTGACTAGTAAGTGCGGGAGGTTTAGGTAAGCACATCTTAAACACATTCACAATAAGAGCACCATAATTATCAGAGTATTTATCCGCTTGTGGTGATGAGTTTCTGGACCAACACGACTATAACCACATCACTGCACTGCACATCAATGCATGCACTAGTATTATTTAGTGTGCACATATACAGGGTTTCGAGGTAAATTCTAGTGTCTGTCTATTCTAGCATGGAATTCTAAGAGTTTTTAAAACAAATGGAACATTTAACCATTATATTCAATAATAATAATCATAATAATACATTCATTTGTACCGCTCTGGACCTTCTCTGCAACGACGGTTTCATAATACATATTTTGAAGCATAAAAACAAAAATGTCTTCTATTATACTTAAGTACTCTGCAACCTCAATATTTTAGTAAGATTGGGCAAATATCACAGTTTGTTGTGTATTGTGCTAATAGTATTTGAAAAAGCGATGAATTTAAATACGGTGTAACTCGCTGAACTCGTCCCACACTTCAAAAACAATCTCACCAGCCAATCAGAGTAAGGGCCGGCCCCACGTAAAACTCCTGCCAAAAGTCCAAACGAAAAAAAATCTAAATTAACAAAACAAACAAAAGCTGAAAAAAAAGTTTCAAACAAGAACGTAAAGATTGCAAGCAAAAAAAAAAACATAAATGGGAAGCATTTTTGGCACTAATCTGTTTCCATAAAAAAGATCAACAACACTGTTGAAATTAAAGGTGTCTCTGTAATGGGCATGTTCTCAAAATAAACAGTGCACGTAGATAAAGTATAACTCTGCTCCACAGACTGACATGAGGACATGGTTATTACATTGCACTGTTCGTTGTAGACTTTTGGCACCAAGGAAACAAATGGAATAGAAGGAGCGGAACTAGAACACCGGCATCTCCTACTGTTTTTGATAAAAGGACAGTAAGGAGGAGAGTGACGTTGGTATCTTGAAGGATAACAGAACTTTCAGCGCTTTAATGTAGAAATCGTTATTAGTTTTAAAAGAGCAAATTTTATTCATTTGATTTTTCAGTGTTTTAAGACTTATTCCAAAGTCAGTTAATTTCTTTTAATGCTTTTCTTCATTTTCATTCAGAATGAAAGCATATCCTCCACATCACAAGATATGATTTTTCCTCCAGTGAGATGAGGTTACCAAAGCATTCGAAATGTTTCGGCCCCTTTGTCAAATGTTAAAACCCATTGAGCCCATGGATCAAAACGTTTGCCCATCCCTGGTCTACATCATTAGCCACACAGCTTCTTCAATAAACGCCATTGTTTAGTGTATTTAATTCAAGTTTATAAAATGCCATTTATACTGGTCAATCACACTTTTATGTAACATGTTCAATGAATTGTGCGAGATTCGATACAAAAATAAATTTAAATTTTCAAGCAAAATCGGCAAGGGTTGGCAACAGGGCGTGGCTTTCAAGCGAGTGCCAGAAATGTGGTATGGAATCTCAGACATTTTGTTGAAATGAAAATCTAACGGTCCAACATCTCATCCTAAAAGAGCAGTGAAGCCTCTCGTGGGCGTGCAGGTCAGAATGACGAAAGGAAGGCCCATGACGAGCGTTTTTCCACCGAGGTGTCCACGCACTCCAACAAGCCGCTCATGCTGTTATAAAAGACGCCATCATGGTATTTAATGCTCCTTTCTCTTGTCATGCGGTCTGTCATCCGAGGCATCAGGTTTACATGCTTCAGTAAGAGGGTGATTTGTTCGGTTTCATTCCCGCCTGACACCTCATAGATCCGGCTCTCTCACTACCCTAAATGGAACCAGAGGAGGTCGCAGGCAGAGCCTACAAAGACTATTAAAACTATCTTTATAACATACAGAATTCATGTATTCAAAATAGTTTTCATTGGATAATAAAACAAATATTAGTGGGTTGGTAACGCTGCGGTTAAAATAGCTGAGAGAATGCACAAGCTGTAGTGCATCCTGGGAATTCATCCTGGGATGACAGTAAGGATCTGATATAAAACACAATAGAAAACGCAATTTGAAATGTCTGAAAGAATCAACTTGACATTTTTTCAGACAAAAAAAAAAAAGTTGAACACTGCCTCAGTTGGAAAAAAGGAAGCAGTGCTGTTGACTTGTATATTCAATATTCTACAATAGAATTTTCTAGAAGTTTGCTTTTGAGACAACTTTTTTTTGCATGACCAGCACAGGAATAAATCAAACATAGTTAAAAAAAATGTCTGCTCTTCAAAATTCCACACTCAAAAAAAGTTATAAAAAGCTTATATCAGATGCAAAGTCTCGTTTATCAAACACACACACACTCTAACTTCAATTTGTTTTACATGTATATATTTTTTTCATACACTGTAAAGTTCACACAAATAAATACTAAGCTCCACTACCTCACAGGTCCTGAAAGAGCATTAAGAAACAATACAGTGCCTCATTTGAGATGGTGACCATTTATTTTAGTGGTTTATGTGTGAAAAATATTTGAGATCAGCCCATATTTTTAATTTTCAAGGCTTTGTGTTTAGATTTGTAGATCCTTCAAGAAGCTCTTCACCGAAGATCATCTTGACAGATAATGCAAAACAGTGACAGTTCAAGGCATTTTGTGCTAATCATGTCATCAAGGCCAAATGGATTCAAATTGTATTCAAATGTATTGAAATACAATTGTTCAAATTTTGGTGAGCAATTGGTGTCACAAATCCAGAGTGTGTCCAGCCTTTACTAAGACCGCAGCTGGGGTCATTTTAACTTTATAACTGAAAGTTCATTTCTTCTTTGTTTTTCAGCGGCAAGCATAAGAATATTTTCGCCGTCAGCGCATTCTCGTATTTTTACAAACCCTGCTGCTCAAGTTCCGCCGCTGCTTAAATCCACATCATAAATGTCACTGCTTCACACGATGTATGGCTCGGCCTGGCATTACATCTTAACTAAACACAAATGTCTGTCACGTTCCTTTGAAAGAGCACCGCCAGAGACATTTCCTACTTACGGAGTAGCCTGACCTTTGACCTTTTCCATCAGTGTAAAAAGAGTTACAATGTTGGGGCCGAAATATTGGTGTCCAGGGCCCCAAAACTATTTCCTCAAAGTGTCTAGTCTCAGTTTGACTCTGTCTACAGTGGTCCTGCCAAAGCCCCTGTGTGTTTACACATCAGTCACTGTAAAATTGACAGTAAATCCATGTACGTAGTTTGAATTACAAATACAAGTTGCTTTCACAATTGCTCAGTGAAAGTGTAACGTGATGACACCATGGGAAGCATTTATCCCGAACTAGAGGGAAATGAGTGGTATTTCAGAAAACAAAAATGTGTGAAATGCGGCCTTTTTGCCAAATATGGCTACACGTTCAAAGATTTAGAAATAATAATACATGAAAAATTTATAAAAATAAATGCTCACATGCTTGACCACAAACACAGAACACAACTTTTATCCTGTTATTCACAAATCTACAATGAAAAATTAGCAGAACTTACTGATTGACAGATCCTCTCTGCAGAAGCTGGGCAAGAGAAATGAGCTGAACGACCAGTAATCCAGAGCCGGGTCTCATCGGACGCCGTGTCAGTCTGATACAGATATGTCACGGACCTGTAATCAATCATAACACACAGAAATCAGCCAATCGAAAGAGGTCAGGGAACGACAGGATGTGCAGAATTGATCCGCGCCGCCTCGGGCAGAACAAACACACGACCCTTGACTTTGATTTTCAGAGCTTATTAAAATAATTGAAGTGTGAGATCGGAATAACAAGATTTAGAGAAAAGCCACTTGCTAATAAACAGGCTAATAAAACCAAGCCATAAAATGTCTTTAATCTCTTTTTAATGCATTTTCATTGATCAAACAGGCTGATGAAAATGTATGTAATTATGGTAATTTAACAGAAAATCACGAGCTCTTGATGCAGAATAAACAACAGAGTACTTTAATGTTGTTTATTCTACACTTCATGGCAGTGTTGCACATTTATTGATGGGATGAACACTTAACTTGTAAAGCAGTTTGGATCAACTTTATTATGTCCTAGTCAGGATTTTGTGACTGGTCATAATTCATTTTTCCCCTTTACATTGCTGTAAACTGTATTAAATAAATATTAAAACAATAATGCTTTATGTGCTTTGTCATTAATGTAGGTTTTCGGTTGGATGGCCGCGTTCTGTGTTTTTCACGCTCCGACAATCGGCTCTGCGTTTGTGGGGAGTGAAGTGAGAAAAGAAATACACTTATAAAAAGTCAACTCTATAAAGAAAAGAAAATTGGTCTGGAGGACTGAACCTTGTGGGACTCCGTATCAGACTCTATGTCTAGGTGACGAGGCTCCATTTACATGGACAAAATGAAAACGATCTAACAGGTACGTCCTAAAACCATTCTAAAGTGCGCCTATGAACCCCAACATCAACATTTCAACCCCAACGTTTCAAGGAGATCTATCAAAACAGTTTGGTCTATAGTGTCTAAGATCCAGCAGAACTAAAAAAAAAAATGTAATGTTCTTGCTAGGGTTATGATTTTGGATTGACATTTAAGTTCATTTCATGACCCATTTTCCAAGTGTTGAATGTTCTCTGTTCTCATTGTCTTTGCCTCATGTCTTTGATGTAGAGTGTGATCTGATAAGACCAGTTGTAAAACCAGGTTTGAGACCACATGCTGATTTGGAAGGACAGTGTTCCAAGAATCAGTGAAGATGTGTCAGGTGGAAGCCCTGTCTTTGGTTAGGACTGGAAAGATGTAGGAGAAACAGCAAGAAGGAGCGTCTCCAGCTCCTTAGCTTAGCTTAGCTTCTTAGCTTAGCAACTGGAAGTGCAACGCAATACAAGAAGATTGGAACAGAAACAAATTGTTGTGTGTTTATTTGGTTCATCATCGAGAAAGGTCCATTCACTGGGAAGAACTGAGGCTGGAGTCCAAATCTAGGACTCAACAGTTCTCTTCATCCGATGCCATTAGGAGATCATTTGTAACTCTGCTCAGTGACGTTTCTGTACTATGGCTTAGTGTAAAACCTGATTAAACTGTATCATTCTGTTCCAGCATAAACGCACAAAGTTTACCTGGAATCACTTTTTCGAGAATTTTAGAAACAAATGGAGGATTCGATATTGGTTTAAAAATGATTGATGGTGACTGATGGTGTCTCGAAATTTCACTTTGAAAAGCTTCTGAATATTCCGAATTCCAAATGGTTTCATTAGGTAAAGGCTCCTGAACACAACCCAGAACCAGCCGTTGCTCTCCAGCAGAAGTTCCCTGTAGCCATCACTGCTCTTACAATGACAAACCCATAACTTAATGTGGAGAAGATTCTATTCCTCACCCTCGTCAGATGCTGTGGGAGCAACGGTTCGGTTCCAAGTAAAAGTCTTCACAGGACTTTAACTTCAGTGCCGCGCGGGAGCAGTAGATCTCCTCGCCTCATGACAGCATCTCGTTCAGGACACTCATAAAACTTAATCTGTGTTGTTCTTTCACCACCTTCCTCCACACAGAAGTTCCAACCTGCCGCACTCCACAGCAACTGCACATATACAAAGAGAAAACAAGAAGACTAGATTTATGAAGTTTGTTTAGTTTGTTCCCTCTAGAACATTACAGTCAGATACAATTAGGGGTGTAAGGTACTTGAGTAAATTAAGTTACTTAAGTATGTTTTGGCTACTTCGTACTTGCACCGAGTTTTAAAAATATAAGCAACTTTTTTTACTCTCTACTCCACTGCATTTGTGATTGAGTAGCAGTACTTTTCACTCCACTACATTTGAACGAACACTTTTACTCGTTACATTGTAATTGTGCGCGACAAGCCGGAATCGATTTATACCGTAGTTAATTTCTTGGGCAGACGAGGCGTATATCGCCATCTTTAGGCTGCTGAAGGTAATGGACGCTATTTGTGAATTAGAAACCACAAGAACGTGAATTAGGAGCGTAAAAATGTGTTTTATAAATGGTATTATATAATATATAACTTTATATAATACATATAATATATAATTTTCTAATCAGATTAATCACTTTATTTTATATCTACTTGCAAGTGATTGAGACTGACTTTTTGTTCTTTTTATCTACTTTGTTCTACCAGTTTTCAAACATTGAGGTTAAATTCTGTTTCTGTCTTGGAAAACAATAGTTTGTTTTCACGTTTCTTATTTTGGGGGGCCTATATTGAGCACGAATAAAAACACTTCTTAATACTTAAGTTCTTTTAAAATTGGATACTTTGCTACTTTGACTCGAGTCTTTTTGAAATTGGTGACTTGTTACTTGTATTGGAGTAATTTTTACAGTAAGTATCTGTACTTTTACTCAAGTATGGCTGTCCGGTACTCTTTACACCCATGGATATAATGCAAGATTACGCCAGAGATCTTGACAGACAGACGGACAAAAAAACAGAGAGATGAATAACAGGGACAGATGTGAGCAGACAGACAGGTCGATTTAGACAGGCAGATACCGGAGGATGGATGGATGGATGATGCATGTGCAAATGAATGAATGAATAAACTTCATTGATCCCACAGTGGGGAAATTCAATTGCCGGAACAGCCACTAGAAGTAATGACAAAATAAAGGGGAAAAAATGAAAAAAAGTAAAGACAGAGAGATGGGTACTGTAAGAGTTGTGATTATTAATGGAGAAGTGTAACAGAATCCTTTGCTTCACCAGGTGCCGGCCACATGTTCACGCATTTAAATCAACTAACTTTCCCTTTCAGTGGCAATAAGTAGTTCGGAACCTGTCTCGTCCATTCACATGTGCACAGCTTGTTGCGCTAATCGCCAATGAAGCCATGCTAAGAACATTTGTGTCTGCATTTGCAATCTTTTATTGAAACCACCCCTGGGGTCGATCCTGGCCCGGTCGGCACAAATCGTAAATCTGAAGTGCTGCGTCGCACCTGTTGAGGACCACAGACATCTGGCTAATTCATTTTTACAGGCCGCGCTGATCTACAGAACTTTCCGTTTGCTCGGAAATCGACCCGAGCAAAACATTATGGAGGAGATTATTAAATGTACGTGCGTGGTAAATAACTTCTTGGACCACAACTTTGAGTGCTCGGGTTCTTTGGGAATACATGAACTTGTATAGCTGATGTTAGAAGTTTTGGATAAAACCTGCAGAAAACCTAAATATTGTAAATATAAATGTTTTTGCACTTTAACAAGTGGGTTGCAGCAGGAAAAACTTGGTTTTAGGTTTGAGGAAAGCTTGAAGCTACTGGAAAACATTACAGGTCATGCAATGCTTCAGATCAGAGTCTTCCTAAAAGAAGAATCTTCACAAGCTTTGTTTATGGTGGTTCATGGTGCTGACCTGAAGATGCAGGAACCCGGAGCAGGTCCAGTGTGAACCAGTGGACTGGAGGGGCTCCGGCCTGTTTGCTGATTGATGGAGGCCATGACTGCTCACATTGATGTGTCTCAACATCTCAGCAACTCAGCGAGGGTTCAGAAGTGGAAAACTCCTCGGGGCAGGAGAAAGGTCTGAAAGGAGGGCGGCACGTTCATAAAGCCCAAGCTCTGATTACAGTGCAGAGAAAAACACTTACCTACATGTCAGAAACCGTCTGTGCGCCTTTCCGTGTAGAGGTGATGTGTTTCCCTGTGATTGCATTGATTTCCATCTTTGTTGTCTCTCACAAATCCAGAGTCCCAACTTCAGGTCGAGAGATGCTAAGATTGGCTTCAGCTCCCTGGAAATAGAATATGTGGTTAAGACATTTCATGAGATTGTTTACCCTGGTTATTGTGAATCAAACTTGAAAGTGATGAAGTGCAGGTGTTGGCACAGGCGACGCCAGTGGATGGAGCCTCGCCCCGGTGTAACAGCTAACAGCTAACAGCTAAAGGAAAGTTGCTGTAAGATAGAATATTTAAACATCAACAACACAATTTATTTTTTTAAGCTAAGCAAGTTAAACTGTAGTAACGCTTGCAAAGAAAAGTCCTCCACAAAACATGTGCCTTAATTACAGCTAAGACATGTTGAGGGTCACCGACGACATTTTTCTTGTATTAAACTAAAGGTGCTAGGTACTAAAAAGGCTATTTTTACAACACTCTTCTTCAACAAAGTTTTTTTTTTTTTTCTGTAAATGAACGAAATAGTGTCACGCAATGTTACTGCTTTGAAATGTACTTACAAAGTCTGAGATTTTGAAATATAAAATTGTGCGTAAACGAGTATGGGTTTATTTAGACTTTTGCGCCTCCAACTGGTCACTGCAAGTAACTGTCATTATTCATTTCACACCAAAAGAAAATCAGAAGACATGATGGTTTAAGAGGCGATACGGAGAGCTCCGGAGACACCTACGCATCAGACCATGCTGAAAAAAAATACCTTATGCCATATGGTAATCGTATCTTCATGGAGAAAAACTTCAGCAGTGGCCCTGACTGCAGTCAGGCCAGAAGGTCCGAAAGGTTGTGTGTAAGGCCGCAGCTAGTCGTTTTGAGCTGCTGGCTTAAAAAGCATATAGAGACCATCGATTGAATTCAGGGGAGTGCCCAATAGAACAGGGGTGCCCAAACTTTTTGATTCGCGGGAAACATTGGGTTCTAAAATTTGACAAAGGGGCCGGACCGGGCTCGGGGGAAATAAAATACACATTATAGGACATACACATTTTTGTTTATAATTTAGTATTTAACATTAAATAGTGTTTATTTCTATTTAAAAGTGAAAAATAAAAAGTAAAACGGATATCATTCTAAAATGGAAATAAAGTGATTTAATATTTTAACTGCTTTTTAAAATGTGTACATAAATAAAGCAATAAAAACTTTCATAATGGAACACTGAAAAAAATATATAATTTTGATTTAATTTTTTACAAGCTCGATTGGGCGTGGTGAAACAAACCGTATTTGTTTGAGATTGTGTGTTCACGCGCTGAACTGAATTTGGATCTGAACCTTAAGCGACCTGTTTGTGTGAGGGGAGAATGTTCACAGCTTGAAGTTCTTCTTGTTTAGATCAGTGCTGCTGCGCTGTCGGATCAAGCAACCAATCACGGAAGCTCAACTACACATTTGTTTGCACTTGAAGATCAGGGAGAAGGTGTTACTGGAGGTTTTCAAAGCAGTTTTCAATGTCTTGCCAATATGATGACAAGCAGTGTTGGGTAAGTTACTTTAAAAAAGTAATTAATTACTAATTACTTATTACTTTACCATTTTGTAATTAAATTACTTTTCTAATTACTGTGTCTGAAAAGTAACGTAATTACCTAATGA
>MU204310.1:3377648-3394794 GCA_017309775.1 Paedocypris sp. Pulau Singkep
ACACACACACACACACACACACACACACACACACACACATATACAGATACAATCATAATCACACATGTACTCATATAGAAACACACACTTAAACAATTCCACTCAGACACACACACACTTGTTTTCACACTTGTCATATGCACACAAACACACTCCCTTGCTCACACAAAATTGTACACTTGTCCACACGCTCCCATGTTCACTCACACATGCACAAACGCTCATACACATTATACAATCTTCCACGCATGAACAAGCTGAGACACACACTTTTTTACTCACACTCAGACTCCAAAATTTGCACACATACGCTTACTCAAATGCACATACAGGTGCGATTTTAGACATACACCCGCACACGTACATACATCCATACTCACACGCAACACACACACTTATGCGGAGTGAACAGTTACTGTTCTGTTTCTTTTGAGAAGGTGTTGGTGAGAAAGAGGCCGTGAAGGCACAGAGTCTCCACACATCCGAGAACAGAAACACGCGTCAAGCAGATTCCTGCGGGAACTGCTAATGAGTTCAACACACACACACACACACACACACACACACACACACAGTCCAGACGCTTCCACTGCTGTTGTGTTCACCTGGTAAACACTGTGTTTTCAGTCCAGAAATGCTGACAGTAAAAACTGCAGGGTGCAGAAGCGCCTGGGGCGGGCGAGCGAGAGAGAGACAGCTAGTGTGTGTTAGTGAGACAGAGACACACAGAGTGAGAGAGAAGAAGAGTGAGTGACTGAGAGATAAAGAGAGAATGAGTCGGGAATAGAAACAGGGAAAAAGAGACATTGAGATATAGAAAATTACATTACACAGGGCGAGGGAGTGAGAGCAAAGTTGGTGTGTGTGTGTGTGTGTGTGTGTGTGTGTGTGTGTGCTCTCAATATAATGAAACCTGTAAACACTCTTACAACACTCTCTCTTGCCAGCTATTACATAACGGTGAAATTAGAGTTAAACGTGTCTAACAACATGAGTTGCTGCTGTTTGTGTGTGAGGCCGTGCAGTCAAACGTCCAGTGTGAATGGACGCCTGAGATTTATAGTGTGTGTGTCTGTGTGTGTGAAGGGGGCGTGTGTTTATGTAACGGGGTTCCTCTATATAATAGAGGCTGCAGAATTGAATTCTCACACACTTCGCACGAGCTCTGCAGCAGCCATGACCACCACCGTGCAAGGAATGCTGGGAGTTCTGCTCTGTGCCCTCATGGTCCGTTCTGAGGTCACACCGCAGGTCGACTTCGACGTCAAGGAGGTAAGACGGGACTTTTCTGTATATAATAATAACAATAATAATAATAATAATGAGTGATTTGTAGATTTGTAGGGCGCTTTTCACAGTTTTAACTGTCTCAAAGCGCACAAACTGACATTTGACTTGACATGTATGACATTTGATATACGTAAATAATAATATAGAAACTTAAATTATATACTGGTGTATTATTTATATGTGTGTGTGTGTGTGTGTGTGTGTGTGTGTGTATGCTTACAGTTTTTCTGCAGTCAAACCCACACACACACACACACACACACACACACACTCCCACGCATCTGAGAGGTGATAATACTGTACTGTATTTGATCAGATTGCAGGGAAATGGTACATGATTGGTTTTGCCACAAACGCGGAGTGGTTCATCTCACGTAAGGCGCACATGAAAATGGGCGTGGCCATGATGACGCCCACCGAACACGGAGACCTAGAGATGGCGTATTCTAGCCTCAAGTAAGAGCGAGTACACACACACACACACACACACGCACGCACACACACACACACACACACACACGTTATTCCACTGCTTTCTATATCATACATTCCCACCATCCCTCAGTTTACTACCAATCATGGAGTTGCTCAACAGAGCTACGTTATTGCTGAGATAGTAAATACTTCATCATAGATAGATGGATGGACATATAGACAGACAGACAGAAAGGTCTGGATGGATAGAACCCTGTTGTTTTGAAATTTCTTTTCAGTTCTGACGGCTCGTGCTGGAAAATGACCCATTTGGCTGAAAAGACAGACATTCCCGGAAAATTCACCTTCCGCAACCAACGTATGACATTATTGATTCTTAGAAAGCATTGCATTAGAAGTAAAACCAAAAGTCAAAGGAAAAGTGTTTGTGTTTGTGTCTCAGACTCGGAAACAGACAACGACATGAGTGTGGTTGATGTGAAGTATGATGAATTTGCTCTGGTTCATATCATCAAGAAGAAGGACGGATTCACCACTGTTCTGAACAAACTCTACGGTACAGGCTTGGTGAGATATTCCTACTGCTCGGATCCTCGGGGTGTCACATGGATTTTGCCGTGTGTGCAGGCCGAAGCCCAGACCTGACGCAGGACGTGCTAGACAAGTTTACACAGTTTTCTCTGGAACAAGGCATTCTTCCCGAGAACATTGCTATTCTGCCGAAAAACGGTAAAACTCGGAATGTTTTCCACCTCCTTGTTTCACAGAAGATAAACTTGTTCTTTTGTGTTTTACCCTGTGTAGACGAGTGCCTGGTGACCTCTGACCCCTGAGGACACCCCAGGAGTGTGTGGTTGTAGTGAAGCGGTTGAAGTTCAGTAGCCTTTACAACTAAACAAGTGTTTGTTACCGTAACATTCCTCAACATTTACTTTGATTTCTTTCTGTTTTGGACCAATAAAAGCGTTTGGAAAACTATTTTGGCTAGTCTAGGCTGTTTCAGTATGTTGGGGTGCATACTATGCAAAGTATATATCACGCCTATTGGTTAAATACACACATAACACTTATTTTATACACATATACATATATCTTTACATATACACTTCTAAAAATGCGTTTGACACTTTGTTGTTGTAATTTCAAAATATGTTTTGCAATGTGTTGTACTAGGCAACACAAATGGCAAATTAGACAAAACAAATAATTTAAAATAAAATTACTACGTTGATTACCAATGAATTTGAAATTTGATCACTATAATTTATAGACACAATCATACACATTTACATTGTGTTTTAAACATGCTAAATAAAACATTTTGTGTGTGAGAACGAGTGCCTGCGAGAGTGTGTGAGAGAGGGAGTAGCGAATTAAGAAAATGCAGAAAAATATTTTGCCTTTTATTTCCTTTTTTCTTACTTTTTTTTTCTTTTAATACAAAAGTGAAGATACATCCATGACAAGACACAGTTCCGAACGGCTCCTTGCAAAGGGTTCACATCTACCGTCTCTCTTTACAGATCTGTATACAAAACAATAAGTTATAGTCCCATAGATTCCTACTTACATTGAACTATACAACAAAGCTTCAACGGTGACCAAATAAATATCCGCAGTATCAAAACGACCACAGGGAGAGAAAGGCCCGGGAACGTCGACGGAAGCGCTTCAGCCAATGGCGTCGGGTTTCAGTGAAGCAAGCGGGCGTGAGATCCGGCGTTAAGAATGGACTGAATTCCTCCAATCACAAAGAAACGTCATCAGAGATTTGAGCGACTGTGACCAAAATTTGAGTTTTATGTCACTAAACCATTTCCATTTCAAAGCACTGGAAAGTAAAAGTTAACTGTTGAATGTAAAAAAAAAAAAAAAACAATGATTTCTGTTGGGATACGACACACGAGAAGCACCAGGTTCAGAATGATCTGGAAAACAGTAGCTCACAAGATGTGTTCGTGTGCAAATTTTCACACATCGAAAAAAGACGCGAAGCTGCAAACCTGTGAGAGATTTGGCCTGATACAGTAAAAAAAAAAAACGAAAATGGCAAGACTTGGCGAGAAACAATTGGCCTTTGAAAGCAGAGTGGATTTAGAGTTCTACATTTGTGTTTTACAAAAATAATGCCCAGATGATAACTTTCATACATTTGGACCCACAATTTTTGAATTGCTTTAATTCAGCACTGTCATTTATCGCAATTACAAAGTGTTGATATTTGGCATGTTTAGTAAGAAAAAAAAAGAACAGCCGGAACATCAAGTGAAGCTATAAAACTTCTAATAGTTTCAAAGAAATCCCCATCTGAAAAATGTATTAATTAATGAGTTAATGTGGAGGAAAAATTCGCTGGATCTGGATTATACGGTTTTAACATGGTCCCACAAATTGGTCTGAAAATATTAATACAAGCAACACCGAGATGGTTTTAAACATTAGATATCCAGAATGCACTGCTGCTGCTGACCTCAACAAACATTCAGATTTTTACACACGATTCAACTGGGAAATGATCCGCAGTGCTAATTGAGATTTCAGGCAAAGTGAAGCCGGTCAAATCTGTTGTTCAAAGTCTCTCAAGCCCGTACGTTTCATTCAACTTCCTTTTTCAGTAAGCGTCAAAGACTAGAAATCAGCTTGACTTTAACCGACTTGTACAGGAAAACTCCAAACTGAGCGGAGAGGTGGGGTCGAGAGTGGACAAAAACAACGCACGTGTAAAACTGCAACAATCGCAAGCTTGAATTTTACTGCTGTAGTTTTGTTTTGCTTTGTTGTAAAACGACTGATTTTTTCCTCTCTATCCAAATTATTTCGCCAGCAGATGACAAAAGAAATAGAGGGCTAAAGCTGAAAAGTGAAGAGAAAAGATCAAAATAGTCCAAAAGGCAAATACAGAAGTAAAGGCAAAAAAGAAAACAACAATAAAAAAAAAAATTACAAAAAAAAAAAAAAAACTAAACAAAAGAAAATGGACAGGTGAAGAGGGTGAGGAAGAGAGTGAGCTATGTAGGAAAAAAACTAGAGACAGTGATACTCAGAAACTCTCAGGTGAAAAGAGAGATGGAAAAACATGGTCAGGAAGAGCGCGAAAGACAAAAAGAACAGGTGAGAGCAGAAAGCGAGACAGACGGTTGTGTAAAACGAGAGACAGAAGCAGTCGGGTGAAATGAAAAGAGACCGAAAGATTCAGGTGAAGAGAGACGGCCGGGCAAAACGAGAGAGAAACAGTCAGGTGAAACAGAAACAGCCAGCAACAGTGTGATGAGATGAAAGGAGAGAGACTAAGGTGAGGAGACGAGTGCGGCGTGACGCTGAATTCCTTTCCCTTCCCGGCTGATTTATTTCTACTAAAGTGTGATGCCAGAAGAAGCGCGAGGACCCGGGCCGAACCCGAGACACCGTGTAGTGTCTTCACGCGGCGAATGGGGCTCATTCGCTCGGCACCACGTCTTTGTGGTGTCTCATGATGTGCTGGTTCTTCTCCGAGGGCCGGCGGAAGCCTTTGGAGCAGTACTGACAGCGGTGCGGATAGTCTTTAGTGTGGATGGAAATGACGTGTCTCTTGAAGCCCGAGGCGTCGCCCGTGCTGTAGTCGCAGTATTGACACTGATAAACCCTCCTCTCACGCGGGCCCTTGCCTCCGGCCCCGCCCCCGGCCCCGCCTCCTTTCTTAACCGCCAGCTGCGCCGCGCCTATAGTCCTGGGCTTGGCGGTGGCCTTCACTGTCTGCTCGGGCGCAGGTGAAACCGGCGGCTGCTGCTGCTGCTCCTTAGTGTGAACGGACAGGATGTGGCGGCTGAGAACAAAGGGGTCGGCGATTTTGAAGTTGCAGTGGCGACACTGGTGCAGTCTTTTGGCCTTGTGCGAGCTGGAGTGCTTCTTCAGCTCGGACGGGCGGTGGAAGCCCTTCCCGCAGACGGCGCATTTGTGCGGATAGTCTTTGGTGTGCACGGAGATGACGTGGCGCTTCAAGTCGCTGGAGTTGGAGCTGCGGTGCTCGCAGTGGCGGCACTGGTGTCCGCGCGCGTCCTCGTGGGTGGCGGCGTGCTGGCTCAGCTCCTCCTCCTCGGCGAAGGTCTGGCTGCAGCGCTCGCAGCGGAACGGCAGCTCGCGGCTGTGTTTGGTCTTCACGTGCGTCTTTAGGTTGGAGGAGTCGGCGGACTTGTAGTCGCAGTAGACGCACGAGTACGGCTTCTCGCCCGTGTGTGTCCGCATGTGCTTCTTTAACTCGGACGGGTGGCGGAAGCCTTTGCCGCACTCCACGCAGATGTGCGGGAAGCTCTTGCTGTGCACGGCCAGCAGGTGGCGGTTCAGCAGGCCTTGCTCGGCAGTCTCGTAGTCGCAGAACTTGCACTTGTGCGTCTTGGCGGCGGCGGTGGCGGCGGGGGGCGGGGCTGGGGTGGCGACGGGGGCGGGGGCAGGGGACTTCTGCTCGCGGTGGTGGTGCTGGAGACGGTGGGAGAAGAGCGCCGCCTGCTGGTGGAACTCTTTCCCGCAGGTCTCGCACTCAAACGCTGCCTTGTTGCTGAGCGCGTGCACCTCCATGTGGTTGTGCAGACTGGCTTTCTTGTTGGTGGTGAAGTCGCAGTCCGTGCACTGGTACTTCTTGCGGGTCAGGATGTCCTGGTGGTGGTTGCGCGTGTGGCGCTTCAGGAAGCCGCGGGACTTGAACTTCTTGCCACACAGCATGCAGGGGTAGACCGTCAGTGGCTGTCCGTAAGGCCCAATGATGATCGCTGCCGCAAAAAACAACACATCATAATGTGCATTTTATCAAATTGCTGCGTGCACTGATTGATTCACAAAGCAAGCAAAACACTTTGTAAATCGATAAAAGTGCCCGTGAGAGATGGTGTGATGCTGACGGAGACAAAAATGACACGGCTTAAACAAAGTCGTTTTCTATCGAAACTGCACGTTCCATGTTAAATATCAGCAATTAAAGTGAAACAGAAACATTTGATCTACGGTTAAATCCACCTCTACTTTTTAAACACAAGTATATATTTTTCCGACCATCAGTTCTGAAAGGCACCATATAAAAGCAAGGATATTACAATACTGCATTACATATATTTCAAGATAATGCATAAAGCTCTTTTGTTTCACAAGTAAAAACATCAAACTGTAAAAATAAATCCAAAATAAAGCACAATTACACAAAATGTTTATGTACTTGTGTGTATAAGTATCTGTGAGCGCATTATACAGTGAGAAATGAACATGTACACACACTAAAAACAAAAAAGTAAAGGTGGATAGTTGTAAGTAAGTACAGGTGGGCGACGTGTGTGAAAATTCAAATCACAATATTTTCTAGTTTTAAGACGGTATCGGGACTTAGAGACGTGAATATTTACCAGGATTTTATTGTGTAGGATTTATTTTGCACATTTGAGTGTGATTGAGACTGACTTTTTGTCCTTTATTTAATTTTGTTTTACCATTTTTGAAACATGGATTAGTCTCTGTATTAGAAAATAAAACTTCACGAAGAGACATTTTTCACATTTCTTTGTATTCTTTTGTTGTTGCCTAAATTTAGTATGAGTAAAATACTTAAGTTCTTTTAAAATTCAATACTTTGCTACTTTGACTCAAATCTTTTTTATAGTGGTGACTTTTTACTTGCATTGGAGTGACTTATACAGTACGCATCTGTACTTTTCCTTAAGTATGGCTGTCTGCTACTCTTTACACCTCTGCTGATAATAAGGAAGAGGCGAGAGGGGAGAGTGGTCAGACCTGTCTGGACCTGTCTTGGTTCCACACGTCTTCTGTTCTTGCTGTGCTGTCGGTTCAGTTTGTCCAGTCCGTCAGACTCGTCGATGTGCAGCAGAGCGCTGGCCGCGCCGTTACGGTTCTCACAGCCGTCGTCACCTCCTGTATCACACACATTTACTCTAGTGTTGTGTGACATTAAACACACACTTTGTGAATTTGTGAGTTTAAAGCAGCTCTAGTCCTGTAAGGTTAATCACACGAATCATTAAATGAATCCTGTTCCGAGTTTAAAAAGCCACGGATTCAGACAATTGCTACCAGTGTTTAATTTCTATTCTGAATGGTTACAATTATTAATAATCGGCCTGGTTTTGATGGGCAATGTGCATGACAGAGTCGAGTCCGTTGTGAACCGCAAGGAAATCACGAGGCTGAACAACTAGTACATCACCCTGAAAACAAGGCACTTTACCAAATACAAAACATCGTGTGAACAACCCTTACAAGTTGATTTTTACTTTAGCAAATACGATTTAGGGACAGAAAGTCTCACACAGTAACATCTCTCATCTCGCCTCATTTTACACAGCAAGTTGAAAGAAACTAAAGAAACTTCTGTAGCCTCGTGATTGGACCAATCAGTGCCTCTGCTTTCACTTGTATGTTAATCTTTCTTATGTATGAGCACGTGAATAACTACAATCAAATCACTGCACACAAGAAACCTCATTTTGTTCAAGTTTTTGAACGAAAAATATTTTTTTTAGAACACTGTGTTGTGTATACAGTAAAAAAAACGGCATCATATATACGTATTTAAACGCACAGGCACCTGATGTGCATACATGCAATTACAATTATCAGTTCAGGAGCTGAAATCAAATCAGGTTCAATATAAAAATGACTGATCGGACTGGGAACCCAAGCGCTGTGATCTGGACATGGCTACTACTGACGTCTCAGGTAGAGCGGAAGCACATTTAAAGTAAAGTATATATTGTCCACACGTATGAATCAATGGCGGTGAAACGAGGAAGTGGTACAAGCGTCCTGACCGTAAGCGGCCGCCCAGGCTACGGGCATGAAGTCCTTGCTGAGGGCCGTGCTGTCGTAGGATCGGTCCGGAGGAACGGGCTCCTCACCTCCCACCACCACCTCCATGTACACCTCATCCGACAGCTTCGAGCCACCTGCGCAACAATGAAGACGGGCCTGAAGAAGGTTGGGGAGTTTGTGGTGCTCTGAGGGTCCACACTCATGTCAGACAGGACTTGAACATCACGAGTCATTGAGATTCAAGGAACCATTGTTCAGTCGTTTTGATGAAGACCTAATAAATTCAAATTTGACTTCACACATACACATTATACATGGTACGACATGTTTTTAATAGAGTAAATGCACGTCAATTATAGCTGCACGATTCTGGATAAAATGAGAATCACGATTTGTTTGCCTAGAATAAAGGTCGTGATTCTTTCTGAATATTTTATTATTTTAAATATTCAACCCTGAAAACCAGGATGTCAAACATCAATATAATAACACATATTATTCTTTCCTTTAAATTTAAATAGATAGGATGAAAAATATAATGTAATGTAAAAGTAATGTTGAAAAAAATCACCATTAATAACATTAAAAAAAAAAAAAATCACCATTAAACGTAATAAAAATAAGCATTCCAAACTACGGTATTATGTACAGTTGAGGGCAAAATTATTAGCTTTGTTTAAAAGCACTTTTGAAATACTCAAACAATGATTATTTTAGGGGGGCTAATAATTTTGTCCTCAACTGTAGATGTCTGCTGTATGTGGTTTGCACACACATTTCAGAATAAACACCTTTTACAGGTAATAGAATGTCGGAGTTGATACTCTACCGTTGTATTTAATCATTCATTCTCCCCGTTTATTTTTTATTTATTCATTGTTTTAACTCGACCGCTGCTCAACTCACATACAGACTATATAGACTAGTGCGGGTAATCGCAGAACCGCAAAATACTGCAAAATACCACAGAAGTAATGCAAGATCATCTTTCATTTATAATATTTAAATGATCAATCGCCGTTTCGCTCGATGCGCGTGAGCGGACGAGAAGAGTGGTTTCTGTCAGAACGCTCATCCGCTCGCGCGCGCATCAAGCAAAACTTATAATAGTGTTATAAAAGAGAGTTATAACAGGCAGAGTCGTATAAATCCTGGATTCAGATCGTGATGCTGCAGGATCGAGGTTGCGATCTTTTAAAGATTAATCGTGCAGCTCTAATCTCAATTCATCTGACTTTGTGCATTTTAATGAACAGAAGACAAACGTACAAAGTCAGATGACTAGACAGACTGAAATCCAGACAGGAAGAGTGATGTGAATTGTAATGAACGTGTCTTCCTGTTGTTCCTCACCGTCGGTCTGTGTGTGGTGTCGGTCTCCCACAGACATATAAACCATCTTCTCCCTCAGAGGCCGGACCACCGGCTGAGCCACAGACCCCGTCTCGCTGTCGGTCATGTCCACCGTCTCTCCTGCAAAAATTGACCCGTCGGAGGCACTTTTAGGGGACGTTACAAAGTTCGTAGTAGTGGATTCTGTTAACGGACAGAAACAAAGGCAAACATCTCTGCGGCTCCTCACCGAGGTCGTCCTCTCCCGAGTCGGCTTTAAAGATGTAAACTTTAATAACTTCCTGTCCGTCCTCGTCCTTTTCCACCTCATGGTCGTCGATGGAGCCGTCCACGGTCACGTCTTCACCGTCTCCTGACACCATTTTGCCGGTGTCGTCCACTGCGAGCACACACACACACACACACACACACACACACACCAGCGTGAGAAGGTTTATATGTTGGTTGTTAAGGTTTATATGAAGGTTGTGATTCTCAAAGTGGGGAGACCATCAGAAGAAATATGCCCTATGTTGTTCTGTCTTTTTCCACGAGATTGTACATTTTTTTTTGCAAGCACGATTTAATTTTAATGTGTAGTAGTGAAATTCGTTTTGGTAATTAGGGGCCAGATGTTTTCTAGGTTTAAAAGAGAGCATGACAAAAGCTTGAGAACCAAAGATTTTATCAATATATTTAAACATTCTATCTTCCTCTGTTTGCATACTAATATCAGTCTGTCTATCTATCTATCTATCTATCTATCTATCTATCTATCTATCTATCTATCTATCTATCTTTCAATCCGTCTATCAACCTATCCATCCATCCATCCTCCCATCTATCTATCCATCTATCCATCCATCTTTCATCAATACATCTATCCCAGTCAGTATCTATTATTTATTCACCTGTCTGTCTGTCCATCCATCCATCTCTGTAAATCCCAGTCTGTCTGTCCATCTATATATGGAACACCCCCTCTATTTCACCTTGTCCATCCAGCCAACTATCTATTCTCCCGCTCTGTCTGTCTGTCTGTCTATCGTCTGTCTCTCCCATTTCCACCTGTCACGTATCAGTAAAGGCACCACTGATTTGCCTAATCATCTGTCGACGCATCTAGAGATCGGTGATTTAGCTAGTTTCAGGTTAATAGCCTAAAATGATGGCAGCTTCTGTGAAGTGAGGGAGTGAATTACAGGAGATCATCAGATAGTCTCCACAGCCGTCAGAGTCGTGTTCCTGGTCCAGTCCGTCCTGATCTCTACCGTCTGCCACCAGAACGTCCTCCGTCATCTCTGCCATGGCAACCCCGCCATCGTCCTCCTCGCCCTCCAGTGACATCACGCAGGTCTCCACGGCAACACCCTCGTCATCGTCGCAGTGCACATACTCTGCGACCACGTCCTCCACCGCGTCCTGGATGACGAGCTCGTCTGAGGAGAATCCCTGCGCGGAGCCTCCCTCGCCCTCCACCTCCGACACCAGCACCGTCTCCTGCAGCTCCACCACGTACTCCTCCTCTTCCTCCCCGCCACCGCCTGTACCTACAACGCAAGGAAACAATTCACAGCCTTTTATTTCTTAGGTTTCTTGACTACTTTATATTGTAGGTTTATAAATGTGCACACACACACACACACACACATGAATATACTGTATATATATACACACAAAGATGCTGATGAATAGACAACAGACAGATGAGAGAAAGCCAAAAAACACTGATATTGTTTGTTGCACTTGTTGTATTAGTGTTGTATTAGTCTATGTTATTATTATTAACATAGAATCATATATATATATATATATATATATATATATATATAGAACAGGCATATAGAACAGCACTGATCACGAGCTCCCCGCGAAATTCACTTCACACCAGTGGCTCTTAATAGAGAACATTCTCTCTCTTCTCACTCCGTTTGAGCAGCAAACTGAAGAGATCAGCTCATCTGATGCATCTCTAGCGGACGTTATTAATTTACCCCCAAGGTGGCGGTAAATACCACGGTAAAATCCATGAAAAGTCCGCGCTTAGAGTCTGTCAGCGCACAATCCGTACAAATATGTTGGAATTCTCTGCACTTCATCGCAACTGTACTTGATGCGTGTTATAAAGAGCATTATTTAGATGAGGAGTTAAAGCAGCGCGCGCGAGAAATGGCACCGATAGAAGCACAGAACCGGCACGAAGACCAAGACGAAGCAGAGCGCAAAACAGACTCATCCCTCGGCACCAGATGAGGGGTTTGCACCCTCCTTGTCTGATAAGTTCAGTGAAATCCTGCAAATACGTAGGCTATTTTGTTTTAGGCTACTTTATTTGTGACTGATTGTATATTTCTGCAAGATGTATATTTTTTATCCACTGGATACCACTTTTTTAAATACAGTCTCAAATCTTTCTCAAATGTCAGTCAGATGACAAGCTCAACAGAAACCTATTGATACTATTATTAAGACCTGCAGAGAACTTTTAATTTCGCAACATTTCAGCAGGCCAGTAGGTCAAGTTAAGCATTTTACTCTTGAGTGTTGCGTTAATACTTGATAAATATTTGGATATTTGCAACACATTCTGTTTCATGTATTCTTTGAAACTTCATTATTAATGTATGCAATTGCAAGGCCTTGGTTTTAGTAAAGTTAGTACATCATCATAGCCATAAATGCAATTCTTTCGGTGTTTCGGTTTTCGGCCAGGCTTTCTTCTTTTTTCGGTTTTCGGTTTCGGCCAAGAATTTTCATTTCGGTGCATCACTAATATATATATATCTCAAAACTTCAATTATGACCAAATTAAATGTAAGAATAAAGAAAGGCTAAAAGCTACAACAGATCAAACTAAATCAAAACATTTTTACTGACCTCTGATACAACATCTCGCTTAACAAACATTACGCAAAACGCTTTTACTCTCGTTGTAATCGGCTGTAAATAGCATTAATATGGCAACAATTAATAGTACTGAACAACAATATTAAAGAGTGAGTTGCACAATCAAACAGTCATACAATGTCAACTACAAAGTCTAGAAATAAATAATCTATGAATAATCTAGACCGAAATTTTACAACCATACACTAAACAGCCTTAAAATATCAACTAGCGACGTGCTAGCGCTATATTTGAAAGGCAGTAAGCCATACAACATTAATTAAATAGATTTTTGTGTATACTCATTTTGAGTATGAGCCCATGACTCAACGCAACAATACACAGCGAGGAGGAAAGAGTCAATTCGTATCTTACTTTCATCGCTAGAAGACATAAATTGCAGCACAAACATTTTTCATAAACAGAGAGTGTAACCAAGAAACACTGCTGATACACTAACGTTGGACATTACCACGACAAACATGCAACTTTCAATACGTTTTTGTGCCTAAATCTTTACACGTTAAAATTGCCCCAGCTATCTATTAATCACAGAGATATATATACGAAAGACACAATTAACCATACAGCCTTACGTAATAAGACTCATGTAATAAGATACATAAAGCAATTATTCAAGTTCAAGTTCAGTGCATTTGTAGGACGCTTTTCAGATACAACTGTCTCAAAGCGCATACATTTTATAAATAAGATAATCTAATTTATTAAATCAAAAATTTAATTAACAAAGATAAATATCCTAATAAAAAGATGTAGTATAACTTACTAAAGACAAATACAAATTAAAGCGATATGGACAATTCTTTTGATTGTTTGAACTTTTCAAAAAGAAATGCTATTTTGATTAAAACAGAGGTGTGAAATAATAGAGGAGTGAAAGAAATGTGGTGCGTTTGTTTATCACCTGAGCCGTGCAGAATGATCTTCGGCTCCTGGGAACGGAGAGCAAGCCTTGTCACCTCCTCATCCATCCTCTTTATTCTTCATTTGCCACGGTACAACTGCTCAATAACACACATCACAAGCATCTGTATTACCTCAAGCCAACCAGTACAGATACGACCAGCGCGTTACGAAGTCAACTGGCTTTTGTGATCTGCATAAGAGCTGCACAATTAACCGTTAAAAGATTGCGATCTCGATTCCTGCCCCCTTAATCCGGCATTTATACAATTCAGCCAAACTCATCTGATCTCGAGATGACACACACTCCAGTGTTTCTATGGGATTCCATTAGTGCCGAAAAGAGTTTCAAGCAAGCAACTGGTTTTTATTTGTGCACATATCCAGCAGAGTGCGCAGATATCTTCTGGCTTGAGAGCAAATCTCTTCTACTTGAGTACAAATCGTTTTGGAACTTATTTTGCTCTGATTGGTCAAAGCAAACTAAAATTGGTTGATTTTGCAGATATAAAAAGGATTACAAAAGATTTAAAACGTTTTTTTTCTTTACATCATCACTTTTATATTACTTATATATTTTTTTTCTATACCAATTGCAAACACTCTGTGGTCCAGGAGTTGGACCAGCCACACAAGTGTTACCAGTTCGAATCCCAGGCCAGTGGGTTTCACCACCACGTGTCCCTGAGCAAGACACTGACCCACATGACACAACTGCCCACTGCTCCAGGTTTGTGTGTGTCACTTCAGTGTGTGTGTAATTGGATAGTTAAATGCAGATCACATTATTCCCACTGAATGACTCTCGTACGACCATTAAGAGTGACACAGTCAAGTAAAACCACAGTGATGGACGTGACTAGCTTTAATTTCTTTAATCGTTCTGGCTCTTTCTATAAGTTTACAAGTTCTCCCAGTGATTACGCTGATTTTTTTTTCTGGGTCTCTGCCCTCAGTCTAAACACAAATGTTCTGGGGAATTTAAGACTACAACATTTCCCACAGATGTGCATGTATATGCAGTGTGTCCCACTCTGTGATTGGCTTGCCAATGCAGCGCCTAGGCCAGAGCTGCTTTGATTGGCTCCAGCTCCCTGTGGCCCAGAGATGGAAAAGTGGTTTAGAAACGAACAATTTTTTTATAATTGTGTAATTGAGTAATTGTCATGGTATTGTACTTTCATCCTGCAAACTATAATCCCTTCGAATTGTTAATAGCAACGTGTTATTCTTTAATCTAAAAAGAGAAATTATGCAAAAACACGTGTGAAAGAAATACCACAATTGGAGAAAACTGGGACTTTTGAAGTGGAGGTTTTGCCAAATTGCAGTCAGTTGAAACCGATCATTTCCGGCTGCTGTGTGGCCCATGACAATTTTCATATAAAATGACAATTCAATGTAAACATGAGTTGGGTTGAATAATGCATCTGTTGAAATCAAGACAAACGTGTATTATACGAAATGTATTGTTATGTATTGTTAATGCATATGTAGTTGTAGATCTATGTAAAAATAAAAAAATATGAAACGTAAACAGAAATTGTACAATATGTATTGGATTTTATTAGTTATTTCATTAAAACAAAATACAGAACGGGTTTGACAGACTGGCAGCGAATGACACTGTGTTAATAAATGATCTCCATTACACAGTAATATGTCAGACAGGGATGAGATGCAGAAATAGATATGTATTGATAAACACACCGACAGACGGGGTGTGTGACAGTTGAGTTTAAAAATGACTGCGAAGGGATCAGACTAATTTACCGCGCAACTTGGAAAAAGCAGAGGTTTTAGTACGAACATGAAACAATACAGTGATGACACAAACGCAACAATATGAACCGTCGCATTAAACAACACGAGACGACCGTGAGCGGTAGCGCGCACCGAGCCTACCACCCCCGCGCGCGCATGGAGAAAGCCCGCGACGACCGCCTCATATCTCAGCACACAGAACCGGACATAAACATGGCGCCTTCTGACCATAATTTCCCTTTACATTGACAGGAGAACGGACCTGCGTGCGCCATTTTGTGCTTAAAGAAGCGCCGAGTCTCCAGTCCTCCGCAAGCACTAACGGGAGCGCGCGCCCTGTCTCCTAAAACAAAGGGGTGTTTAACGTCGCGCGCCCGTGCGAGCTCGCTTATAAACAATAACCCACCCCCAGAGAATGAGGCCTTACTGCGGCCTTCCAGAGGCCCGTGGCCCGGCGGCCAATCCGAGGCCTCTCGACTCCAGCCGTAACGCAAAGCACAATGCAAAAAAAAAACCGCGCAATAATCGCGCATCGCACTGTCATGCTGGTGCAGCGCGTGTGTAAAATCAAAACCCGCGCTGTCAGATTCCCAGCAATGGACATCTTACCGTAGATCGACGAGCGGGGCGGCCTCCAGATTTTGCCCAGGCGGACAGGAAGGCCGTCGGATTCCCCCAGACTCGGGCAGGGCTGGATCGGGAGTTAGCAGGCGCTGGGCGGGCCGCAGTGTGCGCAGGGAGGGCGGAGCTCCACAGATCGACGCGCTGCAGCCCGCAGCTCCGCCACAGCGCGAGCCGCCGTCAGCGCGACACGTCACTGCGCAGAGCCGCAGGAAAATGCGGAAGGCCGTTGAAAATGGCAGTCAGACCAGAGCAACTCTGGAAAGTTTTTTTTTGTTCTCGCACACTA
Source organism: Paedocypris sp. Pulau Singkep (assembly GCA_017309775.1). Taxonomy (NCBI): domain Eukaryota; kingdom Metazoa; phylum Chordata; class Actinopteri; order Cypriniformes; genus Paedocypris; species Paedocypris sp. Pulau Singkep. The sequence goes on from MU204310.1 coordinate 3,393,976, forward strand.
TCTTCACATTTCTGGTCTGTTCCTCGGTTCCAAACGTCCAAAAGGGCTTTTCGCAGCATGTTGTTTGCACCTTCCACGATCCTAAATGCAGCTTGGAGAAATATTGCGAACAAATTGTTTAATGAGAATACGAATAAGGAAATATCACATCATGATACATATATAGTCTTCTCAACAGAAATATTGATATATAGTTAACACTAAATTTTATTGTCAAATAATTTTTCGTGTAATATACTACCAGAAACTAGTTTCAATTCGTGGTACATATAAGGTAAAAAATACCGTGTATTACTACACAAAGTACACAAATTCTTATTAACAAACGAATCTTTTCGAAGAAATTACCAAACAACCGTGACAATATGTAATTAATCCATTTATTTGTGGTTAAAAATGTTGAAACATGTTAATGTGGACATTGCAGGTAATGTCGTGCGTGTGTGTGTGTGTGTGTGTGTGTGTGTGTGTGTGTGTGTGTGTTTGTCTTCTATTCATTTTAATTTTTATCTCGAGGCATCTAAAGTGTACAAAATGTACAAAATGTTTAATCAACATTAAATTGTTAAAACATGTTTTCATCGATTTTAGCCTTATCACGTTAAGATATTTGTATAAATCCCACTAAACATTGGAAGTCCAAAAAACGTCCAGATTAGGTCTATATCGCGTCGGTCGGTCGTGGACCTGATCTGGACTTTTTATGGGCATCTAATATTTGTGTCGTCGAAACATGACCTAATTTAGGCGTCGCTTAGACTTCCGTGTCTGGAAGTCATTTAGACGTCTTTAATCGACCGTGATAATCTAATAAAATAA
>MU204310.1:3394894-3411661 GCA_017309775.1 Paedocypris sp. Pulau Singkep
AATTAAAGCACGTTGAATGCATGGTCTATAAATGGACTTTACAAAGACACCCCCGCGACGTCTTTTTACAGACGTCTTCTGGACCTCCGGAAAAGTAGGTCTTTTCGAGTTACATTCTGCACCTCCTGCAGACCGAATTGGGACGTCCAAAAATGACGTCTTTTAGTAGTCATTTGGACTACTCTTTGCGCAGTGGGATATGAAAAGTTGATATCAATTATTGCGGCAAAGCTGAAAAGTGAAGTGAGTGATTTGACCATTATAGCCACTATGAACCAGATCAAAATTGTGCTCTACATTTAACCATCTAGTCAAGTCACACGCACACACACGCACGCACTGTGAAGTGAACACAAACTAACCCGGAACAGTGGGGTTAGCAACTTAATTGGGACCAGCAGGTCAGTGCAGTGGTAAAATCCAGCTTCTCTCATCTCAGGCAGCTAGCTCTTGTTATTCATGCTTTTGTTACAAGGCGACTGGATCATTGTAATGCCCTTTACCATGTCACGTCTTCAGCTGGGGCAAAATGCTGCTGCACGTTTGCTCACAGGAACTCTTAAAAGAGAGCACATCATCCCGGTGTTAGCCACGCTGCACTGGCTATCTGTTCATTTCAGAGTTCATTTTAAAATCATTTGATTTGTTTTTAAGTTGTTGAATGGTCTGGCCCCTCACTACCTCTCTGAGCTGCTGTGTGTTCTCAGGTCAGCTGACCAGCTGCTTCTGTGTGTTCCTAAAACAGCGCAGGCTCAGGGGAGACGTGGCTTTTGCTGTGACAGGCCTGAGGTTGTGGAGCGTTCTCCCTCGTCAAGTTAGACAGGCTTCCTGTTTTTAAATCTAGACTCAAAACTCATCTTTTCTCTTTGGCTTACATCACAGCATGAGCATTTGGCTTGACCTTTTTTAGTGCCTGATTCTGTTTTATTGATTTTATTAATTTTAATATAATTTAACGTTTTTGTTTTTTTTACTTTGTATTCATTTGATTGTGAATGCCTTTTCATTATTTTAAAAGTGTGAAGCACTTTGGTCCGTCCCGTCTGTTTTTTAAAATTGCTTCATAAATAAAGATGACTTGACTTAACTTAAGCCTTGGCCTACGAGGGACGTGTCTTTGCCCAAGGACACAAAGGTCAAGTGTCACAGTCTGTCAGTTGCAGAACCAGCCAGAGAGGGATTCGAACTTGCATTTTCTTGCACACAAGTTTAATTCCCCACTTGAGCACGTCTGCTCATAAAGAGTCATTTAAATTAACAGACACTAGGTGGCAAAATAAACTATAAACGATTTAATAGATTAGATTTAATAAAACAAATGTTGGCCAGAGACATCCATCCATCCCGTTTTCTACTGCATACGCCGTTTCTGGGGCGCAGAGTCACAGGTTATCTCAGCATCTGAAAAAACCTGAAAAGCATGTGTTTGGACTTTGGGAGGAAACAGCAGGAAACTCATGAAAGCACATGCATACTCCACACAGAAAGGATGGGGCCTCAAGCTCAAGTTAAAGTTCAGTGCACTTGTTCAGTGCATCTCAAGTCACGAGCTCGGGTCATTATTGCTGCCTGTGATGAGCTACCCACTCAGTCTATACAGGAAGACACGACGACTAGACATTAATTATTATGCAGTGCGCGTTTAAGGACACTAGATGGCAGACTAAGACAATTTAATAATCAACGAAGACTGAAATGCATTACACGCTAATTTGAAAGACTTCGTTGCATTCTCTTAACGTTTTAGTTTTTTTTTTATAAACGTTAGGAAGCGGTGGGGGGAAAAATCAATGCAAATCAATGCAAAAAATCAATGCAATATAAAAAATTAGAGACCGTATAGCCTCCACAGTAGATGGCGACAGTCGTTGAACTTGCTCGTGCCCACAAACATGCTGACGAAGAAGACAGGAACATGCACAAGGTGAGAATAAAAAACTTTGACTTTTTAAATAAATCGAACAGTTAAAGCGAGACAGCAAATTTAATTTTATACTACACGTTTCTTACTATCCGTTGCTTTTTAAATTAGATTAAATGAATAGATTTCCAACGAACTTTCAAATGTCAAAATTAAAATAAATCTGAGGACACACGACACAAGGACATGGTTGAAGATCCTGGAAAGAGAATAAAATATGCCATCGTTTCACAAGGTTTACTGCTACAGAAATGGATCGGTTTCTGTCAACTCTGATATATACGTTCCATAAAATATGGGCAATCAGCTCGTATAGAATAAACGGCAGCGTCTCCGTTTACTTCTTAAATTTAAATCGTTTTCTTAGAAGCTGTAGACATTATTACTCTGTGTCCTTGCTCTATCCTTGCGATTTTCGTCTAGTTTGATCAAGTCACGTGACTGTAGCGGTAATCCGCGGCTTGTTCCCGTTGTCGTGCGTTTCCGAGTTTGACCACTAGACGCATTTCTCAAATTCAGAAATAGAAATCTCTTTCAGCTCTACCATACAAACAGACTGAGACCAAGATTAATTTTACTGTAGGCACAGTAATAAATACACAATTTACGTGAGTGGAGAAGACAGAAATTGACAGAGATACGGACATGACTGGATGGACAGACAGACAGCAGGGGTGTAAGGTACTTGAGTAAATGTACTTTGCTACTTTACCGTAGTTTGTTTTTGGCTACTTTGTACATGCACTGAGTATCAAAAATATAAGAAACTTTTACTCTCTACTTCACTGCATTTGTGATTGAGTAGCAGTACTTTTCACTCCACTACATTTGAACGAACACTTATCGTTACTCGTTACATTGTGATTGTGCGCGACAAGCCGGAATTGATTTATACCGCGGTTAATTTCTTGGGCGAACAAGGTGAATATCGCCATCTTTAGGCTGCTGAAGGTAATGGATGCTTTTTGTGAATTAGAAACCACAAGAACGCGAATTAGGTGCGTAAAAATGTGTTTTACAAATGTTATTATATAATATATAACTTTAAATAATACATATAATATATAATTTACTAATCAGATTAATCATTTTATTTTAATTCTACTTGTAAATTTAAGTGATTGAGACTGACTTTTTGTTCTTTTTATCTACTTTGTTCTACCAGTTTTCAAACATTGAGGTTAAATTCTGTTTCTGTCTTGGAAAACATTTCCAACACATGGTTTGTTTTCACATTTCTTTTTTTTTGGCCTATATTGAGCATGAATATAAATACTTCTTTATACTTCAGTTCTTTTAAAATGGGATACTTTGCTACTTTGACTCAAGTCTTTTTGAAATTGGTGAATTGTTACTTGTATTGGAGTCATTTTTACAGTAAGTATCTCTCACCCTTGACAGACAGACAGACAGACAGAATTTCATAGATAAGGAGACAAACGGACTTTGAGTTGATGACTGAGCTGTGACAGGGGTATCTGTGATAGGCTGGCTTGCTGACGGGAGCGTGTGGAACTCTGGGATGGATTTCAGGATCAGTGCTGGCGGCGACGGAGGAGAAGAGCAGAGCAACCCTGAGTGTAGATGAGGTGCGAGACATTAACTATCAATAATTATGTATCAATGTCTTTCTGTTTTGCTTCTGTCCATGTCAATTTTTTGTCAGTTATTTAATCTACAAACCCGATTCCGAAAAAGTTTCGAAAAGGACATTGCACATATTGTGAATAAAAACGGAATGCAATCAAGTGGAAGTTACAAATATCTATGCTTTATTCAGAGTACAACATATATGACTTTTCAATTGTTTAAACTGATAAATGTATAATTATAGGGGGGGGGGTTGATTTCAAAATTCAAGGCCAAAAAAATTACAAGGCTAAAAAGTTTGGAGAACAAGACATGTTTACCACTATGTGGATTCCCCTCATCTTTTTATTACAGTCTGCTAAAGTTTGGGGACTGAGGAGACACGTTGCTCAACTTTAGGAATAGGAATGCTGTCCCATTCCTGTCCAATACAGGCTTCTGGATGGGATGGGATCACAAGTTGTTCTAGAACTCAATAAACCTTTCAGCATCAACGGTGTCTTTCCAAATGTGTAAGTCTGTCATGCAGAGCCGCACAGCATCAGAGATACAGGCTTCTGATGTTGATAACAACATGGGTTGTCCCTGTCCTCTGGCATCCCAGTTTTCCCAAAAAGAACTTCAAATTTTGATTCTTCTGACCACAGAACAGTTTTCCACTTTGCCACCGTCCATTTTAAATGAGCCTTGGCACAGAGAATACACATGCGCCTCTGAATGATGTCCAGATATGGCTTAGTTTTTGAGCTATAAAGTTTAAACTGGGGCCCGGCGGATTGTGTTCACTGACAGTCTTCTCTGGATGTAGTCTTGAGCCCATGTTGGGATTTCCATCACGTTGGCATTCCTGTGTGTGATGCAGTGGCGTCTAAGACCCGAGAGTCACTAGCATTCAGGGTGGTTTTCCGGCGCTGACCCTTACACACAGAAATTGTTCCAGAATCTTTGAATTTCTAACTTTTTCAAATTTTTCTCTGAGAAACTCAAGAGCTTTACATTTCTAATTCTTTCAAATTTCTATCTGAGAAACTTCTTTCTGATATTGCCCCACAATTGTTGTCACGGCATTGGGGTAATTGGTCATCCTCTCCCAATTCTGCCGACTTCTGAGAAACACTGTCACTCTTGGTGTTTTTTTTTTAATTGACCTAATCTCTTGCAAACTGGTCCTCCAGCTGTTCCTCAAGGGTTCACTTCACTTTTTCTGCCTCCTCATCTTTTTTCGGAATGTGTAGCTCTCAAGAAATAATAAATTAGCCAACATTTGGCCAACAATTTCAAAATGTTTCACTTTAGACATTTGAAAGGCTTTCTACATTTGACTCTGAATAAAATATTAGTTTATGATATTTGTCTATTATGGCTTTCCTCATTTATTCACAATTGATTTGTAGAGGGTCCCAACTCTTTTGGAATTGGGTTTGTATCTAGATCTTTTTGTCTCTATTCATTCATCAACTTGTAAACTTTTGTCAGTCCATTTCTCTATTTGTCTGTCTATCCGACCATGTCTCTGTTGGTGTGTCTGCAGCTGTCTCTCTACACGGCACCGCAGACCGGTCACTGTGCGGAGAGGGAGAGAGGACAGCTGGAGGAGACTGTGTCGGGCCTGAGGAAACAGGTGGAGCCCTGCGTCACCTGGTGTCAGGTACTCCACCTGTCAATCATATCGATGTGATGATGTCATCATTCTAATTGCTGAATACTTCAGACGGGCCGCACGACCTTCACCTGTCACGTGGGATTATTAAACACGTTTGCGTGTTGCGTGTTTCCCTTCCTGTCCTTCACAATCATTTGTCATTCCTTGATTTCTCTTTAAGTTGGCTTGATTTCTTTTTATTCTGATTTGGTTCTGGTGTTCCATCTGCTCTCAGCAAGCATCCAGGTCAGCCTATCAGAAAGCTCAGGTGAACACATGCATGTGACAACACCCTCTATGCCATAGCTCTCTCTCTCTCTCTCTCTCTCTCTCTCTCTCTCTCTCTCTCTCTCTCTCTCTCTCTCTCTCTCCCCCTCTCTCCCTCTATCTTTACTTAATTCTGTGCAATATTTGTAATACAATGTGTGTGTATAAATTGTCATATTTTTATATTCTATAACATCTTTGTATTTTTCTTTTGTATTTTTCTAAGCTGTATATACTTTTTGATGCTGCACGTGTTTTTTAGTGCTACTGTGACAAGGAAATTTCCCCACTGTGGGGCGAATAAAGGACTTCTTCTTCTTCTTCTTCTTCTTCTTCTTCTTCTTCTTCTTATTATTATTATTATTATTATTATTATTATTATTATTATTATTATTATTATTATTATCATCATCATCATCATCATCATCATCATCTTTTTTGATTATAAAAAAGATGATGTTATTAGTATCATCATCATTATTATTATTATTATTATTATTATTATTATTATTATTATTATTTCTATCCTTCTCTTATATGCATATACTGTAGATCCCTTGCTTCTTCCTCTGCCTCTCACTTCCTCTTTATCACTCTCCTTTTGTCTTTCATCCGTTCCCGTCTCCCTGTCTGCATTGCTTTTTTTATTAATTCATTTTGCTCATTCTCTCTCCAGTCTTGTTCTGTCTTTTTCATCTCATCTTGATCTTCCGTCATTGTCTTTCTTTTTTTTTTACCCTTCATGAATTCTATAACCCTGCATCTCTCTGCAGTTCTGCTCTCATGTTGGTGACATTCTGAAATGAACTATAATTCAGAGGAGTCCTCACTTTGTCATGGCCATGGACATTTCTGCATTTGACTCATTGATCAACTGTTTTATTTTTTTTTTAATGAGGGTCAAAGGTTACAGTCACTTATTTGGTGATAAAATCTGTCTAGGAAGCAGATTGATCTGCCAATCAAATCATAAACCTATATGTGATAAAGTTCCCCTACAAACCTTTAGACTGCAGGAGTTTAATGACCTCCACATGAGGGAAAACACTCTTTCTTTCTTTATAGTCTCAAACTATTGTTTTACTTAAGCTTATAGAATTACACGTTGTTGTTGTTGTTGTTGTTGTTGTTGTTCACACTTTTAGATCACACTTTTAGATTTTATTTTCTCATACTTTTTGTTTGAAGTGTCAGTTTTGTATTTGAGTGTTTTGTCGCTTTGATGTATTTCAAATTCAAATTCAAATTTTATTTGTCACATACAAATTATACGTGGTACAACATGTAGTGCTGTAAATGTGTTTTTGGTCGTTCCAGCATTAAACCTAGCGATGGGGGAGGGACAACAAAATTTGCAGGGGGGGAAATACAATAAAAAGATAAAGAATAGAAAATGATAAAAAAGGGTTTAAAGATAAAATATGCTATTCACATTCATATATTTTTTGACTGTTGCGTATTTAAATCCAGATTTTTTCCTCTTTCATGCGTGTGTGTGTGTGTGTCTCAGGGAGTTTACGCAGTGCTGAAGCCCAAAGCCGACGGGGCCATAGGGTTTGGACGAAGTGAGTGAGGGTCATCATCACATCGACAGCAGTCCCATGATGCTGGAGCTGTGTTTGCTCTGTGCTTCAGACGGGCTTGAGTTTGTGAAGAATCCTCCTGCTGAGTTTTACCCCCGAGTTGCAGTGATCGGCTTCACCGGGATCGTTGGCCTTTTTCTCGGCAGAAGTGCGTCAGGAACAGTAACACCAAATTCTCTTCAGCTCTAGTTGCTTCACCCAAAAACATATCAAAATGTAAGTGTTTTCTGTTTCTCCTCAGGCTCTCGGTGGAAGAGGTTGATGTTTCCCGCAGGTTTGATGTCTGTGGCTACATCTCTGTACTATCCACAGGAGGCAGTGACACTCGCTAAGGTCGGTGTGTGTGTGTGTGTGTGTGTGTGTGCAGTGTTGATTGGCTGATGCCAGTGTTTGTGGATTTAACTTGTCTGTCCTGCTGAGACACATCTGGAAATCAGACTGAGAAAGAGAAAGGTTGGAATTTCTTTCTGGAATGTTCCAGCACATCATGAAGCGCATTCCCCCTGGGGTCCAGTAGTAGGGAATTGGATCCCTGTCAAAGTGGTTGGTTAAAAAAAACTCGCTGATAAAAATTTAAATATGAAGACAACAATGACACATTATTAAAAAAAAATCTAATGAAAATTGATTTCATAAAATCATTATTACAAGCTGGTCAAAGGTTTATAAAGGGTGACATTTAAAACCCTTTAATGAGATGTTTCCCAATTCTATTTATTAACGGCAGTTTGTTTAAATAAATAATAGTTGATTAATTTGTGTAAGAAAAATGTTTTTATTCCCAAGTTTATTTATCTTATACACACGTGGATGCATATGCACGTGTAAAGTGATAAATTGTTTATACATTTGTTCAAATACTCACTTTGTACTCATGCAGTATTTATGAGCGATTGTTGTGTTCAGGCCACCGGAGACTCGCTGTATGACTGGACCATTCAGGTTTACGTCACCGCGGAGAAGATGTTTCGGGGCCAACCAGAGTCTGGATCCGTGGTGAATTCTATTTTCAGCATGTTAACTCGGTTTAAATCCGAATCAGGCGTGCGCGACCAAAAAAGCATCTCGCCATCGGGTCAAACGTTTTTTTTCTTTTTTGACAGACGGAGCAAACAAAGACGTCTCCCGAAGACACCAGCAACAGATAAACCAGGAAACTCTCTTTAATCCGTTTTTAATTAATCACTAAGAAACAAACCCAGTGAATCAAATTTACTAGCAATTACCGAACTTCTTCGTAGACATTCTAAAGAAGTTTTTCCATTAGCGTGAACTTTGATGTTTTCCAGGTTGCACAGTTGTCAAGGGGTGTTTTTGCACAATGGTTTCGTTTGTAAACTACTGTACTTCGGAACAAGCTACTGTAATAAATGCACTTGCTGAAACTTCTGGGTTGTGATGACTGAAACCCAATTGCTTCCACTTCCAGTCGGTCAAGTTAAAGGTCGACTTGTCTTAAAAACACTGTCACTGTCCAGCAAGTCAAGGTTTACTGGAGTGCATTTCATAAATACGGTTTATAAAAACAAGACAGAAATGCGTGATTAAGAGTAATCAATGGAGAATCAAAGTTAGCATGTGGTGTTTGAGCACCTCTACGTTACCACTCTTGAAATAAACGCACTCCTGTCATGGTAAATTGCTAAACTTTGTTAATTGATACTAAAAAGGGCTGATGTTGAAGTCAGTGACTTCATGACCTCGCCGACTCGGCTGTCATCTTGAGCAGGTTGCTCTTGTCGATCTCGTACAGACGCCAACCCTCCTCGTGCGAGAGATCGGATGCTCCGCGCCGCTTGTAGAACTGAATGGACGTGGTGTTCCATTCGGCCACGATGAAGTGCATCCCGCTGCAGCGAGTCTTCACTGCGGTCTGTAAGAAGCACATGTGTGTACACACACACACACACACACACAGTAGATAAGTAAACATGTATTTTCATGAATGGAGTCATACATTCTATAATGCTGTGTTTAGCAAGTATTTTTTCACGTACAATATGATGCAATGAACCAGAAACAATGTTCTGTATGTTGTACTGCTGTAATGATTTCCGTGTCTCTGGAAATCAACAACATTTTGGAAATCTAATATTTTAAAATAAAAACTAAATAATAATACTGAAAATTTCATTTGTAACTCTTGTGTTTACCTCACTCAGCAGCTTGAAGATCTCAGAGCCAATGCCATACCCTGTAAATAATATCTGGTATAATAAAAAACTACCAATACTTTATATAGATGACACACACATCATGATCACAGACCTCGGAACTCCTCCATCACATAGAAGTCCTCCAGGTAGAGCAGCTTGCCCACCCAGGGGTCGTAGGTGAAGTAGTACATGGCGAAGCCCACCACTGTGTATCCTGAGCAACAGAGAAGGCGTGCCACATAAACACCCACAGCTCCATATAATACTGATCATAAACGATGGTCAAACGGGTTAAAGTCTGGTTTTCAGTCTGATTAACCTTGTCTGCTTTTTATGTCATTTTATTGGTGCATTGTAACATTTTACTTTACAATGCATCCGTCTGTTTGTGGTGTGTAGTTTCATGACTTTGTTTCAAGCCATGTCTAGATAATAAATGGATAGATAGATAGATAGACAGACAGACAGAGAGACAGACAGAAAGATATATTGACATATTCACATAGGTGAATAGTGAGATGTAGTGAAGTGATAGATAATGTGGTTTTCTGCAACACCTAATGGGAATTTGTATTTGACCAGTTTAAGCAAGCGATGGACAGAAAAGGCTTTAAGCTGGGGATCAAATTCGGTTTAGTGTCTTACTCGAGGACACCTCCGTCATGGAACCTCCTGTTCTAGGACTCAAACCCGAAACATTTTAATTGCAAGGCCAAATCTAACCACTAGGCCTCAACTGATAAAAGATGGATTTATGGATGGGTGGACAGATGTTGAAATGAGAGATGACGTATAGATCCAGTGAATGTACATGTGCGTGTGAGAACATACACTAAAAATGAAAATGTGTTTAGTTAGACTGAAGGAACAGTTGTGGACTTGCCTTTGACCGACTGCTTGTCTTTTGGGACCTCGGCAATAACACAGTGATAAAATTGATGATCTCCAAAGCCATCCTCGAGAAGCTCTGGAACACAGCAAATAAATATCACCATATAATAAATCTATCACCAAATGAATAAAGCACACCGCACGCACGCACGCACGCACGCACGCACGCACGCACGCACGCACACACACACACACACACACACACACACACACACACCAAAACATCAAACTCCTCCCACCTTTCTCTGTAAGGACAACCTGTTCCTCCATTTCCTCAAACTTGGCAAGTTCCTACAATCACATATATACTAAATATTAAAGCATATAGGTATTGAAGTTTATCGTTGTAACGTCTAAACTAAATCAACATAACAAAAAGTATTTTCTTCTAGCTATAACGGTCTGTTCAGTTGTTGGCAATTACTATTTTTATCTTAGATTCGCTCTATACTCTCCTTGTTTTTTAATTGCTTTGCTACCAAGCAAAAAAATCGAAATAAACGGATATATGACACATTCGCGTGCGTCGTACTTCCGTTTTACCTTTATGAGTCGCAATATGTCAGACACGTCCTTTGGCTCGGCTTTCCGTAATATAAAATTGGCCATTTTCTTCTTTTACTCTTTTTCCCTTTTCGAACAAGTCCTCGGTATGTGAAAAGTAGTAAAATGTGTTTCTTCATTCGGTTCTAAGGGGCTCCCCTCAGCACAAAGTTCGGGTTTTCCACCCTGTCGGTGCGGAATCACATTAAGCCTGAAGTCGCCGGAAGCGCTTTTCTGCGAGTGTTGTGCTGAGGGTGTATTTATACATGTGCAGAGCCGACGTCATAACGGAAACAGGAAAGTGCTCACGAGATCTGTCACAAAATTCCGGTAAAAACCAGATCGAGAAACAACTATGCCCTCTTATGGGTTTTTTTTTCATCTCGGTAACTTTGAGATAAACATTTATCTAATACTTTACAAATAACACTTGTCATACATATACACAGATAAAGACATATGATACTTTAACTATATTCTGTATAATACCTTTCCATTCGTGGATAGATCATGCGCGCGCATGTGTGTGTGTGTGTGTGTGTGTGTGTGTGTGTGTGTGTGTGCGCGCGTGTGTGTGTGTGTGTGTGTACATATTCATATTGTTATACATTTATTATATAAAAACGAAATACATTTTGTGGAGTTGAAAGACATTTTTAAAGGGTTGTTTACTCGTATGACAGAGACAGAAAATGGGTGTTGTAATCCACTCTCAGCAGGAACTCTGGTCAAAACATGTGACCTTGTTGTGGAGCTTGTCTGACATACTTCCGGCTGCTGTTTCAACAAAAGCATTTGTGCATTACCCAATTCTTATTGTAAAAGTTATAGAATATCGGGAAGGATATCATTGTCTGGACAGGTGACATAATTATGGCTGGACAGCTGTGTTGAGCTCACAATACTTGTGAGTGTGTGTGTGTGTGTGTGTGTGCGTGTGTGTGCGTGTGCGCGAGCGTGCGTGCGTGAGAAAGAGGAAGGAGGGGCAAAGAACAGTGTGAGAACAGAGAGAGGGGCAAAGAAAAGATAGAAAGGATGTTAAAACCTAACAGACATTAAAAAAAATAATAATAATGTGACAATAGATGGAGGGAAACTGTACAGAGGAGGAGAACAGGAAAAAAAAGAACATAAAGATGAAGAGAGAATACTGAGAATACATCGTAAAGAGAGAGCAGAGAGTAATGCCGAGACAGGATAGAGAGAAAAGGATAAGAAGTGAGTGAATAAAAGAGAAAAAGACCAAGTGTGAAAGATAAGAAGAGAATGAGGCAAAAAGAATTATGAAATCGAGTGTTTAGAAGTATAGAAATACAGAGGCACATCTTTTAACATGTTTAATTTTCACATACATTGAAACACAAAGACTGAATAAAGTAATGAATCAAATATTAGTTATGAGTCTTTAGTGGGTCCTTTATGTGGCGACCCCTGATAAGGGAAAAGCCGAAAGAGAAGTAGTAGTAGTCTTTAGTGGGTCCTTTAAATTAAGTGTAATACGTTTTTACTAAAATGTCATTAGATGGGTAAAGATCCACTCCGTCAGCGTCACTCCTCATTGGTCATCTTGAGGAGGTTTGGCTTGTCGATCTTGAAGAGCCTCCAGCCTTCCTCCAGCGAGAGGTCGGAAGCACCACGCCGCTTGTAGAAGTCGATGGAGGGTTTGTTCCACTCGGCCACTATGAAGTGCAAGCTGCTGCAGCGGGTCCGGACCGCCGTCTGAATCCGAACAAGAAAAAGCCCACTTTAGTGAGTGAGCTTGTGGATACAGTATGGCCACTAGTGTTGTGCTCTGCATTTAACCATCCAGTGAAGTTACACACACAAACCCAGAGTAGTGGGCAGCCTTAACATGCAGTTGTGGAATCCACCGGACTGGGATTTTAACCTGCAACGCTTGGGTGGCAGGTCCAACTTTTTACTTTTAAGCATATCATTTTTAGCCACCAAAATCCAGGGGTGTAAGGTACTTGAGTAAATGTACTTGGTTACTTTACTTAAGTATGTTTTTGGCTACTTCGTACTTGCACTGAGCATAAAAAATATATGCAACTTTTACTCTCTACTCCACTGCATTTCTGATTGAGTAGCAGTACTTTTCACTCCACTGCATTTGAACGAACACTTATTGTTACTCGTTACATTGTAATTGTGCGCGACAAGCCGGAATCGATTTATACCGTAGTTAATTTCTTGGCCGAACGAGGCGATAATCGCTATCTTTAGGCTGCTGAAGGTAATGGACGCTATTTGTGAATTAGAAACCACAAGAACGCGAATTAGGGACGTAAAAATGTGTTTTACAAATGTTATTATATAATATATAACTTTATATAATGCATATAATATATAATTTACTAATCAGATTAATCATTTTATTTTATATTTATATGAGACTTTTTGTTCTTTTTATCTACTTTGTTCTACCAGTTTTCAAACATTGAGATTAAATTCAGTTTTTGTGTTGGAAAACAAGAGTTTGTTTTCATATTTCTTTTTTTTGGGCCTATATTGAGCATGAATAAAAAGACTTCTTAATACTTAAGTTCTTTTCAAATGGGATACTTTGCTACTTTGACTCAAGTCTTTTTGAAATGGGTGACTTGTTACTTGTATCGGTGTCATTTTTACAGTAAGTATTCTTACTATACTCATACTTAGCCATACTCAAGTATGGCTGTCCAGTACTCTTCACACCCCTGCGTATACCACTATGGTAGACACGTACATACCAATGCAGAGAAAAAAACATTTCAAAGCATTTTTTCTTAAATATGCTCCTAAATCTGACTTTAACTCTTTTTTTTCTAACATTGGCCAATTGCTCTCAGGGCATCTTGCAAAACAACACTCCAAATTCCATAAAAAGAAAAAGTTTTATCATTAAAATGAAACATTATACAAGAAGATTTGTTTAATGAGGTACAATGTATGTTTATTCATACGTAAGAAAGAAATGAGATGAGCAAAAACACAGAAAGATGCAGTCAATAAAAGAGATATAGACAGACAATAATTGAACAGAAAGAGAATGAAGCAGAGACAGAGCAGTTGTCACAGAAGAACAATAAACGGTGTTGGATCATTTATCTGCGAGTAATGATTAACTGACTTTTAATGCTGAAGTGCAGCTGGTTGAGTTATTAAAGGAAAGTGGGACTCACCCGACTCAGTTTCTTCAGGATTTCAGAACCAATTCCGAAACCTAGGTCAGGGTCGGTAAAGTATTAGTGAAATAAACCACTGACTAGATTGAGCAGTAGATTAATCTGGCACTCGTACCCCTGTACTCAGTCATGACGTAGAAGTCTTCAAGATAGAGCAACTTCCCAATCCAGGGGTCATAGGTGAAGTAATACATGGCAAATCCAATGATCACATGACCTGAGTGATAGACAAAACTCCCGTTACGGTTCCAGCAAAGTACAGGATTATTTTAAGAAAGTGTATGGAACATTCACAACTTATTCAAATTAAAGTGAAATCAATGAATGACAATTAATACACAAAAATGAAATTAATCAACAATTATAATAAAATCCTTGCCAGTAATATAATGAAATAATTCAGATATTATCAGATATAAAACCAACAAAATGTCCAAAAAAATACAATTAAATCAATGTTCAATGATACGAGAATAGGAAATTGTTCGATTTTTTTATTATTTAAAATTTGTCACAAAAAAAAAAAAATACTAATTTGAATAAAACACATTTTCAAAAAATAAAAACAGAACTCATGTTTGTTTTATGTTTTTAACTATATGTTTTTTGAAATGTTTTTAATATTTAATTGTTTATTATTAATTGTCTACAATAAATTATATAAATAAATAAATAAATAAATGGGTATTTTGGGAAGTAAAACAACAAGCTCATAAACAAAAACAAATTCTCAACCCCTCAAATTCCATAAGTGTGAGTAGATCTGTTGTGAATATTAACTGGGAATAAAGTAGAGTTCCATCTTGAATGTTTTTGTGTGGGTAAAAATCAATAATGTCCTAATACATCTGTAACCAAAATCACTAGATTTATTATCGGAAACAGTATTTCAGCTAAACCCGACTCTTACCGTCAGCGCTCTGCTGCTGTTTGGGCACTTCAGCCACCATACAGTGGTAGAAGGGATGGTCACCAAAACCATCCTCCAGGAGTTCTACAGGAAGAAAAGCACCAAAACATGTTCAGTTTGAAAAATTGCCCATAGATGAGTGCGAGTGTGAGCAAGATATGTTCCGCTCTATTGGTTGGCCATCGCTGTGATCAGTTCCAGCTCCCTGTGACCCACCAATGTAAAAGGGATTCAGAAAATGGATGGATGGACAGTCCTAGTGTGTTTGAGTTACATCAGTCCACCCAATTCAGGCCACTGGAAGCTGGACCAATTGCACCAGACCAATCTTCTAATCTAGACTGTGACCAGCCAATCATAGAGCGGGACACAGACACTCTCACACATTGAGCGAAACAAACACAGTTTTAGTAAAAAAAACATATACTAATAAGGTACTCCATTAAAATAATCTGTTGAAATAAACTGTGCGTATTGAATGTGTAAAAGTAACTGTGTATATGTTCGCTTGACCTTTTTCAGTGAGGACAACTTGATGCTCCATTTGCTCGTACTTGGCCAGTTCCTGCAAATGTGTGTAGTTGTATACAATCATGTGTGTCACATAACACCTGCATGATAAAACTGATTGGATGAATTTAAAAAACGGAATGAATCACCTTTATGAGTCGCAGTATGTCAGACACGTCCTTTGGCTCGGCTTTCCGTAAGATAAAGTTAGCCATTTCCTTCTTTTGTTCTTTTTTCCTTTGCCTGCTAGTCCTCGGTATGGGAAGAGTAGGAGGATTAGTTTCTTCATCCGCTTCTCAGAGGTTCCCCCTCAGCTACAGGTCTGAGATCTGCCGTGTCCAGGCATTCAGCATCTGCTCCGGTTAAGGGTCTGTTGGAAGCAGCTGCTGCTCTGCCTTTAATGATCACTGGAAGGGGAAGGGTGTTTCTAGACCACGCCCACAACTTTTCCTGTGACACATGCCTCTTTATACACACATGTAAACGCAGAATAAAGAAAGATATAAATCTAAGCTGTGTTACATAAATATAGTCAATGAGGACCTCGACTTCTATAGACATACACACACACAAACACAACCAGAATGCACATACATAATTAGATCCTAACACACACACACACACACACACACACACATAAATTAATAAGAAAAAAATATCACGCAATGTGGTTGTTTTTTAATGTATTTTCCATGCAAACACTTAAGGTCAAGGACGTTCTGAGTGTGTTGGCAAAACAAAAAAACCTCCAGCAGGTTCGATACGCCCGTGTCCCGTTCCTGAGGGCAAAGGTCAGAACACAGTTATTGCAGAATTTCAGACAACGTATTACTCTTATCACACCAAGTGCCTTTGTGTTTGACTTCAGTGGCTATACATTTTGCAAGTAAACTTGGTCCTAAAGCAGCTCTGGATTAACAAAGCTTCTGCTGAATTTTTGAAATGTGTCTGCTGAAAAAGAGAAAATAGAAATTAACAACAAATCTAGAAAACTATGTCACTGTGATGCCCCTAGTGGCACCCGAAATTACACCCTCCTTTTACCTTTTAAATTGACCCTAAACAACTAGGTATTAATAATTATCTGAATAGACACTTTAGTATTATTAAAATATGTCTAGTATACAGCATCATAATTACTGTATTAAAATTAATCAATAAAACAATGTAACACTTTATATTGCAATTAATGTACTTATAGTTCACAATAACAGACCAATAAAATGGAAAGAGCAAACATTAGGATTACATGCACAAGAAATCTCTATTTCCTGATTTGAGAGCACTCTCTCACGCATAAGTAAACCGCATTCTCTTTTATTAATATTAGACCAGCAAAACTCTGAAATCATTACTTAATAAAACCCTAATAAAGCAATCAATAATAAACAGTTCCCTTTCATAGTCAGGTCACTTCGACGTCAGTCAGAGACCTGACTATGGGACATCGGATGCTTTAGCCATTCGCGTTCATTCTTACAACCGGCCAATGAACAGTCAAGTTCAATGGCTGCATGAATTTGCATGCCACCTCTGACCCGTACCAGCTGGTATAAAAGGGCGGTGGCGTGCCACATGCAATTACCT
>MU204310.1:3413169-3470669 GCA_017309775.1 Paedocypris sp. Pulau Singkep
AAAAAAAAAAAAAAAAAAAAAAAAAAAAAAAAAAAAAAAAAAAAAAAAAAAAAAAAAAAAGAGCAAAAGAGAGGAACGACAAAGATAAGAGCAAAAGAGAGGAAAGAACAATAAGAGTGAAAGAAAGAAAGAAAGAAAGAACATGAAGAGAAAAAGAGTAACAATTGGATCAAAGGTGAGAAAATGAGAGATAAAGTTTGATAGGTAGAACAGGAGATAAAATAGAAATGAATAAAAATAGAAAATAAACAAAAAAATTAAGGCAAATGAGAGTAAGTGGGACAGAGAAAGAGAGATTAAGTGAGATAAAGACAGAAAGTTGCAAAAGCAAGAGAGAACAAGGGCAAACAGAGAAAGAAAGAGATTATTAGAGACGTGCGTGCGTGCCCGCGCGCGTGTGTGTGTGTGTGTGTGTTCTTAATGTTTTCTCCTACCGTTTCACTGCCTGGTTTCCATCCTGCCGGACAAACTGAAAGCAGAAGAGTACAAATCGAATATTACTTTATCTAGACAATCTTGATCTACACAAACGTTTGATCAATTTTATATCAACTGTTTATCTGATCATATCAGACTACTACTCAGTGTAAGATGCTCCACCTTCTCCGTGTTTGTCCGTGTACTGGAAGGCCTGGACCAATCGCAGGGTCTCATCAACAGAGCGGCCCACTGGCAGGTCATTCATGGTGATCTGTCTGAGAACACCTTTCCCATCGATGATGAAGAGTCCCCTGAAATCACCAGCAGTCAGCACCATCTAGTAGTCACTAAAGGCATTCTGGGATGTTTCAAAACAGTCGTCACACCATTAATCACCATTAAATGTGAAATAAATAGGGACGTTAGCAATACATAAAAGTACTCTAAGTCTATCAAGACGATGATGGGTTTCAACAGTTGAACGCAAACGTATTTCATGGACTGCATTTTAGAAAATTAGAGAGTGCTTTGGGCACTGCCTCAGTCTGATTGGTTAAGCTCAAACTGAATGTTACTGCTTCTTTATGAACCGTGTGCATGTGCATTGCCAGTTATTCATGCAAATACGCACACACAGCCAAATTCTGTCAAAAATCGATTTGTATGCGTTCTCTAGTGTCTTGAATGTCAAATATCGGTATAAAGAATTTTCAAACAGAAATGAGTCAGGACAAGTTTATTATGATTCATATTATTTTTCCACGCATGTCAAAGCAGCTGAAAAATTCCCAAATGACAAACCTTTAAAAGTCCATCTATAACACCTTTATACAGAAACTTTAAATTGTGTTTCAGAAATTTATTTAAAAAAAATTATCAATTTTATCATAAAATGTTAACTAATCATATATGATGAAAAAAACATCACAAGTTTAGACCAAAGCAATTTTTATAAACAAAACATATTTGAAATATAAAATTGTAAAAATGAACAAGAAATTATTTTACTCAATTTAAAGGGAGCCTAAATTTGGTAGTAAAAAAAGTAAAGGTGGACGCTGTCTGTACCTGAGTGTGTGACCCTGGTCCTCAAGAAAGACGCCGTAATCTTTTGAGATCTGATGCGTGAGGTCAGAGAGAAGAGGGATTTTCATTGGTCCGAGACCTCCCTGTTTTCTGGGAGTGTTGATCCTGATGTTTACATAGATCAGCGTGAAAATCAATGAGACACAGAAACTAACATAGGAACTTGTTTGAAGTAGATTCTGACCAGGCCAGATGGGTGAACTGGGAATCCACGGAACAGGCCACCACCTCCGCATTAATGGCCTGGAACTCATGCAGGCGATCACTGAATGCTATGATCTCGGTCGGGCACACAAAAGTGCTGAGGAAAAACACACAAACTACTTGAAAATCCAATTCAATCATAAATGCAAACTAAAAACTTGAGAAAATTTGACTTGTGATTCCGATTTTTGCCATTCAGTACAACACAAGGGTTAAAAACAGACCACAACTGATCACTGAAGTTGAACCGAGTTTGAATCAGAATCCACTGCAAATCTGAATACAATGTCATTTTGGACCCAGCAAGCATCGATATATGGAATTAAACTGAATGCAATGTAAACCAAATCCTGATTAAAGTGCAATAAGTACATTGCGAATCAGAGTACTGAATAAATTAATTAAGTTCTGATTCTATATTCCAAGGAAATTGTAAAAATAGAAAAACAAATGCGCAAGAATGAGAATAAGTCCAAGTTCAAGTTCTGAAAGCGCACAAAAGAATACACAGACAAGTGCTAAAAGTACAATGCACAAGTTGATATTAATTTTTTTTTATTAAAAAACAATAATAAAAAATAAACAGACAGAGCAGACACAATATTTGAATCTGTTCTCAATCATCTCACTTTTAGGAATACTCACAAATCCAGAGGGTAGAAGAAGAAAACCAGATATTTTCCTCTATAATCGGACAATTTCAGCTCTTTAAACTCTCCATTTATCACGGCTGTCCCCTCCCAGAGCGGTGCGGGCTTGGAAACTAAAACAACAATTCACAGGTTTAGACCAAAACACTTTTTATTAACAAAACATAATTGGATAAATCAAGCTGCATGGCTAAAAAGTATTTGTTAGAAAAAAACCCGGTCATGGATCCAACCGTGACGTGTCCTTCTTCAAAACGACATTACAAAGTTCAGACACATAAGGTTGTAAAAACACATCAAAAGGCGAGAAACAGAGTTGAGTTCAATTTAATCAATTAAATTAAAATAAATGAAAAAACAGCTAAATTCGTAATGTTTTGTACAATATATGACGGTCCAACCAAAAGACCATGCGATCACAGTAATCAAATCTTTAGAAGTAAACAAACAAACAAAAAGCCTTTTGTCAGTTAATTTGTTAATTCAAACGTGCACATTTATCACATAAAATTAGCACTTTCGCTAGCAGGCTAATAAGCTGACAGCTGTTAGGAAGTGTTTGCGAAACCAAACGTTCGTGGAAATAGATGCGTGTAATTTTGAGCAGCACATCATTTATCAAAATTGACGAATACAAAAAGTACATTTAGAGAGAGTTGTTAAACGAACGAGAGAACGCACTTTTGGCTTTGCTGAGGTGCAGGGAATGATCCGAGACGGGGACGCGGAAAGCCTCCCCGGGATAAACGTGTCCTCCCGCGTAATTATAACACTCCTGCTCTTTCTTCCCGTTTGCACCGTCGCCCACGACCGATTCGAGGAGCAGAAGAACGGCGCACACCGCACCGAGCCACTGCCTAGGTAATAAAGTACAGCGAATGACATCCATTGCTAGCTTGAAGAAAGCGCGTATCTGGTTTGATTAAAATTTCTTCTCCGGACGACTTGATCGTTGACACGCCACCGATATTTAACACATAAGATCGATTGCAGCTGCGTTGATTTGATTTCGACTTTTGTTTGTGCAGATGGTGTGAAGATCTGCTATTTTGCCTTAGCGACCGCATATTCACCAAAATATAAGTCTGGTAAGAAACTCGACTACTTTATAATAAATACTCACAAAGTAGTTTAAAATCACAAGGAACCAGAAATGTTAATGTTTGACTCAGTTCATGACATAAAATAGGCTTTTCCCAAAAATCTCTGAATGTCAATGATTTTCTGCTCGAATCTTGGTTGTTTCACTTCCGGTCAGAAAGCGGCGCTCGAACGCTCTACTCGGCGTAGAACAAAAGGTTTCTCTTTCCGGTTCTGATTTTTTCGGGGTTGTCGCGCGCTTGCGGGACAAAACGACCGCTTAAACAGAGTTATTGGTTGGTATGTCGCATCGTTTGGAACTTTTGTTTAGGTTGTTGACTCTGTTTGTGGAAATTGTTACACACGTGTATAATTGTTTTTCGTCTCGTTGCATTTGAATGCTGCGATACGTCACTTAACGTGGGAATTAACACGCCTTGTCTTGTTGAAAACACTATTATACAATCCGTAACTAGTACCAAACCGGAAATACACCTACTGTTTTAACTGTAAACGAGCCTTTTATTTTAGTTCGGTGATTTGGACCATAATCTTAAAGGTTGTTAGCATTTAGCTTAGCTTGTCATCACATCTCTTCCCAATGTGCGCGCGTGAACCTGTACAACAAGCGACTTTACTAATTAGAAGAAATCTCATGCAAAGTTAATCAAATTAAAAATTGTTTTTTTTCTTCCTAAAAGCTTTTCTAATACATTTGTTTTTCGTTCTTTGGTGTAACGAGGTCAGAGATCAACTTTGTGCATTTTAACTTTTTGCTAACACCGTAGGTTGTGTTTTTCTTTTCACTAAATTCCGCGTTCAGAATAAACCAGGCTTATCATCGGTGTTTATTTGTATCCATGATATTATTTAATAATGGGTGGTATGTAATAGTTACCGAACTGACATTGGATTCTTGGCATGATGGTAGTTTAATCACATTGAAAAGTATTCCCACACCAACCAAATTACAACAAATTATTTGTAATGTACACTAAGTTGAAGTGTGGAATTAATTATCCCAATCAGTATGTTGAATTAAATGCTCACAAATGCAATCTTTGTGGTTGGGGACATGAGCATCAACCTTCAGCCAATGACTGTCTTGTGCTGTGCTAACAGGAAGGAGCTAGAAGCTGCAGCACCGTCATGGCCGACAGTGATGACGAGTACGACCGCAGGCGCAGAGATAAGTTTCGGCGTGAGAGGAGCGATTATGATCGTTCCCGGGAGAGAGAGGACCGGCGCAGGGACGACTGGAATGACCGGTGAGTGAGAGGTCGTTAGCCCACTGCGTGCACCTCACACAGCTCAGTAGGGTGACACCGGTATTGGCCTCTATCACATTTACTAAAGTACTCGCCAAAAGTCCGCCGATACCACGGTCTGAGAAAGGTCTACGTTCGAGCAGCGTGTAAGTGAATGTGAAGGAATACTTCAAAACAAATGCAGACTCGCAAATTGTGCTCAGCTCAAAATTTGATTATTTAACAAGTAATTTAAGCAAGCACCTAAAATTTCAACACGACAATGAGAACAAAGACTTCACTACACAACTTCAGTAAACTCTCGCAAGAAAAGAGAAAAATGTTAGTTTACCGTCCCTACTCAGAAGCTAATGTCATTGTGTGTTGTATCAAAACTAACCCCATGATTCAATTATGTTTAAAGCGGTTGCCTGTAAATTTAAATCATGTTTTTATCAAGTACTCTGAATTGGCACACACAGTACTGAATGCAGAGTACTGAAATGCAGTTCCCGTATTTTCCGGACTATAAGCCACTACTTTTTTCTTATGTTTTGAACCATGCGGCTTATACAAAGGTGCGGCTATTCTGCAGATTTTTTTCCACCACTAGGGCCGCTCTAGCAAAGTTGCTGGTGTTAAAATACAGGTTAGGAAAGGATCTATTTAGTTACATACATGTACATTTACAATTCAAAATCGATCAGTTCCTGTAGTAAATACAGTGACGCCTGGTTTATCGCGGTTATCATTTATGTATTTATTTAACTTATTAAGACTTTTTAAAACAATTTTTTTCACGTAGTATTCTTTATTAAAGTAATGTTAACAAACATCTCAGTACAAAAATCACAGGAACAGATGTCTAGTAATAATGGCAAGTAAGTGTACATGCTTGACATAACACCAAAAAAAACGAGAGATTAAGCAGATACATACAGTACAACGGAACGAATGTCAAGCAATAAAACAGTAAGTGTTTTATTGTTTTATGCACCACGTAAAAAATGAAAAATTATCATGCTACCAATACTATAAAATTTCATACATTCATTCATTTAACGAATGCAAGCAAAAAAAATCGCGGTCATGCACGAATATTTCAATATTTCTTTTACAATTTATGCATACCTAATTAAAAAAATTGCGAAGCCGTGAATCCGCGAACATATGTAATGAAGAAAAAAATCTAATCCAAAAACATACATATCTGTGGCTTGCAAACCCTTGTTCCTTGTCAGGCAATGTTGTCCCCAGTAGTGTCAAGTGAACAACTGGAAAGGGAGTTTTTTTTAATAAAGTGGATGCGGCTTGTTTGTTTGTTTTTTTTTGTTTGTTTTTTTTTGTTTTTTCGAAAATGGAGCGGATGCAACTTATATACAGAATATACGGTACTCGTTTTCCAAAAAACTCGTATAGGTCCGTCCCTACTCAGAAGCTAATGTCATTTTGTGTGTTGTATCACCAATGATGCACTCGGTAAGTTCATGCTCCTTTTATTTATATATAATTAATAAAAAAATAAAACTAATGCTCGCAAGCAGACGATTGCAATAAATAGATCGACCACCAGATGGAACGCACCGTCTGGCGGTCTCTCCAGTGACGTCAACTTGCGACAATGTTGTGCAAAGAAAATGGTCGTTATGGGAGATCAAAATGTCGGATAAAGCGAAGATCAAGTAAGAAAGTTATACAATCATTACTGATACGTTATAAAACGCCGTTTTTGACCGTCAGATGTAAAGGGGTTGAAGATTGTGTTTATTGATGTTTTTGTAAACGTTGTTCATGTGTTGCCTGTGTTACAACGCACAATAGAGGATCCGTGTTAAGGGCGAACTATGAATATGAAAATATTGTTTTCCTGATTAACTTCAGTCAGATACATTTATGCAAATCAGATTATTCGCTAGTTAGAAGCTAAAGTCTGTCACACGATCACGTGCGTTTTGATTTTTACAATGACTATGATAAAAAAGATGATGATAAAAGTCGTGGGGGAGATGAAGCCACCATGTGATTGTGTAGTGTGCTAGTAAGTTTGAAAATGTTATTTGCATGAATGCGTAATGACTTGTTGTGTGATGTTTTTCAGTATGTTACAGCAAAAGCTAATTTTTGTGTGGATTTGACATTAAAAAGCTACAGTGTATCGTAAACCAAACCCTGGATTTTTTTTGGAGTGCCACAAAAAGTAAAAAAAAAGTTGTATTGGACTGAAAAAGTGTACACAATTTTGCTGACTCATTAGGTATAACAAAAACAAGTTTATTTAAATTTGTATATTTTATTCAATTATTTAAAGCAACAAATCACAATTAAAGCAACAGGCAGCTTCTTTCCCCCCTTTATTCCGCATAATAAATTCCGAAAATATTCGGTGAATACCTACGTGTTGTGCATCTTGCATGTACAGTCTTGACGTGTGCATGTTTTTACACGTCTTTGTTGTTCTCGTTTATTGGCGTCCCTCTGCCAGAGAGTGGGACCGGGGCCGCGAGAGGCGGAGCCGAGGGGAGTACCGTGACTACGAGAGGGGCCGACGAGAGCGATTCTCCCCGCCCCGGCACGACATGAGCCCCCAACAGAAGCGCATGAGGAGAGACTGGTGAGAGAAGCATTTAAGAGAAATAGAATATACTGTTGTATACGTTTGCACACTCTGCAGTGTTTTTCTGAAATTTTGCAGAGGCAGTGACTAGCAATAATGCTATCGGGAATAACATCGCAGCTTAAGGCTCATACAGTCCAAGCTTGAGTGTGTGTGTTCACTTCATCGTGTGTCTACTGCTGGACTAAGGTTTAATACTCAGCTGACTTTTCTGTCTTTTCAGGGACGATCACGGTGGAGACCCTTACCATGGAGGCTATGATTTAGGTTACGGAGGTGGCGGGGGGCCCAGCTACGCCCCTCCTCAGCACTGGGGTCACCCTGACATGCACCTGATGCAGCCCCAGCATGGCATCCCCATCCAGGCCAGGTGAGCAGCTCCACAATAAGTCCACAATAAACTCAATCAATATGGAGTCATCCAATTTTTGTGTGTGTAGCGGTTTACACATTTCTGGAAATTCTGGAAACCTCAACCGTTGACCATTTGTTCTCCTCCAGACTTGGAAACATTCACGACCTAGATCTGGGACCACCTCCTCCTGTGATGAAGACCTTCAAGGAGTTCCTGCTCTCCCTGGACGACTCTGTAGACGAGACGGAGTCGGTCAAGCGCTACAACGAGTACAAGATCGACTTCAGGCGTCAGCAGATGCAGGACTTCTTCCTGGCCCATAAAGACGAGGAGTGGTACGATCCCAACATTTTCTTCCTCAAGCGAATTGATTTAAAGCAGCAGAGTGGCATGAATCCTGAAATCAGCCTCACAGCTCGTTGACTGTAGTTTCTGGTAATTTTAACCTTGTGAAGTCGAACATTTCAGTGGAGTCGGTAGCACTTTTCTCAAATGACGTGTGTGTGTGTGTGTGTGTGTGTGTGTGTGTGTGTGAAGTGGTACCTCACCATACAAAAGTTTTGTAAAGCGTACAAAAATTAACCATTACTTTATTGAGGCTAGTGGTGAACAAAAGGTATTACACACTTAAAACGACAAAAAGCAATAACACTGACGAGAAACACTTTGCGTTTTGGATTTCTTTAGCATGAGACCTGAACGCTGGCGTTTGTGCGTGATCAGGAGTGGCAAGCCAATGTACACATTTGCAAGTGCAAACCACTTTATCGTACAATCACAGCCATTGCCCTTCTTAGTCCCAAAATAAATGTAACTAATTAATTAGGGGCAGGATCCTGTGGAGGGATTCTTCTCTTCGTGAAGTGAAATTTTCCCAACGTGGATCTTTTGTATGGTGAGGTTCAATTGTATTTACATATACTTAAAAATACCCACTCACATGTAATATACATATGTATACTATATGCTTACATATATGCATACAATGAAAGAAATAGTTTTAACTTTTGGTTAAAATCACTTTCTTACACACACACACACACTTGATTGTCAGTTTGTGATTTGAGGCTGAAGTGAATGAATTCTGTCGTGTTTCTACTGACCATGAAACCTGTGTTGACTGTCTCATGCCATTTGTCGCCGTCAGTGCCTTTGACTTTTCTGCAAATGTGCCTAATGTCATTTCATTTCAGATTCTAGCGTTGTGTGTTGTTTCAAATGAGCCATCGCCGCACGGAGTCGGACAATCTCCGGGACCCTGGAAGAAGCCGCTGTTAGCTAGTCAGTCAGGGTTTGCTCTGCGCACAATGCAGATGCCGTTAGACTCACAGTACCAGGGCTTTTAGCTAGTCAGTCCAGCGTTTACGATCTCTAAGTTGCGCTCACAACTAGTTTTTTTTTTTTTTCAAATGTTTGATGCGTTTCCCCCCCACATTTTTTTTTTTTTATTTTGGAAATCGGGATCAATGAGCCATCCGCAGGTGTGTCCGCAAACTCCTCTCAGAAGACCCGTTTCAGTGTAATTGTGTTTAATGCGGAGCTCCTCAGGTAATTGTACGTGACGGAACCGTGTGTGTGTGTGTGTGTGTGTGTGTGTGTGATAATCCTTCAGTTGTGCAGTGTTTTTCTGCAGCTGTGGTGAGTAGAGTAACATTTGACATCTTCCTGCTCTGTCAAATAATGTGTTGGGGGGGAAAAAACTACGGCAGACCGGCTTCTTAAACTGAAATTTGAATGATTATGTATAATTGCATTTTATAAATGTTTTTTTAAAAGAAAATAAACATGTTTTGTTTGTTTCATATATTACTATATAGATATAAAGCTATTGTTTTTAATCAAGTCATTTGTTTTTTTGTATACTTGTAACAATACTTTTACAAAAGATGCTTAACAATTTTTTTCTAATAATTTTATATTATTATTATATTATATATTTTATATTATTATTATATTATATTGTAATGGAATTCTTTTCATACTACTAAATAATAAACTTTGAATAAAAATGTGAAATTTGATCAAAAGATAATAGAATTTAAATGAAATGTATTTGAATATTAATAACTTGATTACTTGGATGAGTATCGTCACAAGACCTGCTTCATTCACCACGTCTTTGACAGTAAAAATAGACTCCGACAGCATTTTCAAAGTCAACTTCTGAATGCTTTTTACAGGGTCTTACAGCAATCTGTTCAACCTTGTGCCGTTGCTAACACGTCGTCTCTCTTTCCCAACTGCCCGTGTCTCTCCCCCTCTCTGCTCTTCCAGGTTTCGGTCCAAGTATCACCCAGATGAGGCGGGTCAGCGCAAAGCCGAGGCTCACAGCGCTCTGCAGAACCGCCTCAGCGTCTACATGTACCTCATGGACAACAACTGGTTTGAGCCTGTCTCTCTCGACATCGAGCGAGCACTGCCCATCATCAAGATTTTAGATGCAGGTATGAAGACAAGAAGCAGGATTGGGTTTTTGTCCCTTAAAGTAGGATGAATTACTTTGTATATTGTAGGATGAATTAAGTAGTTTTGTCCATTTAATAAGTGCTGTCAAATTAATATATATTTGTTTTACATTAATGAATCACCCTGCAAGCCCGTTAACGTGTGTTAAAAATAAATAATTCAATTGGGCATTTATTATCTGCCTGCATTAACTTTGACAGCACTAGTATTGACATGACATGATTTGATCCCCAGCCGTGATAAAGATGGAGGGCGGGTCGGAGAGTGACTTGCGCATCTTGGAGCAACCCACTGAGGAAGAGGAGGAGCGAGAGAGACTGTCATCTGGTGCTGGTGGGAGCGCCGCAGAACCTTCCAAACGAGACGAGCCCAGGCCTACAGACCCAGAGCGCAAATCCGAGAAGGAAAAGATGGTGAGTAGGTGTCAGGTGCTTTCCACGTCTCTCATTCAGAGTCTCTGAGCCGTTGGTTTCCGTGCAGGGAGATGGTCATGATGGGACTGAAAAGGATGCTCTGGCCTCAGCGGAGGGAAGTGAAGGAGAGAAAACTGAGAAAGAACCCCCCCCCGAGCCCACCCCAGAACCCAAGAAAGTAAATGTCTTGTACCCCTTTCTTTATTTCTTAAAATGTTATCTCCCTTCTCTCCTAAAGAATCTTGTTCAAATTAAAAAAAAAAACATGTGGTAACTCAATTGAGCCAACAGCTGACTTTCTACATCATTAACAAATTGTATAGTTCTGTTGTAATGTACAACATCCTTGGTTCTTCGTTCATCAAACAGGCTCATTAGACTTTCCAGTCATCATTTTAGTCTTGTGAAGTTATTGAAAGTAGTCTCGTTTGTGTAGCCATGTCGTCAAATCGAGCACCAGGAAATTGTAAAACTCTGTGAACTGTGCAAACATTTTGATTGACCTTAAAAATAGAAACACATTTTTTATGTAAGGAAATAAGTTTTTACAACGTTCTGTTTTCAGTTGAGTAAGAAGAGGAAGAGGAAGCACAGCGGGGACAGTGAAGATGAAGCCAGCGCCTCCGAGAGTGAATCCGAGTCCGAATCTGATTCCAACTCCCACTGCTCTGAGAAACCACCAGAGACCGCCGTAGAGCCAGAGGGGGGAGAGGAGAAAGAGGAAGAGGAGGAAGGGGAAGGTTGGTATTTACTCGTATGCCACCTAGTTCTGTTGCATCTGAAATGACCTTTCAACTGGATTCTGCTTCATAGCTGCTGATGTCAAAGATCGGCTGGATGAGCTGAAGGAAAGGGAGGAGAAGAAGAAGAAAGTGAAGGAAGAGCAGCCGCCACGGCCTCGGCCTCTTCACCGCACGTGCTCCCTGTTCATGAGGAGCATCGCGCCCACCATATGCAAAGCTGAGATTGTCGCTGTGAGTTTTACGGCAGATGCCATTCCGAATGATTCAAATGAAAAATTGCGATTTATGAGATTTAAAGACTAATGTTCTTGGGTAAAGGAAAAGGTACATATGCTTTTGATAATGACATTTTACAAATTATAGTTATTTAATAACATTTATGGTTAAGGAAAATGTTTAATTACTTTAAATATTATACTAAAAGAGAGAATATATTGTTATATTTCAAAACATTATATGTGCACGTGCAATTGTGGTATTAAAATGTAGTTGCATTTAATTTGAGGATTTGGCTTGGTTTTTGTTTTCTTTTCACTGCAGTTGTGTCGTCGTTATCCTGGATTTATGCGTGTGTGTCTGTCAGAGCCACAGTCTGAGCGCAGGTAACATAACACATGGTGTTACTGGACTGTGTTTTTGTTGTTTATAATTTACTGTTGTAATGTATAATAGTTTACATATAAACAAAATTTTCTCATTTTAAGTGTGTTTGTTTACATGTCTAATTACATGTCTTGTTTAGTATGTCTAATGGTGAGATTTGTAGATTAAATCTTTTTTTTTTTCTTTTTTGTAGCTTTTTTTTTTTTTTTTTTTTTTTTTTTTTTTTTTTTTTTTTTTTTTGAAAGAATTGCATACCGATTAAAGATATTTTTCCTCAAAAGTGTGGTTGTTCATGGGAAATGAATGTCCATTATTCTCTTGAGGTTTTTCCGCCGTTGTTGGGTGACCTTTGACCGCGCTGTGAACATTAAAGAGATCTGCTGGAACCTGCAGAACATCCGGGTGAGATCCTGAACCACAAAACACCAACTCCGGTCCTTGTTGTTTATTTAATGCGTGTGCTGTTTATCCAGCTGCGGGACTGCGAGTTGGCCCCGGGTGTCAACCGGGACCTGGCGAGGCGTGTGAGGAACGTGAACGGCATTACTCAGCACAAACAAGTTCTCCGAAATGACATCAAACTGGCGGCCAAACTTATCCACGCTCTGGATGACAGGGAGAAGTTGTGGAGCCCCAAAACCCGAGAGGAGATGCCCAGTCTGGAGGTATCACTGTTGACCAGTATCGTGTGTGTTTCTTTGGAGTTTTTTTTTCCTTGTTTGAGTTTACAAACTGAATTGGTTTCTAATTCAAAAATGATTTTTGAAAAAGAAACAAAAAAACGATTCAATTCATGTTTATTGGTCTGAAAAACACGTATCATGTTTTATTATTACTCCAAAGTTAAGTTATTTCTTCAGACCATTTGCATAAAGCATATTTTAATTGACTGTGATCGATTGTGATATTAGACAACGGTTTTATTCAGAAAATGTTTTAACAGATGTTCTTAAGAACGTTTTACCACAAAAGATTTTACAATTTTTATCAGAAATCAACATGAAAGATTGTGTCTAATTTGTTGAAGTCATTTTGAAAAGTTGTGTATTTTATTGCCCTTCATCAACTGTGATAGAGATGTATTGATTTCTAGAGAGTAAAATTGTCAAATACCATGTTGCCATTAATATAGCCATTGAAGCTAAAGATGGCGTAAAAAATCTAACAAATAAATAAATTGGCAGTGGTTTTTTTCGTCTGTGCAAACCCCGCAGAGCAAATTCAAAATGATCAAGAGAAAAGATACACTTAAATAAAATAAATCAACAGCTACAAAAAAGCAACAAAGCTACGTGCTACAACACACTGACGTAGTGACGCACCCGCGCATCCTCTTTTAGTCACACAGTTCTGGCCATTACAATAACATTACACATAATATTCTGAACATGTTACAGTATTTTATTTGTGTTTGTTTGTTTACTTGTAGTTTGTTGTTTACTTGTGGTGTTTGTTTATTTTAAAACGGACCTACTCTGAGATTTCATGTGTTTTGTAGGAGTTCAAAACGTGTTCATTCAATAAATTAAATGTAATTTTGAATGCATGAAACATAAAAGATGAATCTCTCTTCCCTTTTCTACCTCATTCTTTTCAGATCATCTTCTACTCTGACTCCAGCCAACCTTATGTTCTCTCTTACAACATCCTTATATCTATAATATTCTGAAACATGAATACTGTATGGATTTTTTTTTTTTTGGCAACACTCTTTTTAAAAAGTGTAAATATACTGTATAAAGGCCAACATAATTTCCGATGTTTGCGGCTCCGACTTTTCCGTGTTCAAGGTTGCCGACCCCTGGTCTAGAATAACATCTCTTAAAATTGTAGCCCTGGATTAAACAAAGCACATTTGATCACCAATGTCGCAAGATATTTAGTTTTTATTAACCGTTAATTTAGTTAATTTCTTTTACCCTTTCTCTAGTTGCCAGCTCAGAACCCCATCCTGAAGAACATCACAGACTACCTTATAGAGGAAGTGAGTGCGGAAGAGGAGGAGCTTCTGGGAAGTGCTGGTGGTGCTGACTCTGAAGAAGGGTCCAAAGAGGGAAACCCTACAGAGATCACGGTGGAGAGAGATGACAAACTAGTCAAGGTTCACACCGATTTCAGCTCTAACGACTAAATGCTCCTGTAATGGCAGACTTCATGCCAACCTTTTAGAATGTTCACTCTGTTGGTGAATCATGTCATGAAATCTCCACTAAATGTTAAAAGTACCTTTTTATAATTGTGTGTTTCAGGTTTTGGATCGTCTGCTGTTTTACCTGCGCATTGTGCACTCCATCGATTACTACAACAGCTGTGAATATCCCAGTGAGGACGAGATGCCCAACCGCTGTGGCATCATCCACGTGCGCGGGCCCATCCCCCCCAACCGCATCAGTCACAGAGAGGGTCAGTCACACTATCTCCATTTATAATAATAATAATAATATTAATAATGATGAGTATTTGTAGGGCGCTTTGTAGGGCAGATGACACACAAAGTTATATCTCGGCACGGCCTAATGAAATCTCAAAATTTGCAAATACACTAGATTGCTTCAGCGACATTAGTGATTGGATGACAAGTCATTTTCTCATGCTGAACTCGGACAAAACCGAATTATTACTTGTTGACTCAAACTTAAAGTCTGATGCACCCGAATACAGTATGAATCTTAACGGGCTTGAAATCTCATCCTCACCTAAAGTGAAAAGCTTAGGTGTCATTTTAGATGGCAAACTCTCTTTTGAAAGTCACGTGCAAAACATCTGTAAAACTGCCTCTTTTCACTTCATCTCAAAGCTGCCGACAGGATGCGGAAAGACTGATACATGCGTTTATGACATCACGGTTAGATTACTGTAATGGTCTTCTGGGAGGTTCTCCTGCTAAACTAATAGATAAACTTCAGTTACTTTACTCTACTTTATTGCTTTTACATATTACATACTGCGCAATTAATCGTTAAAAGGTTGCGATCTGGATTCTACTCTCTCGCGATCTTAATCCAGCATTTGTACGATTCTGCCGAATACACTCTGATCTACGACGAGCGGTCCTAAAGTAAGTCTGTTAAAGTAAGTCTGCTGTCTACTCCGTCATTTTAGCACCTGAAGAGGGATTTTATTCTTTATTACGTTGTTGTTTACTGCGGTTTCAAACCAGAAGATGACACTACCTATCCCCTTGAGGACAAAATTCTTAGCCCCCCCTACAAGAAAAATCATCGTTTCAGAAGTATTTCACAAGTGCTTTTAAACCGAGCTAATCATTTTGTCCTCAACTGTACAGAATACTGTACCTTGGAATGTTTAATGTTTTATTACGTTTAATGGAGATTTATTTCTTTACAACTTTACTTTTACATTGTATTATATTTTTCATTATATTTATTTAAATCCAAAGCAGAAGAGAAATGTGTTATGTTGCTGTTTTACAACCTGATTTTCAGGGTGAAATTTTTAAAATAATAAAATATCCAGAATGAATTGTGAAGAGAATCGTGATTCTCATTTTGTTCAGAATCGTGCTGTGGGCGCACAAACATAAAGCAAACTGTTTTTTTTAGTGAGTGAATGGCAAAAGACGTTTG
The DNA here is from genome assembly GCA_017309775.1 of Paedocypris sp. Pulau Singkep. Classification (NCBI taxonomy): domain Eukaryota; kingdom Metazoa; phylum Chordata; class Actinopteri; order Cypriniformes; genus Paedocypris; species Paedocypris sp. Pulau Singkep. The sequence continues at coordinate 3,428,638 of MU204310.1, forward strand.
AGGAGAAGCTTGGACCCTTGTTCAGTGTGAAGGAAACACTCTCTGAAGACGAAGCAGCCAAGATGGGCCGCAAAGACCCTGAACAGGAGGTGGAGAAGTTTGTGTTGGCCAACACACAGGAACTAGGGAAAGACAAGTGGCTTTGTCCTCTGAGCGGCAAAAAATTCAAGGTGAGGGCGACGCTGCCTCTAGTTTGGTTTCACAGACACCGTTCTACCGTTTCTTCTGCCCATCGCCCACTAGGGCCCAGAGTTTGTACGAAAGCACATCCTGAACAAGCACGGAGACAAGATCGAGGAAGTAAAGAAAGAGGTGATCTTCTTCAACAACTTCCTGATGGATGCCAAACGACCGTCCATTCCAGAGATGAAGCCCCCCCCTCCTCCAGGTCCAGGACAAGGTAAAACACCAGTGACAGAAATAAAGCACAGTTTTTACAAGAGGATCTAACGATTCATGGTGGTTTTCTCTTGATCCTCAGGTGTGCTGTCACCCGGAGCACTTCCTTTTCCGCCCCAGGCTCCTCAAGGCCTCATGGGCTTCGGGCAGCCCAGACCTCCGGTCATGGGTTATGGGGGTGCGTGTTGTTCAGTACCATGAGTTGTATTTTTGCATCATGTTAGTAGTACTGTTTGGCTTCCTGCTTCATGTTGCTGCTGTGCACTTTTTTTTTTTTGAACAGGTGGTCCTCCTTACCCACCAAACCAATATGGCGGAGGCGGAAGAGGCAACTACGACAACTTCCGTGGACAAGGTGGTTATCCCGGGAAACCACGGAACAGGTCAGAGACTTTCACTGTCTAGTCTGATGTACACTTTCAAGAGAGTGCTTTAAAATAAACGCTTCGTAACAGAATCCGTCTCCTCAGATTTTATTTGGCCTAATTTACTTTTACATCTTGACATCTGCTTGTTCTTTCAGAATGATGCGTGGAGATCCGCGCAACATCATCGAGTATCGCGATCTGGACGCTCCTGACGACATGGACTTCTTTTAGAGCTTCTTTTTAGTCTCTCTACCTTTTAAAACATTTTTTAATGGGTGTTTCCTTCACGTTTTTTTTTCTGATTTATATCTGGCTCTTCGGCACAGCTTTTCCTCCAATAAATCGCTTTAGTTTGGATTTTCTGTGTGATTATTTTTGTTACACTTTGGGATTTTAGATTTGTGCTCCAGCCTCTGAAATGTAAATAACTGTATCGAACCATTTCTTTTCCAAGTCATCAAGAGAAGGGCAATCTAACTACAATTGTGAAGACGTAATTTGCAGTTAGGCGACGTTTAGATTGTGAACTATGGTCCCAATCCCACGTTCGTGGATGAAATGGTAATAGCCTTCCAAATATGTAGTCATGTTAATGCCATAAATATTTTATATAAATTATCTTTATATTAAAAAAAGACCATGATTGGAAATATTCAAATAATCAGGACCAGTTGCACTCCTAAACCCAGAGATCCTTGTTTGCGCTTTGGTGATTTTCTTTAAAGAAGCCCACGCTGAAGGACCAGAAATTAGGACACTTACGCTGCGATGTATTAATAGTATTTACCGGTAGATGTTGCAAGTTTATCATACTTGTCACCGATATGTTAGAAAAGTTAGTAAATATACGCATGAAAGAAAAAACAGGTTCGTAGCAACCAGCGCATTTCCCCGTTTTGGAGCGCTTGAAACGTGATGTCACTCACACTACAAGCGCAGTCCAGTGATCTGTGCCCGAGCACACCCATCAAACGAAGCATCACACTGTATGTTTTGGTACCCGGGTGCGGATCTGAGTACCCAGTGTGAGTAAGCCTTTAGTTTATAAATTTCAATTTATGAAAACAAACTAGTACCACCACAAACGTTCATAACTTTTATTGATGTTAAATGGGCAAGTTAATCGAACAAGCCAAAGCCCATGTCCTCATCAGACTCCTCAGACTCTTCTTTGGGAGCTTCCTCTTTAGCGGCAGGAGCGGCGGTCTTCACCTCTGCAGCAGACGCAGCTGGAGCCGCCGCAGCAAAGGCAGTGGGATCAGCCAGGTAAGCCTTGACCTGTGGACAGAACCAGTCAGTGTTCACCTCAAACTCATCTAGGCTGCCGCAAAAATAAAAACAGCAGTCCATGTGCAGGAATGATCAACAGAACAGCACTAGTCATCATAATCTTCTGATTTACCTTCTCAGCCAAGGGGAAGGAGTAGTCAGTCTCCACAGAGACGGCCAGCACCCTCTTGTATCCGTTGATGATGGAGTGAGGGATGGAGGCAAGGGTTGGGTAGCCAATCTGCAGGCACACGCTGGCAATGTTCCTCACACCCTACAGGGAAGACGCAGCGTGTGAGGATTTAGCAGGAATTGGCCGTGTAAAGAGGAATCTCTAAAACCAGTGACGCTACACGCCATAAAGAGGGAGACGCCAACCTCCAGAAATCTCTTGTGCAGGGCGTCCTCAGTGATGTCGAGAACCTCTGGGCTGTAGACGCTGCCGTTGTCGTACACTTGCTGAATGATCAGCCCGTAGGAGAAGGGCGAGATGTTCAGCATGTTGAGTAGTGTGGCCTCACTGGCGCCAACCTTGTCCCCAGGCTTGATCAGTTGAACATCACTCTGAAGAAACCAACATTTGTCAGTTCAAGACCTTGAACGAGGACCTTCCACAGCGCACCAGGATTTCAATAGTTCCTCTGGAGATCTTGGTCGTGATTCCCAAAGCCTGGAAGAAAGAGGTCTTCTCAGGACCCAGACCAGTGTTCTGAGCTGGAACAGTCACGTCACAAGGGGCAATGGCACCAGCACGGGCAGCAGCGGGTACCTACAACCAGAGTGAGCACCAGTGTAAGAGAGGAGGAAATAAAGAAGTTCTGTCCCATATGCTGGCATAGAGCACTGAGAAACTCACTTTATTGGCCAGCAGCAGGTCCCGGACCTCCGTCAGATCCTCCTTGGTGAAGACGAAGCCAACATTGCCACGAATGTGAGGAAGCAGTCTGAGTTATAAAGCAGAACCGGATCAGTTACAGGTCTGTCTCACCCATGTTCCTTAGTCACATCAGGAACAAAATGTGTGAATCCCAGCGTCCCTGTGAGCTTCGGCAAATTAAGAACACAGGGATAGAAAGGATCAAGTTGATTTGTGCAGGGGGAACGACAAACCAGCACCACATCAGCTGTTCTGTAGTTAACCTGCATGCGAGATCACAATTCAGGAAATCCGCCATTTATCTTTGTTGACTGGTAGGTTACTGATGAAAAACTGGTACCCAAATTGCAAGGTCTTTGCCTTAAGCCAGTTTCAAGGTTTATACTTGTACAAACGCCACTCTTACACTCCCGACATACTACAATGCATGTTGGCAATAGCTATGAAACATTCAAGTGTAAATAAAACACCTCTCCAAAGCAGGGTTGTTCTCCAGGTGACCACGAATGGCCTTGCGCATCATTGTGTTCTTGCCCATGAGCACGACTGCCTTGCCCCGCAGAGAAAGACGGATGGTCTGCATCTGCTTGGAGCCGACATTGTCTGCGCCCACAATGAAGCACTTGGGGTAATCATCCAGCAGTTGCTGCAGAGAAACAGAAGAATTCAGACGCTGCCAATACGAACAAGGAGTGTCTGAGACCAGCGTCCCTGAAGGCCAAGGGGACTGGACGGACAGGGATAGTAGGAAACAGATTGATTTCAGCAGGGGGAACGACCAACCAGCACTGTCACAGCTGACTTGTAACTTAACCTGCTGTGATTGTGCAGAAAAACGACACGAGACTTACGATAATCTTTAAGAAGTAGTTGGACTTCCACGTGGCCCTGTCTTCCCTGGGCATCTTGACAGTGCTTCCAAGGATCGGTTTAACAGCCGGTTTAAAGACAAGGATGAAGAGCTGCAAAACAGTCACATCGAAATGCAATTTGATAAACAATCCAATGTTAAAACTAGTACGCAAGTGACGTGTTTTGTTTGATCGAGTAATGACAAAAAGCCGTACTAACCATGTACCTAAAGTACTTAAATTGTTTACACTAAAATAGATGTTGAACACGGATTCTGTTTAAAGTAAAACGCAACTCACATGGCGCGATGTGAAAAGCTACCGTGCTAAAGCTAAAGGTAGAATGCGCCTAACATGCAAATACATCATTATAGCGTGCGCAATCAGTGAAAACCAGCTAAACACAAGTCAATTGCCATTATGGTTCAATCTAAAGAGTACAGTATAAACTCAAGCATATTTTAAAAACCGCATATTGAGCTCGTTTCGCTTAAGGGCTTACCTTCCGATAGGGACGCGTGAAAGAAAGAGGACTTAAGATGGCGCTTGTCTTTATTTATATCTGACAAGCCACCAATCAGAACAGTGCTGCGGACCGGCGTCTGTGCGCTGATTGGCCAATACAAGTTTTTTTCTCTCTTATTGAGGTGACACTACAAGTGAGGTTTTACGTGTAACTATCGTTACAATATATTGTAAATCTGATTTACAAAAATGTACGCAAATATTTTGGCATTCAATTCAATAACCCGAAAATGTAATATATTTTACTGTTATGCGTTAGCTTGTTTTGAATTTGATCGCGTTTAAATTTGGCACATAATATGTAATGCTTATATAATGTTTAATAATGCTTCTTTAGGCACTTTAGCGGAAACTACTGTATACATTTTCAACATCATCATAAGCCTTTTAAAAAGAGATCGTCACTTTGTGTGAGAACATTTGGCACGCGGTGTTATGACGTCTTTTGCGCGCGACCGCAGTTTCAGTCAGCGCCATGGCCGCATGAGCGGGTGATGTAAACAACTCAGATCATGCCCAACGACCCCGACCTTCCACCGGCGAAAAGATTTAAGCCGGGCCCGCCGTTCTTTCGTTTGGAGAAGAAGCCGGGCATGCTGCTGCCGAGAGTGGGGCACGCTCCTGTCAACGTGGACGCGCAGAGGAGACAGTTGCCTATTTATCAGGCGAGAACTCAAGTGATCAACCAACTCAGACAGCTGCAGAATGTTGTGTTTATCGGTAAAGTTTGTATTCCATTTACCGCTCACTATTACGTTTGCTTTGTAGAGTTCAAAAGGACCGTGACGGTTTAGCAATGTTCATTAAATCCTTAGAACGTTGACCTTGTTTTGATCCTCTAGTAAACTGAGTAGCGTTCAATTGTAGTGTATTGTACCGTTTTACAAAATGTGTGTTTGCATGTCTCAAGTGTATTTCTTTATAGTTGTAGTCTAATACAGAACTACAATTGGATTTTAAAAACACTCCGATCTTTTAAATACACTTATTGAGTAATATACACAATTACATTTTTCCAAATCTAACATTTTGGTTTATTGATTTATATACACACACATCACCCCACTTTGTGTGTGTGTGTGTGTGTGTAACTTCACTTGAGAAGTAAAATGTAGAGCACATTTTAGATATGTCCCAGGTGGCCAAATTGGTGGTTCCCCTCTCTTTAGAAACTTTTTTTTGTCTGTTTGTTGTTTAGGTGAGACCGGCTCAGGTAAAACCACTCAGATACCACAGTACCTGTATGAGGCTGGCATCGGGCGGCAGGGCGTCATCGCTATCACTCAGCCGCGCCGCGTGGCAGCCGTTTCACTGGCGGCAAGAGTCGCGGAAGAGAGGAGAGTTCCGCTGGGAAAGCTGGTGAGTTTACAGACTGTAAAAACCTAGTTTAATTTAACATGGAGAATGCCAACAAATTATATGTTCAGTGCATTTCTTCTGAATGTTCAATGCATTTTGTAGGGCACTTTTTACAGTTACAACTGCCTCAAAGCGCATGTGTGAAAGTGCAAAAAAGATTGGACAGAAAGTGAGGGAGAAAAAAAATCCGGCTCACTGGTGTCGGTCTCCTCGGGCATTCTAACACTACAAAATCAGCGCGTTGGTTGTTCTGCGCCATTTTGACGATGGTTCTGAAAGAAGTCTCCCTCCTGAGTGGCAAAAGGGGCGTCTCCATCCCTCCACTTAAAACAGCGGCACCAGGTCTACAGAGGTGCAGGGGTCATCTTAGAAAAGATGAACCTAAATACCTAGGAGGTTCCATCTTCCCGAGTGGTCTGATTGACATCATTCCATCTGGTGGCACTGGCACTCCTACAGGCGGTCGTGCGGAGTGAAACATATAAAAACCAAAGCTTTAGGATAACATGGAGTGGCATAATTAAAGATTTTGAGTCTTAGGTGTGATTTTTGGTGCAGGTGGTCTTCAGGTCCAAGCAACTAGACTATGCAGCCTTACTATACGATTATATTAACTTATTTGATATATTTACGTATTACAGGTCAGTATATGCTTTGTTGAAGAGACGTGTCTTCAGTCTAGACTTCTGAGTCTCGAATTGTGCTAGGCAGAGCATTCCATAGTTTTGGTGCACCGAGCTCAGTCTGCTTTAGGCTATGCTCTTTTAGTGCAAAGGCTCATGGGAACCAGTGAGCAAAGCATGATGGGAGGTGTAGTTTCGACCTCTAGAAAAGATTATTGTTTTATTATTTTGAAGTAAAACAACGTTGAAGTGATATGAGTCACAAGTTAGGTTTCTTAAATAAAGAAAAAATAGTTTTTAAAGTAGAAAATTAACGTAATTTAGTTGGAAACAAAAAATATATATATTTTGTGCCTGAAAAATCAGCAGGGTTCTTATATTTGCGGGGTGCTTGTATTCTTCCAGTGCTTATTCACTTGAGGTGAATAAAAGTAATCACGCACACTTAAAGATGCAAAAACAGCTGTGATCAAAAGTCTCTCCTGTGCTATTCAGGTGGGCTACACTGTGCGGTTTGAAGACATCTCCTCATCTGACACCAAACTGAAGTTCCTGACAGACGGGATGTTGCTGCGAGAGGCCATCGGGGATCCACTGCTGCTGCGCTACACAGTGGTGATCCTGGACGAGGCTCATGAGAGAACCATCCACACTGACGTTCTGTTCGGAGTGGTGAAGGCTGCACAGCGCAAGCGACTGGAGCAGAGTAAAGTTCCCTTGAAGGTTGGTGGGATGAACGCTGCTCTTTTGTGAGGTCACGAGATCCTGACGCTGTGGACCTGCAGGTTCTTGTCATGTCAGCTACGATGGACGTGGATCTCTTCTCTCAGTACTTCAACAATGCTCCTGTTCTGTACCTGGAGGGCCGGCAGCATCCCATTCAGGTCTACTACACCAAACAGCCGCAGTCCGACCATCTTCAGGCTGCTCTTGTCTCCATATTTCAGATACACCAGGTGTGTCTCGGTCTCAGGAACATCTTCTTGAGCTCTCTGTGCTGCTCTCTGGTCCTCTTCCACTCTCCACTTCACTGCTCTCTCCTTCCCTCTCTTTCTTTAACCCATACTTCTTTTTTTCCCCCTCATGCTGTCTTTTTTTAGTCGCACTGTATTTGACTTTTTTATTTTTTTCAACCCTCACCCAGTCTCTACCTCTCTGTATCTGTTATGCCCTCTGTTTTCCTCTCACTTTTTCTGTTAATCCCTCTCTCTGCTTCACCTTTCCAACATATCCCATTTCCCCATTTCCTAAAATCCATTGGCCCCCTTTTCTTTTTCCCCTATTTTTGAACTTTCTCTCTCGCCTAACATCTTGTCTCTTTTCTCTTTGACCTTCATAGAACAGGAGGTCCTTCTTTTTATAGTTTTGATTGTGGTAAAGTGATGTTGTTTACTATACAGTTCATGTATAGTAAAGTACACGTGTGTTAGTTGAGTCTAACTCTGTCACAGGAAGCTCCGCCTTCACACGACATCCTGGTGTTTATGACGGGTCAGGAGGAGATTGAAGCACTAGCTCGTACCTGTCGTGATATTTCCAAACACCTGCCCGAGTCCTGCGCTTCCATGACGGTGGTCCCGCTCTACGCCTCACTGCCCCCTGTGCAGCAGCTCAGGGTCTTTCTGCCGGCGCCAAAGGTGTGAATGCCACCTAGTCACCTCAGCGATCGCCCCCTGCCACATTTTAAGATTTGTTCTCTCGCAGGGGTCTCGGAAAGTTGTGCTCTCCACAAACATTGCAGAAACGTCAGTCACCATATCTGGTATCAAATATGTAATCGACACTGGGATGGTGAAAGCCAAACGCTTCAGTCCAGGTGAGCCTGTGAAGTGTGTGACTTCAGAGCACAACCTCATTCTGATCTGTGATGTCATCCCATCTGGACAAATCAGACAGTGGGCTGGAGGTCCTCGCACTGCAGCGGGTGTCGAAGGCGCAGGCCTGGCAGCGTGCGGGTCGGGCCGGGAGGGAGGATGCGGGGTTCTGCTACAGACTTTACACAGAGGACGAGTTCGACAACTTGCTCAACACAACAGTGCCTGAGATACAGAGGTACAGCTGACTTTTATCTTAGTTTATCTCTCGTTCAGCGGCTGTCTGGTGGAACAATTGACCTATTCCTCTTAGAAAGTCTGCAACCTTCTCTACGTTTAAAAAAGCACTAAAAACTGAGCTCTTCCACCAGCACCTGAACACCGATGAACAAACCAAAAAAAAACAAAAACAAAAAAAGTCTTTGTCTTGTGTTCACTGTTGTTGTTGATTGTCCTGCTGTTCTGTCTAGTAAGTTTCCTTTCATAGCCTGTGTTGACATCTACTGTAGCCTATTGTAGACAAATTGCTTCACTTGCTCCTCTTTTTGTAAGTCGCTTTAGATAAAAGCGTCTGCCAAATGACTGTAAAGTAAAGTAAAGTAGTAGGGATTGACAAGAGTAAAAAGATTACAAGTAAACGTTGAGTTTGTGTCTGTGTAGGTGTAATTTGGCCAGTGTGATACTGCAGTTGCTGGCTTTGGGAATTCCTGATGTTCTCAACTTTGACTTTGTGTCTAAACCATCGACTGGTAAGAATAACTTGATAGTATAGTTATCCTGAAAGAATACACTGCAAATTACCTGTAATAAATACTTTTTTCATTAAGAAGGGGAAACATGTCTTTGCTTTAGATGTAGAGGAGTTATTTTACACGCACACCAGATTAACTCTAGGACATTTACTTGTTGGGGGATGAAGCCCAAAGTGCCAGAGTTGTAAAGTGATTTTAAACACGTTTTCTTTTGAAAGCCCTGTTTTTAAAACTGAGACATGGTATTTTAACGGAATTTCTAAGATTTTTGAGTTTAGAGTTTTAGATTTAAGATTTTAGAGTTTTTATCAAAATACATATTATAAAACTTATGTAAATGTTTATGTATAAATGTGTTTTCCTGGAAATGTTATTTAATCTTATTTTGACATGACCCCTGAAGCTGAAATGGCAATAAACAAAATAATTAATCAATTTACATGTACTGTGCCTTTGAACAGGAAATTAACTTTGACTTAATAAATACAGTATTCTTACTACATGCTGTTAATAATACTTGATGAACACTGTTAAAAAATTAGTTGATACTCTATAGCACTTTGAGACAGTTGAAATTGTGAAAAGCGCCTTACAAATGAACTTGAACTATAAAATATTCTTAATAAGTGGTGGTAGTTAAATTCCAACCCCCTTTTGTTTTGCATTTAAAAAAGGTTCAAACTTAAACTTTCTGTTCATTGATGTTTGTGAAACTCGCTCATAATGTTTGTTGTGTATGTAGAGGCGTTGCAGGCTGCCGTGGATCAACTCAGCATGCTGGGAGCTGTGGAGCGAAAAGACGAGCGGGTGCTTTTAACACCACTGGGCAAGAAAATGGCCAGCTTCCCTCTGGAGCCTCGCTTCTCTAAAGTGAGAGAGAACACTACTTTTAACTCTTTAACTCTTTCAACGGTTTTAAACTCCTCCTACCCGTGTCTCTGCAGACGCTGCTGATCTCGTCTCAGTTCGGCTGCGCTGAGGAGCTTCTGACCATCATCGCCCTGCTGTCTGTGGACTCTGTGCTCTACACCCCGCCTGCTCAGAGGGACCATGTGCTCGCCACTCGCAGGAAGTTCATCTCCAGTGAGGGGGATCACATGACCCTCCTCAATATCTACAGGGCTTTCAGGAAAGTGGGCGGGAACAAGGTAGAAGCTCTCCCTGCCAATTGGCCACATACTGACTTTCAATTTTGTAGTTTTGCATTTTTTTACTAATATGTTAATGGTAAATTTAGTGGTTCCTTGTTAGAATTTACGACTGAAATATATCCTTTTTTACGTTTGTCTTTTGCATTGGTACATTTCAACAATATTTTCTGTGAATAATTCTGTTGTTTCAAAACATTTTATAGTATTTACATTTTTTTAGGGATTTGGTTTAGATTGTTTATTATTTTGAAAGATTTACTGCTATTAAACTTTTTTTTTTCCCTATTTGTTGTTAAGGACTGGTGTCGTGAAAACTTTGTGAACAGCAGAAATATGGCACTTGTGTCCGAAGTCAGAGGTCAACTCAGAGACATTTGCATCAAGGTGCGTGCACGCGCACACACACACACAATATTAATTTTATATACAGTAATCCCTCGCTACTTCGTGGTTCGACTATCGCGGATCCACTGCATCGCGGATTTTTTTTCTTTATTACATATATTCGCTGATTCATTTTTTCCCGACTGTATCTCGGCGGAGGATGCTCGCAGTGCCTCGAGACAGACCGCCGCCGGACGCGTCTCACCGCGGAGAAGCCAATCGCTATGTCGGCCGTCTCCCCGCGACCACTGAAAATAGTGTTTTAAAAGTCTGAATAAGTGTTAAATAAACATGTAAATGTTGTTTCTCCACTTCGCGGGAATTCACCTATCGCGGTCCGGCTTGGATCTACGTGTCTACCGCGATAAACGAGGGATTACTGTATATCACATGCTAGCCACAGGGGTTGCAAGCCAGTGACTTTTGAGCCGGTCCCAAGCCCGTATAAATAGAAAGGGTTGCGTCAGGAATGGCATCTGGTGTAAAACTTGCCAAACAAAACTATGCGAGTCGTCCAAAGAAACTTGGAAATGATTGGTCGAAGGAGAGGAGGCAGAGAGAGAGAAGAGGATGGGCAGGAGCGTAGATCTGAGAATAGGGACACAGTGGCAGGGAAAGGCAGAGAGCTGGCAGACATGATGGAGAGAGAGAAGGTAGATGTACTGTGTGTGTGCAAGAGACGAGGTGGAAGGGCAGCAAGGCACGTAGTATTGGAGGAGGATGCAAACTGTACTACCATGGTGTTGTGTTGTGTGACAGAAGAGTGTCAGCGAGACTCAAAGGAAAGGTCTACAAGACAGTGGAGAGACCAGCTCTGATCTATGGCTTAGAGACAGTGGCAGTGAGAAAGAGACAAGAGGCAGAGATGAAGATGTTGAGCTTCTCCTTAGGAGTGACGAGTTTGGACAGAATAAGAAACGAGCACATCAGAGGAACAGCTCACGTTACTTGTGTTAGCAACAAAGTCAGAGAGGCCAGACTGAGATGGTTTGGACATGTGCAGAGGAGGGAGAGTGAATATATTGGTAGAAGGATGTTGGAGATGGAGCTGCCAGGAAAGAGAGCAAGAGGACGACCAAGGAGGAGATACATGGATGTGCAAGCGGAGGACATCAGGTTGTCTGGGTTCAGGGTAGAAGATACTCAGGATAGAATGAGGTGGAAAAGGATGATTCACTGTGGCGACCCCTGATAAGGGAAAAGCCGAAAGAGAAGTTGTAGTAGTTCATCTATACACACATTCACTCAGGTGTGAAGCTTTAACATTCAATTGGGTGAGGGAAAAAAAGCATTTACTCATAAATTTCACAAATTTTGTATCATTTTTACATTTTAATGTATTAAATGAAGATTTTTTTTAAATATGAGAAACTGTAAAAATGCTTGTACTGTATTTCTAAGCATTTTCCCATGCAAGCACACATAGATTGCTCTTTTTTTTTTTTTGTTGTGTCAATAGATGAATGTGAAATTGGAGTCGTGTCTGCCGGACCTGAGCAGTGTCCGGCGCTGTCTGGCTCACGGTTTGTTCTTATACGCGGCCGAGCTGCAGCCAGAGGGATCCTATGTGGCTCTGGACACCCAACAGCCGGTGTGGGTTCATCCCTCATCCGTACTGTTCCAAGCCAAACCGGCATGTGTGGTCTTCAACCAGTTGCTGCACACCTCTCGCTGCTACATGCGTGACCTGTGCCTGGTGGATCCTGACTGGCTGAGAGAAGCTGCGCCAGAGTATTTCCGCAGGAAGTTGCGGGGACTCAAGAGTTAACCCTGTGTGAAACAGTGATGATCTTTCTTTTCTTTTTTTTTTCCTCTTTCTGTTTTTCAATATCAAATGGGAAACATTGAGAGTTTCAGAAGAACTTTTAGGCATTGTTTTTCATTGTGGATTTCATAAAGGTATGCAATGTCAAACTTGACAAGTTTCTGGTTGAAGAAAATAATGTAATACTCTGGTTAAAATTACACTTGATTTATGTCACCCTAAATTAAATTGCATGTTTTCATTCATTTATAAACACATGGTTAAAAGCAGTATACTTGCGTAATTGTATCCAAAGTACAATATAACTGTGTAACAAAACCGTTCCACACAAACATGTTCCAAAATTCATCCAAGATCAGAATTCCTAGCTGAAACAAGCTGTAAATCTGGATGTAAATTCATCTGCATGTTTACAAGGTTGTCTCTTTTCAACTCGAGTTTTACCGATGCTAACCAGAAGCGTTTTTTTTTTTTTTTTTTACTTTTGATCAACATTTTGCCAGACCTTTCTTCAGATTCTGTCAATCTGGTTTGACATGCATGTTTGCATGTTTTTCAGGCACTCTATACCAGCCTGAAATCGTTTTTTAGATTTTATACACTTTGAAATATTAGAATGAAAACGCTGCGTTTTGGCTGAACACGAATCAGATGAGAGAATGGGGAGCAATTTTTTTTCACGGAGGTCTTTGTATCTACACTTTTAGTAACAATATCAAGTTTTGTGAAATTCACAAGGAATTTTTGCATGTCAGACATGTAAATATGAGGAATTCACACGTTGATACGAATGTTTCTGATCACATCCTAGAATAAAAATCTTAAACACATTAAAGTGCTATTGATATTTCTGTTCTTCAGTGTCAACATAACATGGAACTGGGTCAGAGAAAACCGCCAACCAGGTTACATGTGTCGTGGGGTGGAATTATAGGATGCGAAACCTGATATCCTCAAACTACAACATCTATTTATGGACGAGCGAAAGGCAGAAAACATCAGGCGCTGTTTACCGTCATCAAATCCTTAATTTATCCTTTTCAGTAATAAGTGTACTAGTTTTCCATAATACCAATATGTTACTACCTGACCTAGAACCTTACATGATGCATGAAGATGAATGTTGAGGCACGTGTAAGCGGAATGAGCAACCTTAAACCTTTTAAAAGTCTTTCACCTCATCGAATGCGGAATCAAAAAGTGAAAAAAGCATCTTTTGACACTCAAATGAATGACTTTATTTAAACACACAGTGTGCTGTTTTACGGTATTTATATTCAACAACAATTAAAGGGTGAACTCGTTTTTTTTTCCCAACAAACATGTTTTGTGATAGTGTTTACATTTTCATGAAGGCAAACACACAACACAAACGGGTTCACGCGCCCACTGCCGCAGAACAGCGGGCGCGCGCCTCCTGGAGTGACGCAAACGGTCCTCGGCGTGTTCGACGTCGTCTGGCATTCGAAGGGTCACTATAAAACTGCAAAGCAAACATAGCACGATCCGGTTTCACTCGTCCATCATCCGTGTGTGCAGTCAGATCCTGTGGATAGATAAAGTAAATGTACCGGTATTAAAAATTGAGCATCCGAGCACGACGACGTAAGAGACTTGCCCTGACATGTCGAAGGAAAAGTTATTGAGCAAAGCAGAGAAAAAAATTGATTGACACACTGAACTAAATTTCTCACCATTAAGGCATTGATCAGGACGATGAGCTCTTGGTTCTCCTGCGCTTCATTTCACTGTTTTGCAATTTTCCTGCTATTTTCCTCTCGTGGCCAGCGGGGCAATGGCGATTTGTGTTGAGTTCGATCTCCTTCTTACTTCTCCCCTTTCCTCCAGCATGACCGGGATATTCTTCCAGGTTGTAATAATCATACTGATCATAATGTGCTTCTTCGAAACAAGCCAATCTTTCGATATCGGAAGTCATTTTCACTGTGGGCACTGGGGCGCTTCTCGTCTGTGTGAGTAAACAACGCCGAAGTCACGCTTTTCTAAAGTGCGAACGTCACGTGGTTGCTGTAGGTCGTCTGTGATTTGAAGAGCGGAATAAAAGCATCACGTGGTTATGTCGGATACCACGTGATGTAGTATTTCATTCTTTTTTTTGTCTGTTTTTTAGCTGACAAAGGGATGGTTTAGCGTCAAATCACGTTGAATTTTTTTCAATTTGAATATGTTTTTTCAATTAAATACATATGCATATAATATATATCAAATATGTAATTAAAGAAGGACTAAATGGTGGCGTAGAGATCGAGACCGGAAAAACATTTTATTACCATAACATAATTGAGTTTTGATTTTGCGTTTTTACAATCATTTAGAAAAAATGCATTTTTTAAAGGGCGACACGGGCAGAAATAAAAATGTATTATTGAATCAGGTGCAGATCGAACAGAGTAGAGTTCAATAATAACTGTACAAAATATTTGTGAAAACCTTTGAAAAGTATTTTTACATATGCATGTATCATTTATTTATTAGTTAGTTTAATATAAGTAGTTAATACCAATAATCAAACATTTAACCGACCATTCAGTGTGGACAGCTGATGTACAATACTTTTGGACAGACTGAAACATCCTACGTGTCTGAAGGAGTGACACTGAAGGTCTTTTCTGCCTGCTGCTGTAAGACTTTACAACCAGAGCTGCTCCCAGTGAACTGTGCAAAAACTTTACATTATCCTGTGCAATATCCGTATCGAGAGTTTTTCACGTGTGTATAATTTTGTCATGTTTTTTTTTAATATTCTATACCTTTCTATAATCTTATTTAACTGTATTTTCTAAGCTCTATAGTCTTTTTTGATGCTGCTCGAGTTGTCTTAGTGCTGCTGTAACAAGGAACTTTCCCCACTGTGGGACAAATAAAGGACTTTGTTATCTTATCTTGTCGTCGTTGACTGGACCTCAAATGACGGACACGTCCAAGGGCACATGGCTTTCAACAATGGTCACGTCAGGCTGAGATGATTTTGAGGAAAAATAATGTAAAAAAAAAAAAAGACTTGCATGAAAACAAAAAATAAACAAGTAAAATCTTCAGGGAGTTAGCTTGTTCATCTGGCAAAAAGACTTTGTGCCCAGTAACTACAACCGAGAGTACTTCTGCCATTATACCAATTGATTCAGTTTCACAAAGCCTCAAAAGCACCCGGGAAGCCTGTAGAATGCAGCTAGTGGGTCTTGGAAAAAAAATCCCATTACATTTTAGTTTTCTTTTCTTAATCAGGCACTACAGTAAAACTATTTAAACATGCACAATATTAATTAACAGAAAGTCCCAATCAAATGTGGCATTATTCCAGAGCGGGACACACACACACACACACACACACACACACACACACACACACACACACACACACACACACACATTTTCCATAAATTGTCATGTACAGATCTTGCTTTCCATGCAGTATTTAAAATTGCAAGTATTCATTTAACGTGACGAATTTGATCCAATTGTTGCCCCTTTGTTAACTTTTCCAATGACAATGGAGAACAAATTCATGCGTCACCACGTGATACAAAAGTTGTCACGTGACTCGGACAACTAAACTGTGGTTGAGGCTCGAGAGACAGCGCGCGCTCGTGCTAAGGCCGGGAAGAAATGGCGGCGCCCGTCTTGCGAGTGTCAACCCCTCGCTGGGAACGGATAGTCCGGCTGCTTGTGTGTCTCTTAGGAATTACGTTATCTCTCTACGCATTCCATGTGGAAAGGGAAAAGGCTCGGGACGCTAATTATCACGCCATGTGCGACCTCAGTGGCTCTATCAGTTGTTCGAAAGTATTCACGTCCAGGTGAGCGAAGGCTGTGTGCTAATACCCGATGAGTGGACTACATAGTACGCATAACTTGTTTTCAATGGCGACACAGAGTGTGCCACGCGTAGGCTTATTGTAATGCCCGTCTATTTAATTGTATAATGTGTTATCTGACTATTGTGTAAACCGCAGACAGATGAATAAAGTAGCACTGTGAGTAGAAAAATCATCATGATTTGGGACGCAGCCCGACTGTTTCTCTGGGCCGCTGACTGTCAGAAATTTGACTAAAATTTTAAATGATTGACCAACACTGGAATTTTTAACAAAACTTTGGGTTTTGTTCGTTTGCAGCAAAATTTGTCTGAGCATACTAATTGTAATTTTCTAGTTTTTGAATGTGGCTTTTGTTTTAAGGGCAGTGGCAGATGCTAATGCTAACAGCTAAGTGAACGAGCTTCACAGAAGTGAGACTTGTTAATGTTAATGTCAAAGTGTTTTTATACATTTTCTTTGGTCTTATTTAGACTTTGATCCGCTATTTGTCCACTGTTTTTTGGTCCATTTAACAAACGTAACGAGATAACAAACATCGTCTTTTTTAATGTCCTGTGAAATGTGTTTACAATAGTTGTTGTATTTAAGTTGAGAAATTTGCATACTGAGTTATGCAGAAATATTATATATAGATATATATATTTATAATAGTGTTGTGTCTTAGATTTGAATCGCTTGTACATTGATCTAAAATTAGCTTACGCTTTTGATATTTTTTCATTTACTATCTTATGTTAAAATACAGTGTCAATTATAATTAAAATAGAATTTCAATTACAATAGTGTCATTATTAATGTGTGGTATTGTTTTAATTCCAAATATAATTAAATCTGTTAAATAATTATTGTAACCTTTACAGCTGTATATTTAATGTTTAGTAAATCTTTACAAAACAGTGTTTTGTACTGATATTTGGAAAGTTTTAATTGGCTGTTAATAATTGGCTAATAAATATTTTCAGTAACACTCCTTAAAATGTGTTTTTGACAGTGTTTTTTAGGCAAAAAAACATATCTTGAAGTGTCATTTATTTAATTTTTCAGCTTTAATGCAGCACTGTTGTGTGAACGCGCTCGGGGCGGAAAAGGAGATAACGGTCATGTGAAAAGATTATCATCTTGTTTACACAAATGGACACTAAACCTCATCTACTTAACCTCACGACAGAATTGAATAATATGACGCTAATCAATATTTTACTTTACAGTCATTTCAATTACCCTTATATCCAAACCGACTTGCATGTTTTACAAATGCCTGCTTTCCCTAGAAATCGAACCCATAATCTGGTGTTTCCAATTTATTAGGCTTCTGGGAATGATATGCCGTGTCTGACAGAAATGTCAATTTACTTTTGAGACCATCAACTCGATCTCTTCTGTTTGTTTGTCTCTCTTCTGTCTTACTGACTGTTTCAGCCTCAGTGTCTTTCTACATAACTGTCTGTCCTTGTCTGCCTCTCATTACTCTGGTAATCTGTTGCTCCATCGTTCCTCTTGTTTTTCTACCCGTCAATCCATCTTGCAGCCCATCTTTGTCTTGCTCTTTCTGGCTGTTTTTCTCTCCTACTGTGTTTCTGCTTCCGTCTTTCTGTTTGTCTGTCTTTCTGTCTGTGTTTGTGTCTCTGCTACGGGAAGCAGACTTTTAGAAGTAGTAGCCCTGGCGTTTATTCGAAAATGAGAGAGACAGAGACGGATTACGTTTTCTTTCTTTCTTGCTCTACCTCTCGCACGTGACAAAGCGGGAATCCGAACATTGCGTGGAACTAAAGTTTACAAACGACTTTGATTAAAAAATAGGCAGAAACAAAAAAAAAAGTTTTCACTAAGATAGCACTATTGTTTTCTATCTCCTTCTATCAACACAAACATGTAGTTCTGTTTTACAAACATCAGTTTTGTTTTAAAAATGTGGAAATTCATTTTGCCGTATATCCCGGGGACTTGGAAAATTGAGCATAAGTGTGTGAGTTGGTGGGCAATTGAAATTTCTGCCAAGGTGCCAGCTTGAAGTGCAGTAAGCGGTAGAAAATGGATGGATAGATTACTTTAAATTTGAAATATTTGCGTCTGTGTCAGCAGTGGTTGTACCAAACTCTGTTGGATTAAAAAAATATTTGAATGTTTCATCTAATTATTGATTGACGGCACAATAGCAACATAAACTGTAATACTTTGCCTTGCGTCAAAACTGTAAAGAAACAAAAACGACAAATGAAGAATTTAAATTTTCTTTGTTTGATTACAATTGTCTGTAATGAAAAGTGTGAACACAGAACGAATTCTTAAAGCTGCATTGCCAAACAAAACGATAAAACACCAGCATTTCTGGTGCAAAATGAGTGTACTGGCACAACGTTCATATTTTTCGCACACCTAGAAATGATCTAACCTTTAATATTTTAATGCTACACTTTAATAAGTGACCCATCTAACTACTGACATCATTTCCATTTGGTTTCCACACTGTTTATTTAGCTAGTGCTGTTTTTATACTTTTGTAGCATTATCTTTTCCTGTAAACGCCGTTTGTAAAATGTGTGTGTGTTCCAGACAGATCTTTTCTAACATGTGTTCTGCTCTTTCTCTGTAGATGGGGTCGGGGATTCGGGCTGCTGGGAACCATCTTTGGGCACGACAGTGCAGTAAACCAGCCAAACTCTGTCTATGGGCTTTTCTTTTATGTCTTTCAGCTGTTACTAGGTGAGAACAAACCATTCGCTTCACGTTAAACAACATTCTTGGTTGTTTAATGTAACATGTATGTATTCGATCTGAAACCTGGAAATGTGCAGAAACACTTTCCCAATATCATGCTGTTTTTATTTTTCTCTCTCTTTTTCTGTGTTTCTCTGTTTATCTAACATGGCATTTTTTTTTTATTGATCATTACATTTGTGCAACATATTAATGTAAACTGATCTTGTAAATTGCTAATTTTGCTAATAATATTGTAATATTAAGGCTTTTTTTAAAAAATATTAATGTATGTGTTAATATTTTTTGCACGTTAAAAATTTCAATTTATTATTCTTAATTTATTATAAATAATTAATTAATATTAATAATAATAAGTATAGACATTTGTAATATTGAAGTGTAAAATATAAATTAATGTAAGCCCAGCACAAAATAAACAGTTTAAATACTGTAATATACTGTTTTCGACTAAAGAAAACAATGTGTAAACTAGTCATAATTAAAAAAAAAAGATTTTGAGGAAAAGAGAACACGGATATGTATTTGTATTTGTGAAGCATTTAGAGCTTCTAACGGGGAATCGTATAGATAAACTGTTCTCCAGCGTCTGGGTTTTTGAGCTCAGTTGTTTATTACGTTTTTGGCTTGATCAAGTACAATTTCCCAGTTGTACACAAACAGGGCTAAATGGATGTTTATTGTGTTACGGTCTTGTGATGGTGTGAGCGTAAGGGGATATCTCCTAACACTTGAGAGTGCTGGAAGTGAGTAGGTAGAACACACTGAGCAAGATTTGTGAACAAAGGGAATTTATTGACATTCAAGTGACAATGGTGAAACCAAATGACAGTGATAAAACAAGGCGAATCAAAATACTAATCAGGTGGCGTCAAAAAAACTAAAACGGTATTCCTAACTAACTATAACTAAACAACTAAATTATCTAAATAAACCCAAAGATAACACGTGATCTGAACTACACGAACTCACCAAACATACAGAAGTGACGCTCTCCTTAACCGAGTGTGTATAACAGAGAAAACGATCTACTGTATGGTGCAACCGCCAAGACGAAAACAAACGGCAAAACAAACATGGAAGCAAACAACAGCAAGCAGCACGAAACAAGCACAAAACACGACAACCGGCACACAAACCAACGACACGAAGATAAACCAAACACGAAGCACAAAGCAAACAAACCACCGCGATCTAAACGAACACACACATATATAGTGAAATGTTGATGGTTGCGATTGACAACCACCTCAACGATTGACAGCGCGGTTCCCCCAACCAGCTGCAGATCTTGGCAAAAGCAGCTTTCCCAGTCCCACACACAATGTGCAATAGTGTTGCAGGTAAGAATTGCATTAGCAACCAACTGCCTTGGCATATCAAGAGAATTATATAACCAACGTACAGTAGTTGTATTGTTACATTGTATAATAAAGCTGAACAAAGGCCAGAATCTCAACAACCAGTCAGATGTTCCGACGAGTAAAATTTTTAAAAAAATTGCTGATTAACTCTGTGTGTGTGTGCGTGTGTGTGTGTGTGTGTGTGTGCGCGCGCAGGTTTGACGGCCAGCGCGATGGCTGCTCTGATTCTCATGACCACCTCCATCGCCTCCGTCATGGGATCCATCTACCTGGGCTACATTCTCTACTTCGTCCTCAAGGACTTGTGCGTCGTCTGCGTCACCACGTACGCACTGAACTTCATCCTGCTTGTGCTGAACTACAAGCGGCTGGTGTACTTGAACGAGGCGTGGAAGCGGCAGCTCCAGGCCAAACAGAACTAGACACACACCAAACCCAACAATCCAAGACTTCTGAGATCCGTGACTGGCCACCAGGGGGAGACCTCACCTCCAAACAAGTCTATTCTGTCTGTGTACGAGCAACACAAGTGAAATTAAACGAGAAAACCACATTTTAGAAGGCCCAGGTCGCAGGTTTATTACAAGTGAAAACAGGATTGGATCGGAAGCGCTAAATCTGTTTATTGTTTGTTTCGCCAATAAGAAAGACGAGGAACCTGTGATTTCACGGATGGAAACCGTTACGGGAAAAACCTCCAGTCAGTACAACGACGAGTGTAAAGTGTCGCCGAGGAGGAACGTTTGAGAGCAAACAATGCGAGACTTTAAAATTGTGGGTCGTCTTGAATTCGTTTTTGTTTTTTTGCATGGCCGTAGTGCGATTGGTTGAATCCAGACTGAATGGAGATCTGGGTTTATGAAGGGCGAATGCGACGGACCGCGAGTTTAATCGCTGGATTGAATCCATCGCAGAAAGCCTCACAATCTGTGAAAGCGAATAAAGTGTCATTTTTATTATGTTTACATATATTTTTTTGAACGTTTCAGACCACTTGAGAAACACGCAAGAATGTGATTATTGTGTAGGTCAAGTTTTTTTTATATATGGTTTTGAAGATGTGTAAATAGTTGTGGCGATATTTCAAACTCTCCCAAGAAACTTAAAAAAAAAACGTTGGAAGAGTATTCCCAATATACGGAATATTTGTCCATCCCAGTGAAGCCGGGCGGAAATATACTGTTGGTGGTGGTTCTTTCTACGTTGGCAAATGTTTTGGCTACACGGCATTTGACCGTAATCTCTTACCGGCGCTAAGCCGGAGGACGCGTACAAGAAAAAAATACAGCTTTTTAGGATTTAAAAAATGTTTCTTTTGACATGATTTTTGCACAGTTTTATTATTTGCGTTCACGTTTAGTGGGAACAGTGTTGCCCTGGTGGACTGATTTGGTATTGCAGGACAAGGTCAAACGAGTGCAATCATGATTCTGTGACCCATAGTTTGGCCAGCTCTGCTCTGTACGCTCAGTGTTTTTTACGGTGAACGTAAAATTCCGATGTGTGATGACAGTTTTTGTTATTCATTTGCCGCTTAAGTACCAAAAGTAATGTTTCTTGTAACGAGTAGTAGTGCTGTCTCCAGTTTTTACTTGTGTGTTTTTTTTTTAAAGAAGATAAAAACACATCTTTGGTTGTCCTGCTCACCCTGACCTTCCTTTGACCTTCAATACCCAGAGTCTCTACCTCTCAGTATTGCTCCAGATGTCTCCTGCACCGCATTTATTTCCATTAGAAGCTCTTCTGCTCTCCAGCCCTTTCTTTTCTGACTAGACCCACCGATCCAAACCCATCCATTCACATCTTCTGACCTTCCAACCAAGTATTACACGAGAGATGGTCGTTTAGAGAAGATCTTGCTGGTCCTTCAAGGTTTGGATGAACCTCTGTTACGTGTGAGGAGTCGGGAGCATGTTTATTAAAGCCACAGATGTTTGATCTGATGCGTAAGCGATGGAAGCATTGGGTGATGAAGATTGATTGTACGGACAGATGGACGCCATTGGCTGACGGCGGTAGGAATGGATTGGTTGGTTGGTGGAGTGAAAATTGGAGGGAAGGATTTCTCGATGGAGGGATGGATGGACTGAGGTGAAGGATGATGAGTGTTTGTTCTGCTGTTGTCAGTTTATCGCAGATCTCTGGTCTGGTGATGTGACCTTTGAACTTTTCCTTTTTAACTGCACTTATTTT
The DNA here is from genome assembly GCA_017309775.1 of Paedocypris sp. Pulau Singkep. Classification (NCBI taxonomy): domain Eukaryota; kingdom Metazoa; phylum Chordata; class Actinopteri; order Cypriniformes; genus Paedocypris; species Paedocypris sp. Pulau Singkep. The sequence continues at coordinate 3,450,889 of MU204310.1, forward strand.
CGTGTCTGTGGTCTGAAGCAAAACACTGTTGATGTCATGAAGTTCATAATCACAGCCGCTCTATAAACTGACAAACGTCCTGACCGTGCAAGTGAAGTTTGTGTGACGAATCCTCAATCTGGTTTCGTTCGTTTTATCAGATTCAAGTTTCTCTTTTTTTTTTTTCAGTCCGTAAGTACATTATTAGATTGTTTAACGTCTTAAATCAAATTGCGCTCGTCTTGTCGTCTGAACATCCCGTTTCAGACGATTTCAGTATTTAAGTAGAAACTGTGTTTACATCTGATCGGATCAGCAAGTGTCAGCGTCCCAATGAAGTTGTAAAGACCAACAAGAGTTATTCCAGACTCGGTGCTCGAGTCCGAACGTCTTCTGAACAGTTTTTTTTTTTTTTTAATCATCCGGGGCTTTAAATATGATGTGTTTGGGTAAAAATAGATGCTGCCTTTTCAGTTTTCTATAAAAGTGCCTTGTGTGTGTTGGTTTAACACCCAATCAGAGTCGTACAGATGTTTTTTCCACGGTTAAAACACATTTACAGTAGATCCCGTTTTACCGCAGATTGATTTCATGACTTTAGTCTATTCTGCAAGTAGTGAGAATTCCATATTTCACTATTAAGATGAGATGGCCATTTTGTGTTTTTGTTGTCCCATGCTTTGGGGTGTAACTATGGCGATCAAGGGGGTCTACTGTACGTTTCTCCATTATTTCCCTCGGAAAGCACATCTGTCATGGGGTTTTTAGGTGTTTTTATGATAACGTTTTTTTTTTTTCATTATTACGCATCACTGGAAGATCCTTTAGTTGTACAGGCCGTCATCAAGTTCTAGTAGCTGCAGTAACATAGAAAAGTATGTAATCGTACATGTGAAATTCCACGTCGTTGTCAGTTTCCGGTTTTCTTTTCTGCGGTACCTTCATTATTTCACTTCCGAATTTGCCAAGTGTAGATTTGTTTATAAGGCTGTATTTTTCATACATAGACTGTGTTGAGCAGGAAGAACGAGACTGGTTGGGGAATCAGCCGGATGAGACGCTACGGTGAACGTGAAATACACCTGTCGATGTTGTGTGGATTTGATCTGACATTAAAACATTCCCACAGATGCGACCTTCCCGAGTGATTTGTGACTGTTCAAACAAAGGTTGTGAAATTTTAAATGTACACAAAATTTCGACGAAGGGTGTGTTCTCTCGGTATCACGATGGTCCTGATCATGGCTAGTGAACGGAGGAGTTCAGACTAAATAACTTTAAATGAATTTTGGTCATGTCACATGTCACCCCTAGGTGGCAACAAAACCATTTTTTCCAATGCTTATTCAAATTATGGTAGACATCAGTATAATGCAGAGGCCCGCAAGGAGGTTCGATCAGGCCCGCCGAATTGTTTGAAAGTGAAAAATAAAAATACATGCAAATTTTTTAGCTGCAATTCATTGATTGTCCGCTAAGGTCCGCGCACTGTTTCCATCGGAGTTGAACGCTGCATCACTGAGACGGACAGAAAACAGCATCTTGTTAAGAACGGAAAACAGGTGTTATCCGCTACAACCTCATTAATCAAAATGCTCCAAACGGACAAAGATAGATAGTGTAAATGCAAACAATATTTAAGGTTTAAATACTGTTTGCATTTAAATATTGCATGTTTCATTTATGAAGTTTACGAATTTGACTTTCTTCTTTGCACATTTAATATCACTCAAGTGCTTATACTACATTTTCCATTACCAATTTAAGTTGTGTGCCTCTGTACAAGCAGCGGGATAAGTTGCAATGCCTAAATGTGAACGATAAAGGTAAATTGCACATTTGTAAGGAATTATGAGGTAATTCTTGGAATGTTTTGTAAAAGCATAGTTCATTAAAATTCAATATGTTCCTAATGTTCTTGTGCTTCTTTACACCAAAACAAAGGAAATACATGATATTTAATGCAGAGTATGGTATAATTTTAGGCCTGACATCTCCTTAGGTCGTATGTGGCCCGCTATGCGAAATGAGTTTGACACCCCTGGTATAACGCAAACAAGACTGCTTCAGTGTGACCAGGTGACAATTAGATAAAATTACAAAAAATTATTTTATTGACACCTGCCTTGACAAAAAATTCTTGAAATGATGGACCTGTGGCTTTCCCGGTCCTAGCTTTCTCCAACAATGCAAACACACACACTTCAGGTGAATCGAGCAGGACAATAGATCATAGCTGGCTGGCCGAGTGTGTCCCGCCTCAGGCCCAGAGATGCCAACTTCCAGTGACCCGCAAACAAAATAAGCAGTGCAAATGGATGGACACAAATTTGCCAATAAACGTAGTCAATCAAGAAAATTTGAAAAATGCTAAAATCGAATCCTTTTTGATTCATTGTGTGAAATTAATAAACAATGTTGGTCTTTCTTTCGGCCCCATGGAAGCGTTCCGGATGAGGAGAAACGTCTGTGGTTTACGGCCCAGTAATGGATGATTGAAGCAGGAGAACCGGGCGGCTCGGCTCACTGGCACGGGTACCTGGCCCACGTGGGCAGAACGCCGCTCTCGTTCGCCATTCTCCAGTAACGCTCCCGAAGCAGAAACGCCCCAGCTTTGGGCTGCCGCTGCCGAGTGAAGATCCCCTTCTTATTCCCCACAACTCGAGTGATGGCTGGGAAAAAAAAGTGAGAGAAAAGAGATTGACAATTGGATAGGAGAAAGGACAAGAGAAGAGGCAGAAAATAAGGGTGAGACGAGAGAGAAATCAGTCGTAGTAAAAAGAAACAGACAGACAAAAGCGGAAAAAGGGGGTAAACTAATGTGTAAAAAGGAGGGAAAGAAGAGAGGACACAGACTGAAAAAAAACTATGAAGAAAAAGATAAACAAAAGGAGGATCCCAACGGGAAAAATCTAAATTGAGGCAGGAATTATGGAGAAGATAGTCTGCGCTACTCGTTCCTCTTTTGCAGTCAGATGAGTAAATGAAGGTAAGAGGGAGAAAAGCATTGAGATCTATAGATCAATAGAGAGACGGAGAAACAGAATAAAAAAAAAAAAAGAACCAAGGCAAGTTTAGAAAAAGGACAGAACTGAAAAAAGGATGAGCAAATATGCATAATATGTATACAATAATGTCCGTTTGTTTTTCTTTGAAAGCGATTCATGAATAAATATCCTTTATCTCACTGCAAACAAGATCGTGGCCTGATTTCCAAGTTCCGATTGCAGAGATATCTTTACGACATTAACTCTCACTCTGAGCTGTCATGAAGTCAGCAAAGTTCCAGATCAGCTCTCCGACCACAAACTGCTTCCTCTTCTGGTCAAACACAGCATGGTAGTTCTGCAGGACAGTCTTCTGATACTCCTCCGTGAACATCATGGGTGGATCCTGAACAACAGGCAGAGCAAAACAACCCGGAGCAGTGGGCATGCTCATCATTATATTATTTTGTGCTTTTGTCCTTCTAAAGTTTGGATGTGGCGAGTGAAGCGGCTCACGTTGTGCAGGCCGGGCACAGCGTCGGCTCCGTATTCACTCTGGATTATGGGCTTCTGGTACTTTCCGTACCACTGGTCAAACTCTGTGCTCAGCTGGATAGCGATGACTTCTGTGTGGCCGGGGTCGTGATACCACGAGAAGTAGCTGTTGACGCAAATAACATCCACGTACGGAGCCTGAGGAGCAGACCAGCACAAGATCACCACAAACTTATAGCCGGAGAAACTTTAAGAACATCATTATTCAGAAGTCATCAATTATGCAAGTTGCAAAAGACAGTCATGGGTTCCAAAGAATCAGAATCTCCACCATTTTTTTATATTTTCACGTTTGTGAATTCAACTTGCATAACATCATTACTGGCATAAGCATTAACAGCATATGCAACACATCATTTAATGTTTTATTCAAGATTTTATTCAAGTTCAGAATCTCTGGCGGTGTGGGAGGAAATGATGACCAGTCATTCATACTTGATCAACCAATCAGGGATCAAGCTCAGATCATGAGCAGGGACAATAATGCCAAAAGGCTTCATTCATATGTAATTATCGCAGCATTTCAACAGTAGGACAGATCGATTCGCAGTTCAGCCGACAGAAGGAAGCAGAAGAACAAACTCACTCCTTTATCTCGGTCGAAGTTGCTGTCGGTGATGAACGTCACTGGTCGCGTGGAGTCCAAAAGTTTGGTGTGAGTCACAAGCTTCCTACGGCAAAGACGTGTGAGATGGCTTAAGCTATATTGATCAGGTCTGGATTTTTCCCTAGTTTTTTCATTTCTGCACGCAAAAAATAATAGGTTTGCTGTAAAACACTAGGGTTTATTTATATTGTGGAACAATGTTATATTTAATCCAATGTCCGACGTTTATTAAACAGTGTTGCGGTTTAGAAGCCTAGTTAAATTAAAAGGAGCCATTGGAGTCTCCAGTTGGAGGTCTGTCTTTCTGTGTGGAGTTTGCATGGGTTTCTACTGGTGCTCCAGTCCAAAAATGTTCAAAAATTACTTTGAGAATGTGATTGGTGGAGATGCAGAAATGGAAAAAGCGGTTTAGAAAATGATGAATAGGTTTGAAACAAACTGCAACTACGGGTTCTGACATCTTTGATCTGGATTAAAACCACGAATCAGCTGCACTGTCATTGAGTTGTGGGATTGAAGCGAGTCTCACTTGAAATATTCTCCCGCGGGCTGCATTTCCGCCGCAGGTTCATTGGCCACAGACCACATGACCACAGAGGGATGATTCTTGTCGCGTCTGACCAGCTCCTCCATCACGATCAGGTGATGAGCCAGTGACACGTCACCAAAACTGCGTCTGAAGGAACACACACTGATGCTTCGGAACTGTACAATATCGTGATGTTGATTTTGTTATTGTTTGTTGCACACGGTTGTTAAATGTCTTGTTTTGCTGCGTGAGTTGCCAAACACAATTTAATAGTTTAAAATAATGACAATAAAGCTCTCTATAATCTATAATATGCGTGCATTTATTTTTTATTCCCATTAAATAATTATTTTTAATTTTTTATGCCCATTAAAGGTTTTGCTGAGCTTCCCATCCTCTGCCTTTTTATTTTTGGCGACCCGTGGCCGGACTGACGCGTTACATCGGGAAAAAATGAATCCGCGAATATACGTAATAAGGAAAAAAAATCCGCGATACAGTGAATCCGCGATAGTCGAGCCGCGAAGTAGCGAGGGATTACTGTAATCAGAAGAATTAAAATGCTAAAACATTTGCCTGTGGGTGTGTGAATAGGCGTTTTGTGCAGGAGATGCGGTCTCACATGTCTTTGATGCCGACTCCAGGACACTCGTTGATCACCACAATGCCGTGGCGGTCGGCCGTCTGCAGCACCTCTTCAGCGTACGGGTAGTGACTGGTGCGGAAAGAGTTGGCACCCATCCACTTCATCAGGTAAAAGTCCTTCAGTGTGAGCGGCCAGTCAAAGCCTTTCCCCCGGACCTGGGGCACACATCAGCCAAAGCTTTAACCATCTGAGTGTGTGTGTGTGTGTGTGTGTGTGTGTGTGTGTGTGTGTGTGTGTGTTTATGAGCATGTGTAAGGCGCTTTTTACCAGTTTCAAAGCGCACGTATGTAAGAGGATTGATGCTTTGTATTGATCAGTAGCTGGTGTTCACTTATTTATTTATTTGATTTTTTACGCCATCTTTAGCTTCAATGGCTATATTAATGGCAACATGGTATTTGACAATTTTACTCTTTAGAAGTCAATACATCTCTATCACAGTTGATGAATGGCAATACAATACACAACTTTTCAAAATGACTTCAACTTCATCTTTCATGTTGATTTCTGATAAAAAATTGTAAAATCTTTTGTGGTAAAACGTTCTTAAAAACACCTGTTAAAACATTTTCTGAATAAAAACCGTTGTCTAATTTCACACAATCGCTCACAGTCAATTAAAATATGCTTTACAGACAGTATATTCCCACATCGATCACAACATGGTTTTTCTTCATCCAATAATAAATATGAATGAGTGAGTCTGGAGTGACCTATTCTACATCTGACAAAAACAACTTGATCTTTTCGGTTATCAAAACCATAGTTGAGTCTTTTGTTTACAATTGGGTTCCCTTCAAAAAGCTTGTTATTTCTGCATTCATTCCATTCACACTGCCATTTATCTTTTATAGTAGTTGGTGTTAAAAATATGGCTATGATTACCACTATGGCAAAGAAAGGTAGGAGAAACAAACTGTATAAATAGAAGACAAAGAGGATAAAACAAAAAGAAGAGAAAGAGACAGTAGAAGAGTGACACTCGAAATAAAAGTCATGTCAAACAGAACACATACAGCTTCCCTGTATTGCTTTCATCGTTTTCACCATTCTCAAGCTGAAAGTGGCCAATTCTAAAAGCGTGACACTCACGTCTGCGTCCTCGTGCTTGTTGACCCCGTGGAAGTAGAAGGGCTTGTTGTTGATGAGGAACTGGCTGCTGGTGACATTTATGGTGCGGATTCCTACCGGAAGAGTGTAAATGTCTGTCTGTCCGTCTTCAGATGAAGCCTGAACCTGCACAGACACACCATGGTTCACTAGAACATGATAAGCAGCTATGGCACGAAAAAAACTACACAAAAAAAACAGCAACGCTCAAGACTTCCCTTTTGGTTTACCGTTTATTTGCATTTCACTTTGTAACTCAAATCTGGGTTTAAGATCAATCAGTGCTTTGAAGAAGTTACATGTTCGTGGAGAATGTGTCAATTTAAAAACAAAAACTGTGTGACATAATAATAATATAATAATGAGTGTTTGTAAGGCGCTTTTCAGAGTTTTAACTGTCTCAAAGCGCACAAAACATGCCCCCTACAGTCACATCAGGTGGAAGGTCTCTCACCTCCAGGCTGTAAAGGTATCCTGGGTTTTCGTGCATCAGATACGGCCACCACAGATTGACATTGGCTATTTTCAGGAGTCCGCTGACGCCGCTGCTGGTGGCCACACACCTCCCGTCCGCCGCGGAGAGCGTCACTTTCACCGCGGGATTGCGGCTGCCCAGCACGGACACATCGAAGCTCAGCAGCCCTTCAGGCCGCAATCACACAACTCCGGTCAAACCCAAGAGCCGTCACAAACTCACCAAGGTTCCTCGCTCGCACACCAATGTTGTCGCTGAACGCCGTCTTCACCGTGATGTCATCGATGTGCATAACAGGGGTGGTGTAGAGCACAACGGAGCGGTGGATTCCAGCGTAGTTGAAGAAATCAAAGTTAGTGTTCTGTATGAAGTAGCCGGCGGGGTATCTGCACACACACACACACACACATCACATCTCTCAGTTCTAGGTGACCGCTTACAAGAACTAGTTTGATACATTATTAATATCAAGACTAACATTTCGACGTTTGGTGTAATTCTATCCATCTATCCATCCATCTATCCATCACAAGTATTTCCAATAAAGTACGGTAAATTATTACTAAAAATATATAACTCTAGTTATTTTATAATGTTGACATGATAGATGATGTTTGTATAATATATATATATATATATTAGAGCTGCACGATTCTGGATAAAATGAGAATCACGATTTTTTTGCTTAAAATGAAGATCACGATTCTTTTTGGATATTATTTTCAATATTCAAACATGAAAATCAGGTTGTCAAACAGCAACATAATAACACATATTACTTGTTATACTTTAAATTTAAATAAATAGAATGAAGCATAATGTAATGTAAAAGTAATGTTGTAAAGAAAAAAAACAACAACACTAAACTTAAAAATAAACATTCCAAGGAACAGTATTATGTACAGTTGAGGACAAAATTATTAGCTTAAAGCACTTTTAAAATCATTTTCAAACAATGATTATTTTGTAGGGGGCTAATCATTTTGTCCTCAACTGTAGATGTCTGCTGTATATGGTTTGCTGAGTGTCGTCTTCTAGTTTGAAACCGCAGAAAACACACACACACGCACGCACACACGCACACCAGAATAAAATCATTTTTCCGGTACTACAATGCCTGAGTTGATAGCAGACTTACTTTACCGTTGTGTTTCCTCACTCATTCTCCCTGTTTTTTTGTTTTTAACTCGGCCGCTGCTCGAGGAGACTCACACACACCGTCTACAGCACCTGCAATTAGCGCGCGTCACCGCGCAGGTGTCCGTCACGTGCGTCTGGCATCATCAATCCCACGTCAGGCGCCCCAAAATACGACAGAAGTAAAGCAAGATCATCTTTCTGTTATAATACGGTAATTAAATGATTGCGAGTTTTGCTAGTTGCGCGAGTGGTCTGACAGAAATCGTTGTTCGGCGATCAGAGAGTTTGGCAGAATCGTATAAATGCTGAATTAAGATCGTGAAGGGGTAGAATCGAAATTGCGATCTTTTAACGATTAATTGTGCAGCTCTAATATATATACATATATATGTATATACACACACACACATTTATCATTATATAATACATAGTGTAATGATGTTTCAATCACATACAATAATACATTTTCATACAATTGTTTTGTTGTTAAATGTTAATAATATTCAGCATGAAAACATTTCCTGTTGCTATATAATAGTATGTGCTTTTGTGTGTGTGTGTGTGTGTGTGTGTGTGTGTGTGTGTGTGTGTGTGTACAATGGTTCACCTGCTGCGGTCTGTCATGAACTGGATGGTTCCGGGGGGAAGCGTCTCCAGAGTGAGCGTGTTGTTCACGGCCAGCGTGATTCGACAGGGACGTCCCGCACTCGCCCGCAGCACATCACTGATGTCCGCCTCGAACGGAAGATGACCACCAGCATGTTGGCTAACGTTCTTCCCATTCACCCACTACACATTCGGGATAGTTCCACACCATTTCAACCAGTTTCAACCACTAACGACAGGAAAACTCTCCTGCACTCACAAGCAAAGAAAAGTAGTGCGCACTTCCGACCCGGAGCACCACTCGCGTGTCCCGGTCCTGAAGCCAGCGGGCCGGCACCCACAGCTCCTTCTCGTACCACACCCAGCCGATGAAGTCCCGGAGTTTGCCATCTTGTGTGATGTCATTGTAGCTGGACGGCACAGGCATGTCGATCACCGGACCAGTCTGAGAGACACAAACACTTATATGTGACCACCATGTGTGAATTTAAAGAAACTAGACATTCTCATCCATGTTTAGCAAAGTGTGTTATAGTTTGTAAATGTAACACTTTCCCACAGGTTTCCCACTCTCTGCACGTTCATTCAGACCCGGATCATAGTGAGCACAGCCTTTTAATTCAACGACTATTCATCTGTATTTCTTTCTGTCTGTCTCTTTCTCTGTCTCACTCTCGGAGTCTGTGAATCAAAAGCGAGAAACCAGACGCGGAGCGGGTGAACCGCCCAAGTTCGGATCCAGTGCCGAGGACGTGCACTTATGCGGATTCCACTGTATAAATGAAACACACAACTGAAATTCAAGCCTTTTCAAGGACTTCAAGCGATCGTAAGAACCCTGTAATGCTGTTTCGCCACACAACATATCACGATTGCGAAAGATGAGCAAAGACTGCAAGAAAAGGCCATTTGTTGCCGTTTCTGAGATAGATAAACACTTCTCGAGCAGATGTTTTCACCAGAATCCTTTCATTTTAAGATCAGAAGTGTTTGGCTGTTTAGAAAAAGCAAATCAAAGTTTAAAAAAAATCACCATGTGGGTTTCATATGCAGCTAAACGTTTGGACAGTGGTTTATAACCCGCGTGTGACTTCACCTCGGTCAGCGGACTCTTGAACCACTGCTGTTCAAATCCGCGGTTCCGGTTCGGGGAGAGGTCCGCTCTGAAGCGCCACAGGCCGCTCAAGTCTTTAACTTCTCTGGAGGGAGAGTCGATAGGAAACAGCATCCCGCCCTGCAGTGACCGGCCGGCTGACACAGCGCTGACGGCGGCCAGAAGCAGGCACCGAGCAACCCAGCCCGCACCAGCGCCCATGGCGATCCGCTGCTCAGTCTGTCCCGTTTGCATTGCAACGCGGATGTTGCTTCCGCTCTGCGCCTGACGTCACGAAGCGTTGACACACCCACATTGTTTTTGTACTCCACGTGACTGTGAATAAGTCGAGAAGTTAATAGAAACGCTTTAATAATTAAGCCTCATAGCCGAACTATGTTATCATTCTAGTATTTTTGCTTATTTGCAATGCTTAATTTCTTTCTAAGAGCCTTATTAATAAAATAAAATATAAATAAAATATTAATGTTATATAATCAATGTGAAAATTATGTTTACGTATTTGCATTAATGTATGCGCCTCGTTCCAATAAATAAAAAGATTTACACTTTTGCTTAAATCATTAGCTTTTGATCCGTAAGTGTTTACTTTTTTGCCCTCAACAACTCTGTACATTGTGTGTGTGTGTGTGTGTGTGTGTGTGTGTGTGTGTGTGTGTGTGTGTGTGTGTGTGTGTGTGTGTGTGTGTGTGTGTGTGTGTTTCAGACATTTCCACGTGGGATTAATGAAGTCGTATCTCATTATTTGATAACATATATAGGTAATACCATATTCTACCACTAAGAGGCGACAAATTCCCACGTAATTCACTGTAGCACCATTGCACAATTTTGTTTTTGTTCTTTTTTGGCACAAACAGATGATGTTAAACCACGATGAAGATTTTAATATTGTGACAATTACTTAAGCGTCTTGGCCGCTGGACTGAAATGGGGTGACACAGAGGTTTTATTTTCATTGGGTTTACGTATTAACAAAGCAAACGCTTTAAACTAAACTCCGAACTTCATCGCGGTTTGAAAAGAGACAGGAAATGCGTTTGGAAATGAAACGCTCTTAACGTCACAATGTTGTGAAACCGTTGTTTCTCAAGAGATTTCGTATATTGTTTAAAAAGAAGTAAATATTGTGACTGCTTGATTGAAAACTCGCAATTACATTTTCTTGTCAGCAGCAAGACTTTAGAGAATGATGCTCACCACCCAAAATGGGTAATCTGAGTATGTATCGTAAAAAAATCAGTGTAATGTGGATTAAGTTTTGCTTAAATAAGTATGGCACTTCTTTAGTATTTGTATTTCACTCGAATGCAGTTTTAGCACTTACCGCACATTTATGCATTTGCACCGATTTCCAAGCAGTTTACATCTACTCTCTACAACTACAAATCTGTTATATATATTCATCTGCTAAAGAGGGGCTGGAAGTATTCTAATAAAATTACACGGTCAAAAATATATAATTTCTATGTGAGTACCTAATTTCCAAATGAGTACCTAAACTCCAGATTAACATGTTCAAAATCCTTAAACATAAAGAAAACATGAATTGCATTTTTGTGTTTACAATCTGTCTGTCCGCATATTCTAATAAAGTCACATGTTTAGTTATTATCATTATTCTATTGAAAGCTATGCAATCACCAAGACATGAAGTTATAAATATTTAGAATTATATGCCCTTCTTTATATCCATATCCACAGCACAATAAAATACACATAATCATGTTTAAAAAAAGCAAATATTAAAATATTACATTATAAAAGAACAGTAAATAAAAGGTGTCTTTTTTTATATTCTGAACTGCAACACTCTGACAAGAGCATGTTACTTTTGACCCGGCAAAACAACGGTCAAGAATGAAGTATTGGAACTGCTTCTCATTCTTCTTGGTTTTGTAAGATTCCTAAAAGCACTTGATTTCACAAACAATACAAACTATCAGTGCTTCATAAGCTTGAGAAAGGAACAATACAGTATCTGACTTCACCAAGTTCTGCAGAACTTGTATACTGTGACTTTCACTTGCTATAATATTCTTTCTTTCACACAAGTTTTAAATGAGTTTGTAAGACCCTATTCCAGTAAAGTCCTTTAAAAATAATTTTGTTGGGTGCCAGAGGGTGAATCGGGTTTAGAAAAGCCAATGTCTGCACAATCTCCATAGCTTTGTGCTGTTATTAAAACTGTCCGGCTAAGTGGCTTTTAGTGGGATGTTCACTTCGCTTTACTTCACCGTGTGACCCAGTTTGTGAGCGTGAGGAACTTTCGTGGTTTGTTGTTGTTAAATCTAAAAGTTTTTGGATGGTCCTTCTTGAAAGGCCAGAGTCGGTGTAAGGTGACGTGCCTTTTCTTTTTCATTGTCTGAGACCAAATGTTGAAGCCCAAGATTCCAATTTGTCCTTGGAATTAATGTCCTTCCAGTGAATGAAGCGTTGGTGAGAAATATTAGGCTTTGGACACAAAATGAATGTTTTGTGCAGAATAGTTTCAGTGTTCTAGAGATTAAAACGGGGCTGATTTTATTTGTGGTCTTTGGGGCTCCAAAGGCCAGGGAGCTTTGTGCTTAATCAGTGGATTTTCTGCAGCAGACAATCATTTCCTTGTTAAAAGCACTGAACAAAGGACGGATATATTTCAGTCATTCACTGATCCTGTATTTTACTTTATTGCCTTTGTTATTGAAATCTATCTATCTATCTATCTATCTATCTATCTATCTATCTATCTATCTATCTATCTATCTATCTATCTATCTATCTATCTATCTATCTATCTATCTATCTATCCATCCATCCATCCATCCATCCATCCATCCATCCATCCATCCATCCATCCATCTGTCAGTGTATGTGAGGGTCTGTGACGTGTCGAAGAGGTTTGATTCCAATCTTGACACTGAAGGTTGTGGGTTCCCAAAGAGCAAATTACATTATTTGAATGTAAAACAATAAAGCAACATTGCATTACAAAAACGTGGCATGTAAATGTGTGTGTTTAGAGAGCGAATCTTGCGATGTGTGTGTTATGACACAGCTTTAGTGCGCGGACGGACGTAATGAGGATGCTTGCGACAGCGCTTTGTCTTGCGCGCAAGGATAATGGGTAATGCTTCGTGATGCCTGCCGGGCCTCAATACTTTCTGCTTTTATTAGAAATAACAGTATACTACTAATAGTGATTCAAATGTGCTTGGTGTAAAAGTGATTCGAATTTGTAAATTCATGACTGAATGAATTAATAAAATGTGTAAATACATGAGACAAATGAGTGTTTGCCAATGTCAGAGTTTGAACATCGAGAAACAAGCTCAAATATAATTAGTTAAAGTAGAAATGACATTACATAAGAGAAAGTGACTATGGATGATTGAATTGTGAAAGAGGGTGAAAGGAAATAACACTAGGTAGAGCCCATCTCACTGGTGCCAGTCTCCTCTGGCATTCTAGCATTACAAAGTCATCGTGAAGAAGAGTTTCATTTCTGATTACTCCTTTTGGACCTGATATAAAAATCTCTCACGCACAAATTTTTATTTTGAAGTGATTCCATTTTTTTCTTTTTCGGAATGACAACCCAGTCTTTGTTGTAGCAGATCCTTGTTCTGTCGGTACCTGCAGCATGTTTGGCACTGTTCTCCTCTCCTTCTGGCAGATCTGCACCACACTCACAATCTGCTGCTGGCAGCCGGAGTCTCACTGGGAAGCGTGAGCCGGTCACTTACACACACACACCTACAGATAATCTACACACACCGTACACACTGCATTGGCAGACAGATGAATTAAAGGATAAAAAAATGAATGAGTAGAGAGGGATAGACAGATGGCTATGTATGGATGAACAAATTAAATTTTAAATGAACGCACAAGAGGATGGATAGATACATATAATAACAGATAGATAGATAGATAGATAGATAGATAGATAGATAGATAGATAGATAGATAGATAGATAGATAGATAGATAGATAGATAGATAGATAGATAGATAGATAGATAGATAGATAGATAGATAGATAGATAGATAGATAGATAGATAGATAGATAGATAGATAGATAGATAGATAGATAGATAGATAGATAGATAGATAGATAGATAGATAGATAGATAGATAGATAGATAGATAGATAGATAGATAGATAGATAGATAGATAGATAGATAGATAGATAGATAGATAGATAGATAGATAGATAGATAGATAGATAGATAGATAGATAGATAGATAGATAGATAGATAGATAGATAGATAGATAGATAGATAGATAGATAGATAGATAGATAGATAGATAGATAGATAGATAGATAGATAGATAGATAGATAGATAGATAGATAGATAGATAGATAGATACCCCATACAATCCGTAAGAATCCAACTACTAACATGGCCAAGACCAAAGAGCTGACCAAAGACACCAGAGACAGCTTGGTGAAAAAAGATCCACTGTTGGAGCAATTATTAAAAAATGGAAGATGGAAAAATGGATCTCCCTCGGACTGGGGCTCCATGCAAGATTTCACCTCGTAAGCCCAGATCTACACTGGGGGAGCTGGTCAATGACCTGAAAAGAGCTGGGAGCACATTTACAAGGGTAATGTTGGTGATACAAATTGTTATAAATATATATATACGTAAATATAAATTGTTCAAGTTCATGAATCTCACAGGAGATTCAACTGCTTAAACTAGCACATGTCCAGACCCGCCCATGACTGTTTGGAGGTTCCAGAGTGGTCATGGGAGAAAGTCATGTGATCAGATGACACAAAAACAGAACTTTTTGGTCTTAATTCCTCTCATTGTGTGAGAAGGAAGATAAATGATGAGTACCATCCCCAAAAACACCATTGCTAATGTGAAGCATGGTAGTGGTAGCATCATGCTGTGGGGGTGATTTACTGCACAGTGTACAGGGTGAAGAAATCTCACTGACAGTAAAAATTCCTAAAAATTCCTAAAAATTAATTGTAATTCTTTTTGATGTCCAGCTTTTTTATTCATTTAAAAAAGACCTATTCTGCGATTTCATTTTTTGTAAGAGTTCAAAATGTGTTCATGCAATAAATAAAATGGAATTTTCCGCAACATGAATCTCTCTTCACAATCGGCCTTTCCCATATCAGGGGTCGCCACAGCAAATCATCCTTTTCCACCTCATTCTATCCTGTCTCCTGAGCATCTTCCACTCTGACCTCAGCCAGTCTCTTATCCTCCTTATATCTATCATTTTCTGAAACAAGAATACTGTATGGATTTCATGAGCAACACGCTATTTCAAAAGCTATTTTTAGGCTAACACCATTTCAGATGGTAAAACGTGTTTGCGGCTCCCAGTGGTCTCTTTATCGCGGATACCTGGTCAAAATGGCTCTTTGAGTGTAAAAGGTTGGCGACCCCTGGTCTATACTGTCTATAGTGAAGAGTTTGGATCCTGTATTGATTGATTGACTGCTCCTGCATAAAAAAAGTAAACGATATAGATATTTGATGCTGAAGAAAATATCCTTCTAGATGTTTATCAAACTCCAAACGACTTTAGCTGCATGTCACGGCTTCCCTCTCCTCGTCGCTTTAGCTCCTTTACAGTACTTTACTTTACTTCATAGTCATTTTATCCAAAGCGGCTTACATGTCATTACAGTTTTTGCATGTATCATCAACGTCCTGCTTTCCCTGGGAATGGAACACATGACCTGGCGTTTCAATCAGCAGCTAGCGACTGAGCTACTTGAGGCATTAAGAACTGCGCATTAAGCGTAGCGGCGGATCTTTTCACCACAGAGGAGTGTGGGAAAGACAGGGAATAGCGATGAGGCCTCGCTAACAGATGCAGCTTTGTCTCACGCCTGGAATTGAGATTCAAATTTCGCTATTTGCATTTGAGATCTTCATTTGCATTTGTTGCGTAACATTTCGATTTTCGTGAGATAAGAGTTGCAGTCCAATTACAAGCAACATCGCGTGATTGCTGCATTTGCCGTTTGCAAAGATTCTGTGTATCACATTAGTCCTCTGTTTTCTTTCTGTCTTTCAACCCTAACATGTTTACTTAGATACTTGTTTTATTTCCTAAATCTTTGCTCTTCTTTTTTCTTCTTTCTTTCTTTCTTTCTTTCAATTGTACTTCTCAAACTTGCACTTTTTTAAGGTTTGCCTCTTTTGCATCTCTCTCATCCTACTCTGTACATCTCTCAATATCTTTAACGCAACTTTAACTCAATTTTTTCTCTCAATTTTTACCTTCTTTCAAACGTCCTCTTTTTCACGTCTTGTTTTATTCTCTCTCCATTTCTCTCATCCTCTTGATCTCCCCTATTTAGGGAGAGATTGACGAGTGTCTCTCACTTTTCCTTTTGTCATTGAAAGTGACAGAGGGGATGATGTTGGCGAGAGTGGACGAGGAAGACTCCCACAATCCCTCACGTTCTTCCTCCTGTGTGCTGAAATACCACAGATGAATAATTCATTCAGCACAGCCATGAATAAAACACAACTGCTGTGTTAATTACAGTGGGAAAGAGAAAGAGAGTGATCAAGGATGAGATTGAATGGTAGAGGAAGACTGGGATAAGGATGAAGTGAGAGAAGAAAGAGCGATGTGATTGATTATAGGTAAACAAGCCAGAGATCAATGGAGTAATCGTGAGATGAAAACGAGAGTAAATAAGACCAAGTGAGTAAGAGAACGAAAGAGAGAGAGAGAAAGATAGAGAGTCAGTTACAGAGCGAGTGAGTGTGTAACAACTGAAACAGACGGTGTGAACAAAGCTGATCAAGTTTCTAAAACTTCGTCAACATCATTTGAGCCTGTGGCGGGTTCAGCGTGTGCTGAGTCGGCAGGATTTGAACCCCACAGTGAGCGAGCGAGGGGTAAATAATGCAGTGTAGGTGAGATGAGGTCGGGTATACCACACTGTGTGTGTGTGTGTGTGTGTGTGTGTGCCCGTCACACAAAAAGCTATGAAAAATTAGGAGTGTTGCTTCTACTTTTTAATTATTAAATTATTGATATATTATTATATAATATAATATAAATTAATATATTATATTATTAGATCTTAAGAACAGATCTAAAAGTATAATTTAAGATCTAATAATTATTTAATATAAGATATATCCATTTTCTTTTTCTTCTCTTGTTTCTTCCTGTTTCTCTTCTTTATCATTCTTTGTCTCTCCCTCTTTTTCTCCAGGCATACACGTGTCTTGTCGCTTTGTCTCATTCTTTATTTCATCTCTCTCTTCTCCCAGCCACTTTTTTTGCAAAATTTTATATCCCCTGTAATTTGATTCACATTTTTCTTTCTTTCACTTTCTATTTACTCGTGTTTGTTTGTGTGTGCGTTCGTGTGTGTATGTGCGTGTGTGTGTGTGTGTGTGTGTGTGTGTGTGTGTGTGAGAAAAAGAGTCTCGTTGTTTTTTTTTTTTTTTTTTTTCATTTCGAAGATGAAGTAAATTTGCAGTGATTCTCAGTAGTACTAGATTTTCACATTAGCTGTATCAATAACGACCTCGACACACTAGCCCAGTGATGTTGTGTCTGTACTTGTGTTTTTGGAACATTTTGAAGGAAGTTCTCGACAACTTCGGGAGTCGACTCCAACAATCGCCCTTTCATTTCACGTGAGTTTGTAAAATTTGTGACCTTTGACCTTCATTGCTCTCTGATCTTGATGGTGAGGAAGCAAGTCAATCCGTGGCCAACACAATTCAACTTCCCATTTCCCAGTGAGCCGGCACAGGAAACGTCTTTGAGAACACGACAGAAGTAGCGTACAGGTCACTGGGTAAGAGGCAGCACGGCATGCTGGGAGTAACACAAGCTTTTAGGTAAGAAACAATCAAAGGAGAAACAGACAAGAAGGAACAAGGGTCAAGTGTGGCCCAGAGGTCAGTCAAAATCAATTCTACTGGCACAAAGTGTCCTGGGGTTGGATTCACATAGTTTCTGATTTTTCTTATTCACTTGTTTTTTTTCCGATTCAATGTCATGATATTAGCAAAAATTAGTTAGTTCAAATATACGGACAGTTGTAATGGTTGCAAAGCCATAATAATAATAATAGTGTAGTAATTTGTGTATAAGGTTAATATTCCCACAGTCACAATGTTGGCAAAGTCATAAAACAACGCAGTCGTAATATCTGCACAGTGGAAATATTCACACAGCCATATATTTACACAGTTTTAGTTTTTACACAGTCCCATTTTCTGCGCGGTCAAAATATCGTAACAGTTGTAATATTGACACAGACGTAATATTTGCACAGTTGTAATATCTGACAATGGTATTATTCACACAGTCCTAAAATTCACACAGTTGATATATTGGCACAGTTATATTGATACAGTCCTTGCTTCACATACAACAACACAATCACAGATTATGAAGATCAAAAACTGGAGAACTAAAGTCAGTCAGTCATCTTCTACCGCTTCATCCTTTACAGGGTCGCGGGGAGCTGGCGCCTATCTCAGCATCTTAGGGCCGGAGGCGGGATAACTAAAGTCAGTAAGTAAAGTGAAGTCAAATGAGTGAGTTTGTCAATACGGTGCCGTAATTTGCGTGAATGTGCGTAAGTTACACACACACTGAAGTGACACACAAACCTCGAGCAGTGTCTTGCTGAAGAATACTCAGAAGAAATGCTCCTTCCACAACTAAACGCTCTTCATCCTTACACTTATTCTGTCAACCTGTTTGCATTAATGTTTTACATCCTAAAATCATTGTAACCGTGTGATGGAATGACAATAAAGGCATTCTATTCTATTCTACATTACTTCACAGTCATTTGGCAGAAGCTTTAATCTAAAGATGATTGAGTGAGATTAGAAACTTTCATAAAAATTTCATAAAAACTCATAAATAAACTAATTTGTTCATTAAACACTAAATCTTCGATTTCTTATTACTTGGTGAATCAGTTGTTAAAATCCATGTGACCATACTGAACAGCCTTTATTCTTAACTCCTATTTTTGAGATTCATTGTTATGAAAATGTGCTTGTATATACTAGATAGATCCATCTATATATCTATATACAAGCGTACAGTTTATTATTACTTAATAATTATTAGTATGTGTTTAGAATTCATTATTATACAAGTATTCGCTGTTATAAAAAATGTAGTTCCTAGAAGAAAACACGACTTAATTGCAAAGTTGCATGAGTGAAATAATTCTAACACAAACATGAAATAACACAAACCTAAAGCTAAAACAAACTTTGTATTAGCATGTTAGTTGTTGGTATTAATATGAGTAATGTGTTACACTTTATTATAATAACTGACATCATTATAATACAGAAATGTGTCTGTTATCAACAGCCGCAGTCAGTGAAATCATTCTGTTTGTGATGCATGTGTATTTCAGACACGATGGCAAGTTTTCTAGACATTCGTGTTTTTTCCGTCTCTATTGTGCAGGCATTTGGAACGAAAGACCCTTGAACAAACTGAATACATGATGTCATGTGTTTGTGTTTGACCTCTGACCTTCAGGATGGACAGTCCACACACTTTTACACAGAGACCAGAGGGTGTAAATGTAAATAATGTACAGAATATTAACAGATTTGGAACAATGGTGATAGTTTTGAGAGTGAAGAACGGCCCAAATAGTCACATTGCCATTTGTGGGATATCATTTTTGGATTTTGAATTATTAGTTACTACTTCTGACATTTTATGATGAAAAATAAAGTTACAAATCCAAAAACAAAAAACAAAAATATTCATCATCATATTTGTTTAGACTTTCGATAAACAGTGCCATTACATAGAACACAGCTCACTCTTCTTTGTCTGTAGATGTTTATGATTTACCGTATTCTTGACTCTAACCTACAGACTCTGTCCGACTGTGTTCTTCGTCATCATCGCCTTTGTCTCCTGTTGTCTTCATCTCACAGTCATTGTGCTTAATTATAAAAAATTATAAAATGAGTTGTTGTTTAAGATATCATTTACCTTTATCCCTTGTTTTTGCTTTTGTGCCTCTTTAAAATGTTTTTTCTCAAAT